>JAVIAB010000101.1:215242-533328 GCA_032433765.1 Megaustenia siamemsis | reverse complement strand
TCCTCAGCTCTACTCACTTCACCACTCACTCCTCCTCACTGTTTCCTTTCCTCTAATCACTTCCCCACTCACGCCTCCACTCTGTTTCCTTTCCTCTAATCACTTCTCCACTCACGCCTCCATTCTGTTTCCTTTCCTATAAATCACTTCACCACTCACGCCTCTACTCTATTTCTTTTCTCTGCTCACTTCACCACTCACGTCTCCACTCAGTTTCATTTCCTCTAATCACTTCACCACTCACGCCTCCACTCTGTTTCCTTTCCTCTAATCACTTCCCCACTCACGCCTCCACTCTGTTTCCTTTCCTCTAATCACTTCTCCACTCACGCCTCCATTCTGTTTCCTTTCCTCTAATCACTTCACCACTCACGCCTCTACTCTGTTTCTTTCCTCTGCTCACTTCACCACTCACGCCTCCACTCTGTTTCCTTTCCTCTAACCACTTCACCACTCACGCCTCCACTCTGTTTCCTTCCTCTAACCACTTCACCACTCACGCCTCCACTCTGTTTCTTTTCCTCTGCTCACTTCACCACTCACGCCTCCACTCTGTTTCCTTTCCACTAACCACTTCACCACTCACGCCTCCACTCTGTTTCCTTTCCTCTAATCACTTCACCACTCACGCCTCTACTCTGTTTCTTTTCCTCTGCTCACTTCACCACTCACGCCTCCACTCTGTTCCTTTCCTCTACCACTTCACCACTCACGCCTCCACTCTGTTTCCTTTCCTCTAACCACTTCACCACTCACGCCTCCACTCTGTTTCCTCTCATCAGCTCTACTCGCTTCACCACTCAATCCTCCATTCTGTTTCCGCTCCTCAGCTCTACTCTTTTAACCACTCTCCACTCTGTTTCTTTTCCTCTGCTCACTTCACCACTCACGCCTCCACTCTGTTCCTTTCCTCTAACCACTTCACCACTCACGCCTCCACTCTGTTTCCTTTCCTCTAACCACTTCACCACTCACGCCTCCACTCTGTTTCCTCTCATCAGCTCTACTCACTTCACCATTCATTCCTCCATTCTGTTTCCGCTCCACAGCTTTTACTCTCTAACCACTCACTCCACCACTCTGTTCCATCTCCTCAGCTCTACTCGCTTCACCACTCAATCCTCCATTCTGTTTCCGCTCCTCAGATCTACTCTTTTAACCACTCACCCTCCACTCTGTTTCTTCTCCCCAACTCTACTCGCTTCACCACTCACTCTTCCACTCTGTTTCCTTTCCTTTAATCACTTTACAAATCACGCCTCCACTCTGTCTCCTTTCCTCTGCTCACTTCACCACTCACGCCTCCACTCTGTTTCCTTTCCTCTAATCACTTCACAAATCACGCCTCCACTCTGTCTCCTTTCCTCTGCTCACTTCACCACTCACGCCTCCACTCTGTTTCCTTTCCTCTAATCACTTCTCCACTCACGCCTCCACTCTGTTTCCTTTCCTCTAATCACTTCACCACTTACGCCTCCACACTGGTTCCTTTCCTCTGCTCACTACACCACTCACGCCTCCACTCTGTGTCCTCTCATCACCTCTACTCGCTTTAAAACTCACTTCTTCACACTGTTTCATCTCCTCAGAAATACTCGCATCACCACTCAATCATCCACTCTGTTTCTTTTCATCTAATCACTTCACCAAGCACGCCTCCACACTGTTTCCTTTCCTCTGCTCTTTTCACCACTCACGCCTCCACTCTGTTTCCTTTCCTCTAATAACTTCACCACTCACGCCTCCACTCTGTTTTCTTTGCTCTAATCACTTTAACACCCACGCCTCCACTCTGTCTCCTTTTCTCTGCTCACTTCACGACTCACTCCTCCACTCTCTTTCCTTTCCTCTAATCACTTCACCACTCAAGCCTCCACTCTGTCACCTTTTCTCTACTCGCTTCACCACTCACGCCTCCACTCTGTTTCCTCTCCTCAGCACTTCACACTTCACAAATCACTGCTCCACTATGTTTCCTCTCCTCAGCTCTACACTCTTCATCACTCACTCCTTCACTCTGTTTCCTCTCCTCAGCTCTTCACTCTTCACCACTCACTCCTCCACTCTGTTTCCTCTCCTCGGCTCTATTCGCTTCACCACTCACTCCATCACTCTATTTTCGCTTTTTAGTTCTACTCTCTTAACCACTCACTCCTCCACTACATTTTCTCTCCTCAGCTCTACTCTCTTTACCACTCACTCCACCACTCTGTTCCCTCTTCTCAGCTCTTCACGCTTCACCACTCACTCCTCCAATCTGTTTCTTCTTCTCAGCTCTACTCGCTTCACCACTCACTCCTCCTCTCTGTTTCCTTTCCTCTAATAACTTCCCCACTCAAGCCTCCAATCTGTTTCCTTTCCTCTAATCACTTCTCCACTCACGCCTCCATTCTGTTTCCTTTCCTCTAATCACTTCACCACTCACTCCTCCACTCTGTTTCTTCTACTCAGCTCTACTCACTTCACCACTCACTCCTGCACTCTATTTCATCTCCTCAGCTCTACTCACTTCACCACTCACTCCTTCACTCTGTTCTCTCTCTTCAACTCTACTCGCTTCACCACTCACTCCTCCATTCTTTTTCCTCTCCTCAGCTCTACTCTCTTTACCACTCACTCCTCCACTCTGTTTTTACTCCTCAGCTCTACTCTGTTTACCACTCACTCCTCCACTCTGTTTCCTCTCCTCAGCACTTCACACTTCACAAATCACTTCTCCACTATGTTTCTTCTCCTCAGCTCTACTCGCTTCACCTCTCACTCCATCACTCTGTTTCCGCTTCCTAGTTCTACTCTCTTAACCACTCACTCCTCCACTACATTTTCTCTCCTCAGCTCTACTCTCTTTACCACTCACTCCACCACTCTGTTCCCTCTTCTCAGCTCTTCACGCTTCACCACTAACTCCTCCACTCTGTTTCCTCTTCTCAGCTCTACTCGCTTCACCACTCACTCCTCCTCACTGTTTCCTTTCCTCTAATCACTTCCCCACTCACGCCTCCACTCTGTTTCCTTTCCTCTAATCACTTCTCCACTCACGCCTCCATTCTGTTTCCTTTCCTATAAATCACTTCACCACTCACGCCTCTACTCTATTTCTTTTCCTCTGCTCACTTCACCACTCACGTCTCCACTCAGTTTCATTTCCTCTAATCACTTCACCACTCACGCCTCCACTCTGTTTCCTTTCCTCTAATCACTTCCCCACTCACGCCTCCACTCTGTTTCCTTTCCTCTAATCACTTCTCCACTCACGCCTCCATTCTGTTTCCTTTCCTCTAATCACTTCACCACTCACGCCTCTACTCTGTTTCTTTTCCTCTGCTCACTTCACCACTCACGCCTCCACTCTGTTTCCTTTCCTCTAACCACTTCACCACTCACGCCTCCACTCTGTTTCCTTTCCTCTAACCACTTCACCACTCACGCCTCCACTCTGTTTCTTTTCCTCTGCTCACTTCACCACTCACGCCTCCACTCTGTTTCCTTTCCACTAACCACTTCACCACTCACGCCTCCACTCTGTTTCCTTTCCTCTAATCACTTCACCACTCACGCCTCTACTCTGTTTCTTTTCCTCTGCTCACTTCACCACTCACGCCTCCACTCTGTTTCCTTTCCTCTAACCACTTCACCACTCACGCCTCCACTCTGTTTCCTTTCCTCTAACCACTTCACCACTCACGCCTCCACTCTGTTTCCTCTCATCAGCTCTACTCGCTTCACCACTCATTCCTCCATTCTGTTTCCGCTCCACAGCTTTACTCTCTTAACCACTCACTCCACCACTCTGTTCCATCTCCTCAGCTCTACTCGCTTCACCACTCAATCCTCCATTCTGTTTCCGCTCCTCAGCTCTACTCTCTTAACCACTCCTCCACTCTGTTTCTTTTCCTCTGCTCACTTCACCACTCACGCCTCCACTCTGTTTCCTTTCCTCTAACCACTTCACCACTCACGCCTCCACTCTGTTTCCTTTCCTCTAACCACTTCACCACTCACGCCTCCACTCTGTTTCCTCTCATCAGCTCTACTCGCTTCACCATTCATTCCTCCATTCTGTTTCCGCTCCACAGCTTTACTCTCTTAACCACTCACTCCACCACTCTGTTCCATCTCCTCAGCTCTACTCGCTTCACCACTCAATCCTCCATTCTGTTTCCGCTCCTCAGCTCTACTCTCTTAACCACTCACTCCTCCACTCTGTTTCTTCTCCCCAACTCTACTCGCTTCACCACTCACTCTTCCACTCTGTTTCCTTTCCTTTAATCACTTCACAAATCACGCCTCCACTCTGTCTCCTTTCCTCTGCTCACTTCACCACTCACGCCTCCACTCTGTTTCCTTTCCTCTAATCACTTCACAAATCACGCCTCCACTCTGTCTCCTTTCCTCTGCTCACTTCACCACTCACGCCTCCACTCTGTTTCCTTTCCTCTAATCACTTCTCCACTCACGCCTCCACTCTGTTTCCTTTCCTCTAATCACTTCACCACTTACGCCTCCACACTGGTTCCTTTCCTCTGCTCACTACACCACTCACGCCTCCACTCTGTGTCCTCTCATCACCTCTACTCGCTTTAAAACTCACTTCTTCACACTGTTTCATCTCCTCAGAAATACTCGCATCACCACTCAATCATCCACTCTGTTTCTTTTCATCTAATCACTTCACCAAGCACGCCTCCACACTGTTTCCTTTCCTCTGCTCTTTTCACCACTCACGCCTCCACTCTGTTTCCTTTCCTCTAATAACTTCACCACTCACGCCTCCACTCTGTTTCTTTGCTCTAATCACTTTAACACCCACGCCTCCACTCTGTCTCCTTTTCTCTGCTCACTTCACGACTCACTCCTCCACTCTCTTTCCTTTCCTCTAATCACTTCACCACTCAAGCCTCCACTCTGTCACCTTTTCTCTGCTCACTTCACGACTCACGCCTCCACTCTGTCTTCTTTCCTCTGCTCACTTCACGATTCACGCCTCCACTCTGTTTCCTCTCCTCTAATCAATTCACCACTCACGCCTCCACTCTGTTTCCTTTCCTCTAATCAATTCACCACTCACGCCTCCACTCTGTTTCCTTTCCTCTAATAATTTCACCACTCTGTTTCCTTTCATCTAATAATTTCACCACTCACGCCTCCACTCTGTTTCCTTTCAGCTAATCATTTCACCACTCACGCCTCCACTCTGTTTCCTTTCCTCTAATCATTTCACCACTCACTCCTCCACTCTGTCTTCTTTCCTCTGCTCACTTCACGACTCACGCCTCCACTCTGTTTCCTTTCCTCTAATCAATTCACCACTCACGCCTCCACTCTGTTTCCTTTCCTCTAATCAATTCACCACTCACGCCTCCACTCTGTTTCCTCTCATCTAATCATGTCACCACTCACTCCCCATCTCCCCTCCCTCTCTATTCATCTATTCCCAACTTTTCTCCATTTTCCCATTTCTGTCCTCTCCTCTGTCAGCTTCCAATGGATCAACTCTGACGTGTCCAACACAAAATGGCGACACCAGAAACCTCACATTTCACAAGTTTGACTTTGAGAGACTATCAACAGATCTCTACAGCGAACATCTACATAAACAAACACGTTCTGAAACAAAACTTGACAGTTAAGTGTCGATATTTGAATATTGCCCCTCAGAAGTCCTACACCGACTCGACCAATCTGATAATCTCAATAGATCAGTGCACCTTTAATGCACCTCAGCTTGTGAATCACGAGTTGGCAACGGATGGTAGACTTGACACTCGGACACAATAAAAGACACAGACACCAGAGCCTAGCTCATACACAGACTTTGTGCTGTAATCTCGAGTCCTGAATCCAGGTTTAGGAAAACAGAAAAGGTATGTTGTTTGTTGTTTTATTTAGGGTAGCTTTCTGTGTGATCTCGTCTATACCTCGGTCATTGTCGTTTATGTAAGGTCAGCTTTTTTTATTTTCTCACCTTGTTCTTGTTCATTGACCATCTCTCTGTCCTTTTATTTTCTAATTGCTGATATCAGCTGTTCTAATAAATGCATCAGTCTGTCCCTCTATCCTCTCAGATTCTAATTGCTGCGATTGACTATTCTACATTCACCGTATTTTTCTCAATCTTCCCTTATTCTACTTTCCACGGTCAACTATTCTTCATCCACCGTTCTTCTCTCTATCAAATCGTCAGTTTCCTTAGTTCTTCTGCTACCCTATACTTTTCTATGCCTCCATCTCACAACTCTTATATGTCCTTCAATCACTCACCATACAACGATACACTTTCAACATATATCAGCCCTCGACCTACAGCTCGTGATATTGCTCGTATCCTTGACTCCACAGATGAGATCTCTTCAGCTTCTTGTCGCTGTTGTCGCCGTGACCTCAGTGAGGTCTGTTCCTGTTGAAGAAGTCGAGCTCGACAAGAGGGCACTGCTGGACACAGTTACAGATCTTGTTGGTGGAGTTCTCGGTGGAGGTAAAGGTGGAAGCGGACTCCTAGGTGGAATTCTCGGTGGAGGAAAAGGTGAAGGTGGATGTGGTGGAGGACTCTTGGGTGGACTTCTCGGTGGACTTCTCGGTGGAGGAAAAGATGGCGGTGGACTCTTGGGTGGAATTCTCGGTGGAGGAAAAGATGGCGGTGGTCTCCTGGGTGGAATTCTCGGTGGAGAAGGCGGTGGACTCTTGGGTGGAATATTGGGCACTGTAACTGGACTTGTTGGAGGACTTCTGCAAACTCTAACAGACATCCTTAATGGTCTTCTAGGTGGACTTTCTGGAGCCAAAACTCAGGAGTAAGTGTCTTGTGTTTGTCTGTTCAACAACGTTCACTTATCTGTCTAACAACATTCACTTGTATGTCTACAAACGTTCACTTGTCTGTCTAGCAACGTTCACTTGTCTGTCTACAAACGTTCACTTGTCTGTCTACAAACGTTCACTTTTCTGTCTACAAACGTTCACTTGTCTGTCTACAAACGTTCACTTGTCTGTCTACAAACGTTCACTTGTCTGTCTACAAACGTTCACGTGTCTGTCTACAAACGTTCACTTGTCTGTCTACAAACGTTCACTTGTCTGTCTACAAACGTTCACTTGTCTGTCTACAAACGTTCACTTGTCTGTCTACAAACGTTCACTTGTCTGTCTACAAAATTTCACTTTGTCTGTCTACAGACGTTCACTTGTCTGTCTACAAACGTTCACTTGTCTGTCTACAAACGTTCACTTGTCTGTCTACAAACGTTCACTTGTCTGTCTACAAACGTTCACTTGTCTGTCTACAAACGTTCACTTGTCTGTCTACCAACGTTCACTTGTCTGTCTACCAACGTTCACTTGTCTGTCTACCAACGTTCACTTGTCTGTCTACCAACGTTCATGTACTTGTCTGTCTACCAACGTTCAACTTGTCTGTCTACCAACGTTCATGTACTTGTCTGTCTACCAACGTTCACTTGTTTGTCTACCAACGTTCACTTGTTTGTCTACCAACATTCACTTGTTTGTCTACCAACGTTCACTTGTTTGTCTACCAACGTTCACTTGTTTGTCTACCAACGTTCACTTGTTTGTCTACCAACATTCATGTACTTGTCTGTCTACCAACGTTCACTTGTCTGTCTACCAACGTTCACTTGTCTGTCTACCAACGTTCACTTGTCTGTCAACCAACGTTCACTCGTTTGTCTACCAACGTTCACTTGTCTGTCTACCAACGTTCACTTGTCTGTCTACCAACGTTCACTTGTCTGTCTACCAACGTTCACTTGTTTGTCTACCAACGTTCACTTGTCTGTCTACCAACGTTTACTTGTTTGTCTACCAACGTTCACTTGTCTGTCTACCAACTTTCACTTGTCTGTCTACCAACGTTCACTTGTCTGTCTACCAACGTTCACTTGTCTGTCTACCAACGTTCACTTGTCTGTCTACCAACGTTCACTTGTCTGTCTACCAACGTTCACTTGTCTGTCTACCAACGTTCACTTGTCTGTCTACCAACGTTCACTTGTCTGTCTACCAACGTTCATGTACTTGTCTGTCTACCAACGTTCACTTGTCTGTCTACCAACGTTCACTTGTCTGTCTACCAACGTTCACTTGTCTGTCTACCAACGTTCACTTGTCTGTCTACCAACGTTCACTTGTCTGTCTACCAACGTTCACTTGTCTGTCTACCAACGTTCACTTGTCTGTCTACCAACGTTCACTTGTCTGTCTACCAACGTTCACTTGTCTGTCTACCAACGTTCACTTGTCTGTCTACCAACGTTCACTTGTCTGTCTACCAACGTTCACTTGTTTGTCTACCAACGTTCACTTGTCTGTATACCAACATTCATGTACTTGTGTGTCTACCAACGTTCACTTGTCTGTCTACCAACATTCATGTACTTGTCTGTCTACCAACGTTCACTTGTTTGTCTTCCAACGTTCACTTGTCTGTATACCAACGGTCATGTACTTGTCTGTCTATCAACTTATCTTTCTTTGAATTGTTTTAATCATTCAGTCTAGTATTGCGCAGCGTAAGTACTTGCATCTTTGATGGACATGAAATACGTTCAACATTTTGATGTCCTGAATATTTTCAACATTTGAGGGTTTTCAATATTCAATATGCTGAAATCTAAACGCTAACTTTCTATTGTTCTCTGAATTATAACATTTTGTATTACCGTAAATGCTAACTTTCTATTGTTCTCTGAATTATAGCATTTTGTATTACCGTAAAAGTTAATTTTCTATTGTTCTATGAATTATAGCATTTTGTATTACCGTAAATGTTAATTTTCTGTTCTCTGAATTATAACATTTTGTATTACCGTAAATGCTAACTTTCTATTGTTCTCTGAATTATAACATTTTGTATTACCGTAAATGCTAACTTTCTATTGTTCCATGAATTATAGCATTTTGTATTACCGTAAATGTTAATTTTCTGTTCTCTGAATTATAGCATTTTGTATTACCGTAAATGCTAACTTTCTATTGTTCTCTGAATTATAACATTTTGTATTACCGTAAATGTTAATTTTACATTGTTCTCTGAATTATAACATTTTGTATTACCGTAAATGCTAACTTTCTATTGTTCTCTGAATTATAGCATTTTGTATTACCGTAAATGTTAATTTTCTTTTGTACTGTAAATTATAACATTTTGTATTACCGTAAATGCTAACTTTCTATTGTACTGTAAATTATAATATTTAGTATTACCGTAAATGCTAACTTTCTATTGTACTGTAAATCTTAACACTGCGTAATATTTTAAATACTAACTTTCCTTTTGAATGAGTTTTTGTGTTAGTGACGTTTTCGTAGATGAGTGTTTATGAGAAGAAATATTCCAAATATTGTCTCCCTTGTCGCTGCTACAGAATAGACCATTTCTCTACCACAAATATCTGGACTATTTTAGCTCTAACTTCTTGTAGTAGATGAGTGTTTATGAGAAGAAATATTCCAAATATTGTCTCACTTGTCGCTGCTACAGAATAGACCATTTCTCTACCACAAATATCTGGACTATTTTAGTTCTAACTTCTTGTAGTAGATGAGTGTTTATGAGAAGAAAAATTCCAAATATTGTCTCACTTGTTGTCGCTGCTACAGAATAGACCATTTCTCTACCACAAATATCTGGACTATTTTAGTTCTAACTTCTTCTACTACACCTGCATGTATCGTCATCATTGTTATGTGCTGTGCCCGGACGGCTGAGCTTGTTTTCATGTCTCTACGCAATCTTCTATATCTTTAGCTCTCAGTCAGTTCTGATCCTGACATCTCTCCATCCACTCTCTTCAGCTCTCAGTCAGTTCTGATTCTGACATCTCTCCATCCACTCTCTCCATCTACTCTCTCCATCCACTCTCTCCATCCACTCTCTTCTGCTCTCAGTCAGTTCTGATTCTGACATCTCTCCATCCACTCTCTTCAGCTCTCAATCATTTCTGTTACTAACATCTCTTCATCCACTCTCTTCAGCTCTCAATCATTTCTGTTGCTGGCATCTCTCCATCCACATTCTCCATCCACTCTCTCCATCTACTCTCTCCATCCACTCTCTCCATCCACTCTCTTCAGCTCTCAATCATTTCTGTTACTAACATCTCTCCATCCACTCTCTTCAGCTCTCAATCATTTCTGTTACTAACATCTCTTCATCCACTCTCTTCAGCTCTCAATCATTTCTGTTACTAACATCTCTTCATCCACTCTCTTCAGCTCTCAATCATTTCTGTTACTAACATCTCTCCATCCACTCTCTTCAGCTCTCAATCATTTCTGTTGCTGGCATCTCTTCATCCACTCTCTCCATCCACCCACTTCATCCACTCTCTACACCCACTCTCTCCATCCACCCACCCCATCCACTCCATCCACATGTTGCTCCATCCACTCTCTCCATCCACTCACTCCATACACTCTCTTCATTTCTCAATCAATAATGTTGCTAATATCTCTCCATCCACTCTCTACATCCACTATCTCGACTCACTCTCTCCATCCACTCACTCTACCCACTCTCTCCTTTCACTCTCTTCATCCATTCTCTCCATGCCCTCTCTTCATCCACTCTCTCCACTCACTCTCTCCATCCACTCTCTCCATCCACTCTCTCCGTCCAGTCTCTCCATCCACTCTCTCCATCCACTCTCTCCATCCACTCTCCCAATCCACTCTCTCCATCCAGTCTCTCCATCCACTCACCCCATCCAGTCTCTCCATCCACTCTCTCCATCCACTCTCCCCATCAATTCACTCCATTCACTCTCTCCATCCACTCTCTGATATCATATCTCTCTGCTCTTCACTTCTTCCTCCACCCTCATATTTACCATTCAACTTAATATACTCCAGATGTTATTTTCCCCTTTCCATGACCAGAAAATGCTGATTGTGGCCCCCTGATTGTAGCGATGTACTTTCCTCGTATCTGAGCCTACATTAGAACGTTACATACAAGAATCACAATCATTTATTATTTGTAAAATATATAAGAGATCAAGGCAATAGAAATATCAGCCACAAACGTTTGCTTATCTAACATTCCATCTTGTTCCAGCGATGTGACGGCAGAGTTCGACAAGGTGCCCTTAGACAAGCTCTGTATACTTTGTGAGCGTCTGGGTGAACATAAAACAGCGTGTGAGAATTACTGCCAGCGCAAGGGATTCAAGCCACCCGTTTATAATCCCTCAGTTCATGTCAACCAAGGGGCTGGTGGTTACGGCCAAGGAGGTGGCTTTCAGGGACAAGGCAACGTAGGTGGTGGTGGTGGCTATCAGTGGCAAGGTAACGTAGGTGGTGGCGCTGGCTATCAGGGACAAGGCAACGTAGGTGGTGGTGCTGGATATCAGGGACAAGGCAACGTAGGTGGTGGTGCTGGCTATCAGGGACAAGGAAACATAGGTGGTGGTGCTGGCTTTCAGGTGCAAGGCAACGTAGGTGGTGGTGCTGGCTATCAGGGACAAGGCAACGTAGGTGGTGGTGCTGGCTATCAGGGACAAGGCAACGTAGGTGGTGGTGCTGGTTTTAGGGTGCAAGCCAACGCAGGTGGTGGTGCTGGCTATTAAGTGCCCCAGGTGTTGCTACTGCTGCGATAGCATTCCATTAAGTAAGTCAGGTCATGTGGTGTGGATCATATTTTATGTTATGGTTCATGTTTATTGGATCATGTTTTATGTTATGGTTCATGTTTATTGGATCATGTTTTATGTTATGGTTCATGTTTATTGGATCATGTTTTATGTTATGGTTCATGTTTATTGGATCATGTTTTATGTTATGGTTCATGTTTATTGGATCAAGTTTTATGTTATGGTTCATGTTTATTGGATCATGTTTTATGTTATGGTTCATGTTTATTGGAACATGTTTTATGTTATGGTTGATGTTTATTGGAACATGTTTTATGTTATAGTTAATGTTTATTGGATCATGTTTATTGGATCATGTTTTATGTTATGGATCATGTTTATTGGATCATGTTTTATGTTATCGATCATGTTTATTGGATCATGTTTTATGTTATGGATCATGTTTATTGGATCATGTTTATTGGATCATGTTTTATGTTATCGATCATGTTTATTGGATCATGTTTTATGTTATGGTTCATGTTTATTGGATCATGTTTTATGTTATCGATCATGTTTATTGGATCATGTTTATTGGGTCATGTTTTATGTTATCGATAATGTTTATTGGATCATGTTTATTGGGTCATGTTTTATGTTATGGATCATGTTTATTGGATCATGTTTTATGTTATGGTTCATGTTTATTGGATCATGTTTTATGTTATTGATCATGTTTATTGGATCATGTTTTCTGTTATGGTTCATGTTTATTGGATCATGTTTTATGTTATCGATCATGTTTATTGGATCATGTTTTATGGTATGGTTCATGTTTATTGGATCATGTTTTAATTTCTGGTTCATGTTTATTGGATCATGTTTTATGTTATGGTTCATGTTTATTGGATAATGTTTATTGGATCATGTTTTCTGTTATGGTTCATGTTTATTGGATCATGTTTTATGTTATCGATCATGTTTATTGGATCATGTTTTATGTTATGGATCATGTTTATTGGATCATGTTTTATGTTATGGTTCATGTTTATTGGATCATGTTTTATGTTATGGTTCATGTTTATTGGATAATATTTATTGTTGTAGAACTTTGTAACGAACCACACAGAACTACGAACCACACAGAAAGTGTTACGTGCCGTGTTGTTGATGTCGTCAAGTGAGTCACGCGTTCTTTGTTTCTCTCTAGCTTATGGTTTACACAGAAGTGAAGTCTGTCAATGTTCTCTGTGTCAACTCATGTCTCCATGTCCAGAGAAATTGTCCAACATAAATGTGTTTTGTTGTTTCAGGAAGCGAGAAGTGAAATCACAAGATGGAGAGTGTCAGCGACACCTGGTACAGCTCGTCATTGTGGTTATTTCTGTCTGTGACCTCGTCACATCAATAAATCATTCCTGACATTAATCTATGACTTCATTGATTGTTGTCACGTGATATTTTTAAATCTATGTTGTTTTTATTTGACTTCACCATCTTCATTTGTTCATGCCACTACAGCCTTCCTTGCTCCATCTTCCAACTTTCTTGATATCTTTATGTCTCAATATCCTTCATTCTATCTTATTTCTATCTTCATGTGTGGTCCATCATCTCTTTAAATCTGCCTAAATGTCAATGTTAACAATCACTTTCTGTCCATCTCACTATTTTCTCTATCTCTGTGTTCCCTTCTCTCCTCCTAGTCCAGGCCTGTGTACTTTTCTCATAAATTAAAGGCCTGGTCTTTTTGTTAAAAATATGGACGTGTCGAAGTCCGGATGTGATCTCCTGTCCAGGCATTGACAAAAATGTAATTTGCTTACATAGACTTATGTAATGTAATAGTAATATGTGTAATAGAAATTGAGAGGGTGAGAGGACTGGATAATGTGAGAGTGAGGGAGAGATGGGAGAAAGAAAGATGGACAGAGAGAAGCGATAACAAATTGGAACATAAACTCTAAATATCAAATAAAGATCTTAAGGGATGAGAGGTTTGAGCTGTTACTACAGATATAACACAGGACCGGACTATAGAGGCACAGAAATAATCCAAAGTGTTTTTTTTACTGGAAAGTACCGAGATTTTTTATCCATTTTTCTTTGTTTGATAGTCACTGATAGTGCCATTGTGTATTTAACGAGGGACAACAGATCACTAACCTACAACGACCTCCATTTTACAATGTACGTACTATCTACCCCAGCACCACGATCTCTTCCCCTTTTACCCAAACCGGTGCTAAGACAAAGCTACAGAACCTTTTGATCTCACAGAATAATTCACAATAGCAAAGATTGCTGTCGCCTATTTGTCTTATTGTCGAGATTGGGGACTGGTTGGTTTCGAGGCAAGACGCCGGTCTCGTGACAGAAAGGTTGTGGGTTCAAATCCCGGCTGCACCAGTTGGGATTTTTATTTGTGATTTCTTTCTGAGGCAACCATTCCTGGTCTAGCAGCGAGGCCCGGCTTGAAACGTCAATTACTCATGGACGGAAACAATATGAAAGGTCAAGTACGAGACTTGAATCGACGTCTTAGCACGCGAGTTTTCACCCATATAAGAATCGGGGAAAATCTGAGTACCTCCGAAGACGATTTATCTGCCTGTGCGATGAGTGACCACTGGGCACACGGCGGCAAGGAAGAAACAGATTAATACGCAAAATTCAGTTCTTTTAGTCTTAAAAAAACAAATGAAAGTAGCCAATGTAACATGTTAATGGAAGCAAAGCAACCAATGAAAGCAGCCAAAGAAAGCGACTAATAAAAAGCTACCAATCAGAGAAAAAAATGAAAGGAACCAATAAAAGCAGCCAATAAAAGCGACCAATAAAAAGCGACCAATGAGAGCAAACAATGAAAGGAACCAATAAAAGCAGCTAATAAAAGCAGCCAATGAAACCAACCAATGAGAGCAACCAAATGTCACTGATACAGAAACATGTGAATGTTTTCTTGTGTAAAGAAGAAATAAATTAACAGAAGAACGTAGTAGATCGTGCGGTGAACATACCCCGGTATGCTCATCGCCACCACGACATTTGATGGAATTTCTGACATCGTTGGTATTATATATGAATTTATAGGGGCGGATTGCGTGGTAAACGTATGAGGAGGTAGTACAAACCAAGGCTGACCGATAAATAATTGTAATATAGTGGGTGAACCAAAACTGATCGATAATCATGCAATAAGCAGAATAACCAAATAAAAAAAACAACAGATAAAAACAAAGAACAATATATCGTCCGAGGCAGGATCGAATCCGTACTCCTTGGCACAACGCCTTGCCAAGAGAAGCCGAACGCTAGGGAACCCTGCCACTCAGCTAACTAGAAATTAACTATCGTGGACGATGCCTTTCACGCAGGAGTTCTCATGACTATAGCATAGGGTTACGATCACAGCTCCGGAATAAATGGTATGTTTGTACTTTCCTATTAAGACAAGTATCTCCCGTTAGGGCTGACTACTTGTGCTATGTAACAGTCATTCGGGGCAACAACCATGCAACAGTCACTCGGGGTAACATCCATGCAACAGTCACTCATGGCAACAACCATGCAACAATCACTAGTGGCAATAACCATGCAAGTCACTCATATCAACAACCCTGCAACAATCACTAGTGGCAATAACCATGCAAGTCACTCATATCAACAACCCTGCAACAATCACTAGTGGCAATAACCATGCAAGTCACTCATATCAACAACCATGCAACAATCACTAGTGGCAATAACCATGCAAGTCACTCATATCAACAACCATGCAACAATCACTAGTGGCAATAACCATGCAAGTCACTCATATCAACAACCATGCAACAATCACTAGTGGCAATAGCCATGCAAGTCACTCATATCAACAACCATACAACAATCACTAGTGGCAATAACCATGCTACAGCTCCTAGAGCAAGACCTCCGATAATCCAACCATGCTTCTCTACAACAGGCTCCTGGGTGACTGTTTTCAATGTGGTCCCATCTTTGTTGTTCAACAAAGGCTCGAAGTGTGCTATATTTTGTTTCATAGCCTAACGCTTCTCCAGCTGTGCTCATAGCGCCACGGCATTGCTTCATTTCTCTTTCGAACCTCAGCTGACTTTCTACCGGCTACAACTTGTTTACGGTTATTTGCCTTCACTTGTGGCTGCTACGTCTCCAGGGGTCTCATTGTCAACAACTTTTGTTCCCTGCTGGAAGTATTTAAATGCGATTAGGTGACGAGTTAGCGGTGCTATGTAGGGTCCCAATATATGGCACAGCCTGCTCGAATACACATTGTCTAGTAACTGAGCGTAAATGAGGACACATGTCTAGTAACTGAGGGTAAATGAGGACACATGTCTAGTAACTGAGAGTAAATGAGGACACGTGTCTAGTAACTGAGAGTAAATGAGGACACGTGTCTAGTAACTGAGATTAAATGAGGACACATGTCTAGTAACTGAGAGTAAATGAAGACACGTGTCTAGTAACTGAGATTAAATGAGGACACATGTCTAGTAACTGAGAGTAAATGAGGACACATGTCTAGTGACTGAAAGTAAATGAGGACACATGTCTAGTAACTGAGAGTAAATGAGGATACATGTCTAGTAACTGAGAGTAAATGAGGACACATGTCTAGTAACGGAGAGTAAATTAAATCACAAGTCTAGTGACTGAGAGTAAATGAGGACACATGTATAGTAACTGAGAGTAAATGAGGACACATTTCTAGTAACTGAGAGTAAATGAAGACACGTGTCTAGTAACTGAGAGTGAATGAGGTCACATGTCTAGTAAATGATAGTAGATGAGGCCACCCGTCTAGTTACTGAGAGTAAATGAGGTCACATGTCTAGTAACTGAGAGTAAATGAGGACACGTTTCTAGTAACTGATAGTAAATGAGGTCACACGTCTATTAACTGAGAGTAGATGAGGACATGTGTCTAGTAACTGAGGGTAGATGAGCACACATGTCAAGTATCTTAGTGTAGATGAGCACATATGTCAAGTAACTTAGTGTAGATGAGCACACATGTCAAGTATCTTAGTGTAGATGAGGACACGTTTCTAGTAACTGAGAGTAGATGAGCACACATGTCAAGTATCTTAGTGTAGATGAGCACACATGTCAAGTATCTTAGTGTAGATGAGCACACATGTCAAGTATCTTAGTGTAGATGAGCACACATGTCAAGTATCTGAGAGTAAATAAGGACACGTTTCTAGTAACTGAGAGTAGATAAGGACACGTTTCTAGTATCTGAGAGTAAATAAGGACACGTTTCTAGTAACTGAGAGTAAATAAGGACACGTTTCTAGTAACTGAGAGTAAGTGAGTGGAGAATTGGTGACAAATTAAAACTTTGAACTGAAGATAACAAGATGTTGTTCAGGATGAAATGTATAGAGAACTGGATGTTAAGAGATGTTTGGTAGTTTAGGATGTAATGTATGGAGAACTGGATGTTAAGAGATGTGTGGTAGTTTAGGATGTAATGTATGGAGAACTGGATGTTAAGAGATGTGTGGTAGTTTAGGATGTAATGTATGGAGAACTGGATGTTAAGAGATGTGTGGTAGTTTAGGATGTAATGTATGGAGAACTGGATGTTAAGAGATGTGTGGTAGTTTAGGATGTAATGTATAGAGAACTGGATGTTAAGAGATGTGTGGTAGTTTAGGATGTAATGTATAGAGAACTGCATGTTAAGAGATGTGTGGTAGTTTAGGATGTAATGTATGGAGAACTGGATGTTAAGAGATGTTTGGTAGTTTAGGATGTAATGTATGGAGAACTGGATGTTAAGAGATGTGTGGTAGTTTAGGATGTAATGTATGGAGAACTGGATGTTAAGAGATGTGTGGTAGTTTAGGATGAAATGTATGGAGAACTGGATGTTAAGAGATGTTGGTAGTTTAGGATGTAATGTATGGAGAACTGGATGTTAAGAGATGTTTGGTAGTTTAGGATGTAATGTATGGAGAACTGGATGTTAAGAGATGTTTGGTAGTTTAGGATGTAATGTATGGAGAACTGGATGTTAAGAGATGTTTGGTAGTTTAGGATGTAATGTATGGAGAACTGGATGTTAAGAGATGTTTGGTAGTTTAGGATGTAATGTATGGAGAACTGGATGTTAAGAGATGTTTGGTAGTTTAGGATGTAATGTATGGAGAACTGGATGTTAAGAGATGTTTGGTAGTTTAGGATGTAATGTATGGAGAACTGGATGTTAAGAGATGTTTGGTAGTTTAGGATGTAATGTATGGAGAACTGGATATATATTAAGAGATGTGTGGTGGTTTAGGATGAAATGTGTGAGAACTGGCTGTTAAGAGATGCGTGGTAGTTTTGGATGAAATGTGTGGAGAACTGGATGTTAAGAGATGTGTGTAAACTCAAGAATAAATCTTTCTTATATATACTAATTGGAAACTTAATGAGTGGAAAGGGCATGACGAACAACCTAGGGAAACCACGAAAAGCATTGACAGCTGTAGTGTTAAGAAATGGGAGGTAGGACTTATGAGGATTTTTAGGTCGTTAAAAATTGCTTGCTTTAAATGAATTTGAACTCCGAACCTTCAGGTCGGCAGGCGAGTGCTCTAATTTCAACGCCAAAGGGTGTCCGCGTGTTTAAATTAGAGCAAAAGTAATAGGTCTAGAGAGAAAGAAAGAGCAAACGAGAATAAAGCTAGAGCAATCTACGAGACATCTAAACATATTAGGTCGTCCACAAACCGAGGACTAAACGAGTCTAATTGAATCAACAATCCCACTTGTTTCGTGAGTGAGGACTAAACGAGGCTAATTGAATCAACAATCCCACTTGTTTCGTGAGTGAGGACTAAACGAGGCTAATTGAATCAACAATCCCACTTGTTTCGTGAGTGAGGACTAAACGAGGCTAATAGAATCAACAATCCCACTTGTTTTGTGAGTGAGGACTAAACGAGGCTAACAATATGCTACCACAAATGTCGGCCAGGGATTTGGCAAGATTATAAAACAAAACGGATTTGATCGGAGCTGAGGTGCAATAGTTATTTTTTATTTCCATTCAGATTTTCAGATTTGTCGTTCTCGCTTCTGACATCAGAGAGGCACTGTTCACACACAGAGACTCGTAGCGGCTAAACTCTGCACCTGTTACTGTTTGTTGATGTAAATGTTGAGCTCCAGAGATCTGCTGATAGGTTCTACAGCCAAACTAATGGGTTGTTCCGTTTCTGGTTTGGTCACGTTTTAGTTGGTTCTCATACACCTGTTTGTGTGTGAGCTATCTTCCATACAATTAAACATTAGCTACCCTGGTCTTGTATGTTTTACGTGAGCTATCCCACCAGACAATTAAACACTACCTACCCTAGTCTTGTATGCTGCGGTCAGTTGGATATAAAAAGGACACATCCAATTTGGAACTGTGGACAAAGACAAAGAAATGAATAGTCATACGCGTGACTAGAGTATAATAAATAAATAGAAATGTGTATTGAGCAGCTTAATTAGTAAGGACACAGTACAAGATATAATCTGTCTACAAACAGGTCATCGTCAGAAGCACACCAATAACGAACAAACACCGTGTCATAGAAAACAATACTTAGCTGGTGACAAGGGCATGTCATCGCTTAGTAGAGAATGAATGTGTCCCTGGCTGGGGCGTGCCAGACTTGATACACTACAAGTTACATGACAGGTCACATGACAGGTCACATGTTGGTGTAATAGTATTTGTTAGCGAGAGAAATGTAGAACAATCTGATATCTGGGGAAGGTCGAGTCACTGGAGCAAGAGTTTGGATAAGGGTAATGGGGAGAGCTCTAGGGCATGCCGGAGGACCATCACGGGGCAAAGACAGCAAAACAAATATGGAAAACTTGATTAAAGAAGTCATCGGCTTGGTCGTACAGGAGTAGAAGGTGTAGAAAAAATAGAGAAAGAGATAGAGTACCGATAGGTACCGGGGTGGGTCGACAATGTTTCGGAAGGAAACTGAAGCTGTGACAGGTAATGTGATGGGACAGCAATGCCTAGAAAGGTAAGTGAAGCTGTGACAGGTAATGTGATGGGACAGCAATGCCTAGAAAGGTAAGTGAAGCTGTGACATGTAAACTGACGGGATAGCAATGCCTAGAAAGGTAAGTGAAGCTGTGACAGGTAATGTGATGGGACAGCAATGCCTAGAAAGGTAAGTGAAGCTGTGACATGTAAACTGACGGGATAGCAATGCCTAGAAAGGTAAGTGAAGCTGTGACAGGCAAGTTGATGGGATAACAATGCCTAGAAAGGTAAGTGAAGCTGTGACAGGTAATGTGATGTGACAGCAATGCCTAGAAAGGTAAGTGAAGCAGTGACAGGTAAGGTGATGGGATAACAATGCCTAGAAAGGTAAGTGAAGCTGTGACAGGTAATGTGATGAGACAGCAATGCCTAGAAAGGTAAGTGAAGCAGTGACAGGTAAGGTGATGGGATAACAATGCCTAGAAAGGTAAGTGAAGCTGTGACAGGTAATGTGATGAGATAGCAATGCCTAGAAAGGTAAGTGAAGCTGTGACAGGTAAACTGATGGATAACAATGCCTAGAAAGGTAAGTGAAGCTGTGACAGGCAAGTTGATGGGATAACAATGCATAGAAAGGTAAGTGAAGCTGTGACAGGCAAGTTGATGGGATAGCAATGCCTAGAAAGGTAAGTGAAGCTGTGACAGGAAAGTTGATGGGATAGCAATGCCTAGAAAGGTAAGTGAAGCTGTGACAGGCAAGTTGATGGGATAGCAATGCCTAGAAAGGTAAGTGAAGCTGTGACAGGTAGGTTGATGGGATAGCAATGCCTAGAAAGGTAAGTGAAGCTGTGACAGGCAAGTTGATGGGATAGCAATGCCTAGAAAGGTAAGTGAAGCTGTGACAGGCAAGTTGATGGGATAGCAATGCCTAGAAAGGTAAGTGAAGCTGTGACAGGTAAGTTGATGGGATAGCAATGCCTAGAAAGGTAAGTGAAGCTGTGACAGGTAGGTTGATGGGATAGCAATGCCTAGAAAGGTAAGTGAAGCTGTGACAGGCAAGTTGATGGGATAGCAATGCCTAGAAAGGTAAGTGAAGCTGTGACAGGCAAGTTGATGGGACACAATGCCTAGAAAGGTAAGTGAAGCTGTGACAGGTAAGTTGATGGGATAGCAATGCCTAGAAAGGTAAGTGAAGCTGTGACATGTAAACTGATGGGATAGCAATGCCTAGAAAGGTAAGTGAAGCTGTGACAGGTAAACTGATGGGATAGCAATGCCTAGAAAGGTAAGTGAAGCTGTGACAGGTAAACTGATGGGATAACAATGCCTAGAAAGGTAAGTGAAGCTGTGACAGGTAAACTGATGGGATAGCAATGCCTAGAAAGGTAAGTGAAGCTGTGACAGGTAAACTGATGGGATAGCAATGCCTAGAAAGGTAAGTGAAGCTGTGACAGGTAAGGTGATGGGATAACAATGCCTAGAAAGGTAAGTGAAGCTGTGACAGGTAAGGTGATGGGATAGCAATGCCTAGAAAGGTAAGTGAAGCTGTGACAGGCAAGTTGATGGGATAGCAATGCCTAGAAAGGTAAGTGAAGCTGTGACAGGTAGGTTGATGGGATAGCAATGCCTAGAAAGGTAAGTGAAGCTGTGACAGGCAAGTTGATGGGATAGCAATGCCTAGAAAGGTAAGTGAAGCTGTGACAGGCAAGTTGATGGGATAACAATGCCTAGAAAGGTAAGTGAAGCTGTGACAGGTAAGTGATGAGATAGCAATGCCTAGAAAGGTAAGTGAAGCTGTGACAGGCAAGTTGATGGGATAGCAATGCCTAGAAAGGTAAGTGAAGCTGTGACAGGTAAGGTGATGGGATAGCAATGCCTAGAAAGGTAAGTGAAGCTGTGACAGGCAAGTTGATGGGATAGCAATGCCTAGAAAGGTAAGTGAAGCTGTGACAGGTAGGTTGATGGGATAGCAATGCCTAGAAAGGTAAGTGAAGCTGTGACAGGCAAGTTGATGGGATAACAATGCCTAGAAAGGTAAGTGAAGCTGTGACAGGTAAGGTGATGGGATAGCAATGCCTAGAAAGGTAAGTGAAGCTGTGACAGGTAAACTGATGGGATAGCAATGCCTAGAAAGGTAAGTGAAGCTGTGACAGGTAAACTGATGGGATAACAATGCCTAGAAAGGTAAGTGAAGCTGTGACAGGTAAGTTGATGGGATAACAATGCCTAGAAAGGTAAGTGAAGCTGTGACAGGCAAGTTGATGGGATAGCAATGCCTAGAAAGGTAAGTGAAGCTGTGACAGGAAAGTTGATGGGATAGCAATGCCTAGAAAGGTAAGTGAAGCTGTGACAGGCAAGTTGATGGGATAGCAATGCCTAGAAAGGTAAGTGAAGCTGTGACAGGTAGGTTGATGGATAGCAATGCCTAGAAAGGTAAGTGAAGCTGTGACAGGCAAGTTGATGGGATAGCAATGCCTAGAAAGGTAAGTGAAGCTGTGACAGGCAAGTTGATGGGACATCAATGCCTAGAAAGGTAAGTGAAGCTGTGACAGGTAAGTTGATGGATAGCAATGCCTAGAAAGGTAAGTGAAGCTGTGACAGGTAGGTTGATGGGATAGCAATGCCTAGAAAGGTAAGTGAAGCTGTGACAGGCAAGTTGATGGGATAGCAATGCCTAGAAAGGTAAGTGAAGCTGTGACAGGCAAGTTGATGGGATACCAATGCCTAGAAAGGTAAGTGAAGCTGTGACAGGTAAGTTGATGGGATAGCAATGCCTAGAAAGGTAAGTGAAGCTGTGACAGGCAAGTTGATGGGATAGCAATGCCTAGAAAGGTAAGTGAAGCTGTGACAGGTAAATGATGGGATAGCAATGCCTAGAAAGGTAAGTGAAGCTGTGACAGGTAAACTGATGGGATAACAATGCCTAGAAAGGTAAGTGAAGCTGTGACAGGTAAACTGATGGGATAGCAATGCCTAGAAAGGTAAGTGAAGCTGTGACAGGTAAACTGATGGGATAGCAATGCCTAGAAAGGTAAGTGAAGCTGTGACAGGTAAGGTGATGGGATAACAATGCCTAGAAAGGTAAGTGAAGCTGTGACAGGTAAACTGATGGGATAGCAATGCCTAGAAAGGTAAGTGAAGCTGTGACAGGCAAGTTGATGGGATAACAATGCCTAGAAAGGTAAGTGAAGCTGTGACAGGTAAGGTGATGGGATAGCAATGCCTAGAAAGGTAAGTGAAGCTGTGACAGGTAAACTGACGGGCTAGCAATGCCTAGAAAGGTAAGTGAAGCTGTGACAGGTAGGTTGATGGGATAACAATGCCTAGAAAGGTAAGTGAAGCTGTGACAGGTAAACTGATGGGATAACAATGCCTAGAAAGGTAAGTGAAGTTGTGACATGTAGGTTGATGGGATAACAATGCCTAGAAAGGTAAGTGAAGCTGTGACAGATAGGTTGATGGGATAACAATGCCTAGAAAGGTCATTGAAGAGCTGATGGTTTCGGGGTGTGGTATGTGTTTTTGAAGGTAACTGAAGAGGTAAGAACTACCCAAGAACTACCCAAGAACTACCCAAGAACTACCCAAGAACTACCCAAGAACTACCCAAGAACTACCCAAGAACTGGCAAGATTGCTAAATGGACTGAAACAGGTGGTTGAATTCTGTTGGTTGTTAAAAGGCGTCTTGAGTGTTTTGGTCGTTATCTATCTATCTATTGACCTTTCGAGTCGTAGCCGGCCCATAGGGCGTAGACCAAGATACTCCTTCTCTTATCTGAATTTTTGTTCTAGCAGTTTTCAATTCTTTTAAAGATATTTTATCAAATCTCGCCATTTGTCTCTGTTCTGTGCAAGCAGCTCTATCTCATTGAGGAAGCAGATTCCTGCTGCTCTTGCCTCTCTCATCAATGTTCTTCTCAGTGTCTCTCTGGGTCTTCCTCTTTTCCTCTTACCTGTTGTTTCCCATATGAGGGCTTGCTTTGCTATTCGGTTATTATCTCTTCTCATCACATGTCCAACATATGACCATCGTCTTTTCTTTATTACTGAAGATATTAGTGGTTGATTGGCGATTTCTCTAATTTCCTCGTTTGTTTTGAATTCGTTCTACGCTATACCAAGTATTTTCATTAGACATTTATTTTCGAATGCGTTCAACTTTGTTTCTATATCTCTTGTTGTTTTCCAGCTTTCACGCGCATACGTAAGGGTTGGTAGTACATTTGATTTGAATAGTCTAAGTTTTGTGTTTGTACTGATGAGTTTTGATTTCTACAACTTTTCAAGGATTCTGAAAGACATTGCTGCTTTAGTTGGTCGTTAGCGGGTGACTTCATTCTGTTGGTTGTTAGCGGGTGACTTCATTCTGTTGGTTGTTAGCGGGTGACTTCATTCTGTTGGTCGTTAGCGGGTGACTTCATTCTGTTGGTCGTTAGCGGGTGACTTCATTCTGTTGGTTGTTAGCGGGTGACTTCATTCTGTTGGTTGTTAGCGGGTGACTTCATTCTGTTGGTTGTTAATGATTGACTTCATTCTGTTGGTTGTTAGCGGGTGACTTCATTCTGTTGGTTGTTAGCGGGTGACTTCATTCTGTTGGTTGTTAGCGGGTGACTTCATTCTGTTGGTTGTTAGCGGGTGACTTCATTCTGTTGGTTGTTAGCGGGTGACTTCATTCTGTTGGTTGTTAATGATTGACTTCATTCTGTTGGTATTTAGTGATTGACTTCATTCTGTTGGTCGTTAGCGGTGACTTCACTCTGTTGGTATTTAGTGGGAGAATTCATTCTGTTGGTATTTAGTAGTTGACTTTATATATCATATTTCCAACATAATTTCACCATTTCCCCACGCACTTTTCCGTTCCTCTCTCCTACGTTCCAATCACTTCAACATTCACTCCTCTACTCTACCCTGTTACCTCTCTTCAAATCTCCAATCACTTCAACATTCACTCCTCTACTCTACCCTGTTACCTCACTTCAAATCTCCAATCACTTCAACATTCACTCCTCTACTCTACCCTGTTACCTCTCTTCAAATCTCCAATCACTTCAACATTCACTCCTCTTCTCTACCCTGTTACCTCACTTCAAATCTCCAATCACTTCAACATTCACTCCTCTACTCTACCCTGTTACCTTTCCTCAGCTCTCTAATAACTTTTCCCCTCTCTCTCTCTCTCTCTCTCTCTCTCTCTCTCTCTCTCTCTCTCTCTCTCTCTTTCTCCCTCCTTGATGTTTTTTTACCTCTGCTAGCACAAATAACATCACCAACTTATCACTTCACCACTCACTACCCTATATTTATTTCCTCCCCCTAGTTCAAAACACATTTCATCACTCACTCCTCCACTCTGTATCCTCTGCTAGCTCAAATAACATCATCAACTTATCACTTCACCAATCAAATCACAAGCTCAAATTAATCACTTCACCACTCTAATCACTTACCCACACTAATCACATCACCACTCTAATCACATACCCACATTAATTACTTCACTGCTCCAATCACATACCCACAGTAATCACTTCACCACTATAATCACATAGCCACACAAATCACTTCACTAATCTAATCACATACCCACACTAATCACTTCACCACTCTAATCTCATAACCACATTAATCACTTCACAACTCTAATGACATACTCATACTAATCACTTCAACACTCTAATCACATACCCACACTAATGACTTCACCACTCTAATCACATTCCCACACTAATTACTTCACCACTCTAATCATATACCCACACTAATCACTTCACCACTCTAATCACTTACCCACACTAATTTCTTCACCACTCTAATCATATACCCACACTAATCACTTCACCACTCTAATCACATTCCCACACTAATTACTTCACCACTCTAATCATATACACACACTAATAACTTTACCACTCTAATCACATTCCCACACTAATTTCTTCACCACTCTAATCACATACCCACACTAATTTCTTCACCACTCTAATCACATACCCACACTAATTTCTTCACCACTCTAATCACATACCCACACTAATCACTTCATCAATCTAATCACATACCCACACTAATTTCTTCACCACTCTAATCACATACCCACACTAATTTCTTCACCACTCTAATCACATACCCACACTAATTTCTCCACCCCTCTAATCACTTACCAACACTAATTTCTTCACCACTCTAATCACATACCCACACTAATTTCTCCACCCCTCTAATCACTTACCAACACTAATTTCTTCACCACTCTAATCACATACCCACACTAATTTCTTCACCACTCTAATCACATACCCACACTAATTTCTCCACCCCTCTAATCACTTACCAACACTAATTTCTCCACCACTCTAATCACATACCCACACTAATTTCTTCACCCCTCTAATCACTTACCAACACTAATTTCTTCACCACTCTAATCACATACCCACACTAATTTCTTCACCACTCTAATCACATACCCACACTAATTTCTTCACCACTCTAATCACATACCCACACTAATTTCTTCACCACTCTAATCATATGTCCACACTAATCACTTCACTACTCTAATCACTCTAATTAATGTCAGGTCAGATAATTTTACCTGCTACTGTATGCAGTAAACAGTACAACCTGTGGCTGCCATGCTGCCTTGCAGGTAAGCTCGGGAGAGTAAAAGGCAAGGGGAGGGTACCCCAAAATAAAACAAATCCACTGCCTTGTGGGTGAGACTTTTTAGTGAAAGGTTAGCGGAGCCAACCGTAAACAAATCGACGGAAGGCA
Organism: Megaustenia siamemsis; assembly: GCA_032433765.1. Taxonomy (NCBI): domain Eukaryota; kingdom Metazoa; phylum Mollusca; class Gastropoda; order Stylommatophora; family Ariophantidae; genus Megaustenia; species Megaustenia siamemsis. The sequence continues at coordinate 506,950 of JAVIAB010000101.1, read as the reverse complement.
ACAGAAAACCACTGTCGTAATTTTTTTGTACAATCATGAATCGCCACAACAATAGAATAAGATGAGTATAAGAGATTAAATAAAGAAATTGTAGTAAAATGCAATGAAGCAAAAGAAGCATGGCTAAAAGAGAGATGCAATGAGATTAAATTGCAACAAAAAGGAGATGCTAAAGCTATATACAAACAAATTGAGGAATTAACAGGAAGAAAAACGCAATAAAAAAATGGATGTCTAAGATCAAAGCAAGGAGAACTGTTGATTGATCAAGAAAACATAAGGGAACGATGGACATAATACATTAAAGATCTTTATAATGATGAACGAACGGAAGTAAATATTAAGGATAATGGAGAAGGACCAGAAATACTCAGAGAAGAAGTGGACGATGCCTTGCGCAATATGAAAGCAGGCAAAACTCCTGGACCAGATAATATAACTAAAGAAGAGATTGAAGCCATGGGTCATTTTGGAATAGAAATAATAACACAAATATTGAATGATATCTACAACAGTGGATATATACCAGACGACATGCTCAAGTCAATATTCATAGCCCTACCAAAGAAATCGGGTGCGATTGAATGCGATGATCATCTCACAATAAGCCTTATGAGTCATATGACTAAGATATTACTAAGAATCATCATGCGAAGAGTGCAAAACAAAATCAGTCCAGAAATTAGCGATGAACAGTGTGGTTTTGTTGGAGGTAAAGGAACGAGCAATGCCATATACATCATAAGATCTTTAGTAGAAAGAACCATAGAGGTGAAAACAGATCTATACCTATGTTTCATAGATTATACCAAGGCATTTGACAAAGTAAAGCACCAAGAAATAATCAAAATTTTAGAAAGCATAAACATAGACAGCAAAGATCTAAGAATAATAAAGAACATGTACTGGCAACAAACAGCGGCCATAAGAACTGGAAACCAATTGGGAATGTTTCAACAAATAAAACAGGGTGTTAGACAAGGTTGTGTGCTGTCACCAGATTTGTTTAATATTTACCACTTACCACTCCACTTTGTGTCCTCTCTTGCGTTCAATCACTTCACCACTCATAATTCTCTACTCTGTTATTTCTCTTCACATCAATCATTTCATCATTCACAACCTCTCTCCCATCCCACTCTTTTTACACTCATAAATCAAACCACTTCACAACTCACTCCTCCACTCTATTTCCATACCTCAGCTTTACTCACCTCACCAGTCACTCCTCCACTCCGTTTCCTCACCTCAACTCTACTCACTTCAATAATCACTCCTCCACTCTGTTTCCTCTATTCTAATCATGTCACCACTCACTCTCCATCTCTCCCCCCTCTCTATTCATCTATTTACAACTTTACTCCATTTTCCCATTTCTGTCCTCTCCTCTGCCGGCTACCAATGGATCAACTCTGACGTGTCCAACACAAACTGGCGACACCAGAAACCTCACATTTCACAAGTTTGACTTTGAGAAACTATCAACAGATCTCTACAGCGAACATCTACATAAACAAACACGTTCTGAAACAAAACTTGACAGTTAAGTGTCGATATTTGAATATTGCCCCTCAGAAGTCCTACACCGACTCGACCAATCTGATAATCTCAAAAGATCAGTGCACCTTTAATGCACCTCAGCTTGTGAATCACGAGTTGGCAACGGATGGTAGACTTGACACTCGGACAAAATAAAAGACACAGACACCAGAGCCTAGCTCATACACAGACTTTGTGCTGTAATCTCGAGTCCTGAATCCAGGTTGAGGAAAACAGAAAAGGTATGTTGTTTGTTGTTTTATTTAGGGTAGCTTTCTGTGTGGTCTCGTCTATACCTCGGTCATTGTCGTTTATGTAAGGTCAGCTTTTTTTATTTTCTCATCTTGTTCTTGTTCATTGACCATCTCTCTGTCCTTTTATTTTCTAATTGCTGATATCAGCTGTTCTAATAAATGCATCAGTCTGTCCCTCTATCCTCTCAGATTCTAATTGCTGCGATTGACTATTCTACATTCACCGTATTTTTCTCAATCTTCCCATATTCTACTTTCCACGGTCAACTATTCTTCATCCACCGTTCTTCTCTCTATCAAATCGTCAGTTTCCTTAGTTCTTCTGCTACCCTATACTTTTCTATGCCTCCATCTCACAACTCTTATATGTCCTTCAACCACTCACCAACAACGATAAACTTTCAACATATATCAGCCCTCGACCTACAGCTCGTGATATTGCTCGTATCCTTGACTCCACAGATGAGATCTCTTCAGCTTCTTGTCGCTGTTGTCGCCGTGACCTCAGTGAGGTCTGTTCCTGTTGAAGAAGTCGAGCTCGACAAGAGGGCACTGCTGGACACAGTTACAGATCTTGTTGGTGGAGTTCTCGGTGGAGGTAAAGGTGGAAGCGGACTCCTAGGTGGAATTCTCGGTGGAGGAAAAGGTGAAGGTGGATGTGGTGGAGGACTCTTGGGTGGACTTCTCGGTGGACTTCTCGGTGGAGGAAAAGATGGCGGTGGACTCCTGGGTGGAATTCTCGGTGGAGGAAAAGATGGCGGTGGACTCCTGGGTGGAATTCTCGGTGGAGAAGGCGGTGGACTCTTGGGTGGAATATTGGGCACTGTAACTGACCTTGTTGGAGGACTTCTGAAAACTCTAACAGACATCCTTAATGGTCTTCTAGGTGGACTTTCTGGAGCCAAAACTCAGGAGTAAGTGTCTTGTGTTTGTCTGTCTAACAAAACATTCACTTGTCTGTCTAACAACATTCACTTGTCTGTTTACAAACGTTCACTTGTCTGTCTAGCAACGTTCACTTGTCTGTCTACAAGCGTTCACTTTTCTGTCTACAAACGTTCAATTGTCTGTCTACAAACGTTCACTTGTCTGTCTACAAACTTTCATTTGTCTGTCTAGCAACGTTCACATTTCTGTCTACAAAAAATTCACTTGTTTGTCTACCAACGTTCACTTGTCTTTCTAACAACATTCACTTGTATGCCTACAAATGTTCACTTGTCTGTCTAACAAAATTCACTTGTCTGCCTACTAACGTTCAGTTTTTGTCTACAAAAATTCACTTGTCTGTCTACAAACGTTCACTTTTCTGTCTACAAACATTCACTTGTCTGTCTACAAACATTCAGTTGTCTGTCTACAAACGTCCACTTGTCTGTCTACAAACGTTCACTTGTCTGTCTACCAACGTTCACTTGTCTGTCTACCAATGTTCACTTGTCTGTCTACCAATGTTCATGTACTTTTCTGTCTACCAACATTAATGCACTTGTCTGTCTACCAACGTTCACTTGTCTGTCTACCAACGTTCACTTGTCTGTCTACCAACGTTCACTTGTCTGTCTACCAACGTTCACTTGTCTGTATACCAACATTCATGTACTTGTCTGTATACCAACATTCATGTACTTGTCTTTCTACCAACGTTCACTTGTCTGTCTACCAACGTTCACTTGTCTGTCTACCAACGTTCACTTGTCTGTATACCAACATTCATGTACTTGTCTGTATACCAACATTCATGTACTTGTCTGTCTACCAACGTTCACATGTCTGTCTACCAACGTTCACTTGTCTGTCTACCAACATTCATGTACTTGTCTGTCTACCAACGTTCACTTGTCTGTATACCAACGTTCACTTGTCTGTCTACCAACTATCACTTGTCTGTATACCAACGTTCACTTGTCTGTCTACCAACGTTCACTTGTCTGTCTACCAACGTTCACTTGTCTGTCTACCAACGTTCACTTGTCTGTATACCAACGTTCACTTGTCTGTCTACCAACGTTCACTTGTCTGTCTACCAACGTTCACTTGTCTGTCTACCAACGTTCACTTGTCTGTCTACCAACGTTCACTTGTCTGTATACCAACATTCATGTACTTGTCTGTCTACCAACGTTCACTTGTCTGTATACCAACGTTCACTTGTCTGTCTACCAACGTTCACTTGTCTGTATACCAACGTTCACTTGTCTGTCTACCAACGTTCACTTGTCTGTCTACCAACGTTCACTTTTCTGTCTACCAACGTTCACTTGTCTGTCTACCAACGTTCACTTGTCTGTCTACCAACGTTCACTTGTCTGTCTACCAACGTTCACTTGTCTGTCTACCAACGTTCACTTGTCTGTCTACCAACGTTCACTTTCTGTCTACCAACGTTCACTTGTCTGTCTACCAACGTTCACTTGTCTGTATACCAACATTCATGTACTTGTCTGTATACCAACGGTCATGTACTTGTCTGTCTACCAACGTTCACTTGTCTGTCTACCAACATTCATGTACTTGTCTGTCTACCAACGTTCACTTGTCTGTATACCAACATTCATGTACTTGTCTGTCTACCAACGTTCACTTGTCTGTATACCAACATTCATGTACTTGTCTGTATACCAATATTCATGTACTTGTCTGTCTACCAACGTTCACTTGTCTGTCTACCAACATTCATGTACTTGTCTGTATACCAACATTCATGTACTTGTCTGTATACCAACATTCATGTACTTGTCTGTCTACCAACATTCATGTACTTGTCTGTATACCAACATTCATGTACTTGTCTGTCTACCAACGTTCACTTGTCTGTCTACCAACATTCATGTGCTTGTCTGTATACCAACATTCATGTACTTGTCTGTCTACCAACGTTCACTTGTCTGTCTACCAACATTCATGTACTTGTCTGTCTACCAACGTTCACTTGTCTGTATACCAACATTCATGTACTTGTCTGTCCATCAACTTATCTTTCTTTGAATTGTTTTAATCATTCAGTCCAGTATTGCGCAGCGTAAGTACTTGCATCTTTGATGGACATGAAATACGTTCAACATTTTGATGTCCTGAATATTTTCAACATTTGAGGGTTTTCAATATTCAATATGCTGAAATATAAACACTAACTTTCTATTGCTCTCTGAATGATAGTATTTTGTATTACCGTAAATGCTAACTTTCTATTGTACAGTAAATTATAGCATTTAGTATGACCGTAAATGCTAACTTTCAATTGCAAAGTAAATTATATCATTTAGTATTATCGTAAATGCTAACTTTCTATTGCACTGTAAATTATAACATTTTGTATTACCGTAAATGCTAACTTTCTATTGCACTGTAAATTATAACATTTTGTATTACCGTAAATGCTAACTTTCTATTGTACTGTAAATTATAACATTTTGTTTTATCGTAAATGCTAACTTTCTATTGTACTGTAAATTATAATATTTTGTATTACCGTAAATGCTAACTTTCTATTGTACTGTAAATCTTAACACTCCGTAATATTTTAAATCCTAACTTTCCTTTTGAATGAGTTTTTGTGTTGGTGACGTTTTCGTAGATGAGTGTTTATGAGAAGAAATATTCCAAATATTGTCTCCCTTGTCGCTGCTACAGAATAGACCATTTCTCTACCACAAATATCTGGACTATTTTAGTTATAACTTCTTCTACTCAACCTGGATGTATAGTCATCATTGTTATGTGCTGTGCTCGCACGGCTGGAGCTTGTTTTCATGTATCTACACAATCTTCTATATCTTTAGCTCTCAGTCAGTTCTGATTCTGACATCTCTCCATAAACTCTCTTCATCCACTCTCTTCACTCTCAATCATTTCTGTTGCTGACATCTCTCCATCCACTCTCTTCAGCTATCAGTCAGTTCGGTTGCTGACATCTCTCCATCCACTATCTTTATCCAATCTCTCCATCCACTCCCTTCAACTCTCAATCATTTCTGTTGCTGACATCTCTCCATCCACTCTCTTCAGCTCTCAGTCAGTTCTGTTGCTGACATCTCTCCATCCACTCTCTTCAGCTCTCAATCATTTCTGTTGCTGACATCTCTCCATCCACTCTCTTCAGCTCTCAGTAAGTTCTGTTGCTGACATCTCTCCATCCACTCTTTTTATCCACTCTCTTCATCCACTCTCTTCAGCTCTCAGTCAGTTCTGTTGCTGACATCTCTCCATCAACTCTCTTCATCCACTCTCTTCAGCTCTCAGTCATTTCTGTTGCTGACATCTCTCCATCCACTCTCTTTATCCACTCTCTCCGTTCACTCTCTTCAGCTCTCAGTCAGTTCTGTTGCTGACATCTCTCCATCCACTCTCTTCAGCTCTCAGTCAGTTCTGTTGCTGACATCTCTCCATCCACTCTCTTCATCCACTCTCTTCAGCTCTCAATCATTTCTGTTGCTGACATCTCTCCATCCACTCTCTTCATCCACTCTCTTCAGCTCTCAGTCATTTCTGTTGCTGACATATCTCCATCCACTCTCTTCATCCACTCTCTTCAGCTCTCAATCATTTCTGTTGCTGACATCTCTCCATCCACTTTCTTCATCCACTCTCTTCAGCTCTCAGTCATTTCTGTTGCTGACATTTCTCCATCCACTCTCTTCATCCACTCTCTTCAGCTCTCAATCATTTCTGTTGCTGACATCTCTACATCCACTCTCTTCAACTCTCAATCATTTCTGTTGCTGACATCTCTACATCCACTCTCTTCAGCTCTCAATCATTTCTGTTGCTGACATCTCTACATCCACTCTCTTCAACTCTCAATCATTTCTGTTGCTGAAATCTCTCCATCCACGCTCCCATTCACTCCCTCCATCCACTCTCTTCAGCTCTCAATCATTTCTGTTGCTGAAATCTCTCCATCCACGCTCCCCATTCACTCCCTCCATCTACTCTCTTCAACTCTCAATCATTTCTGTTGCTGAAATCTCTCCATCCACGCTCCCCATTCACTCCCTCCATCCACTCTCTTCAACTCTCAATCATTTCTGTTGCTGAAATCTCTCCAACCACGCTCCCCATTCACTCCCTCCATCCACTCTCTTCAGCTCTCAATCATTTCTGTTGCTGAAATCTCTCCATCCACGCTCCCAATTCACTCCCTCCATCCACTCTCTTCAACTCTCAATCATTTCTGTTGCTGAAATCTCTCCATCCACGCTCCCCATTCACTCCCTCCATCCACTCTCTTCAGCTCTCAATCATTTCTGTTGCTGACATCTCTCCATCCATACTCTCCATCCACTCTCTTCAGCTCTCAATCATTTCTGTTGCTGAAATCTCTCCATCCACGCTCCCCATTCAATCCCTCCATCCACTCTCTTCAGCTCTCAATCATTTCTGTTGCTGACATCTCTCCATCCACGCGCACAAATTCACTCCCTCCATTCACTCTCTTCAGCTCTCAATCATTTCTGTTGCTGACATATCTCCATCCATACTCTCCATCCACTCTCTTCAGCTCTCAATCATTTCTGTTGCTGACATATCTCCATCCATACTCTCCATCCATTCTCTTCAGCTCTCAATCAATTCTGCTGCTGACCTCTCTCCATCCATACTCTCCATCCATTCTCTTCAGCTCTGAATCATTTCTGTTGCTGACATATCTCCATCCATACTCTCCATCCACTCTCTTCAGCTCTCAATCATTTCTGTTGCTGACCTCTCTCCATCCATACTCTCCATCCACTCGCTCCATCCACTCTCTCCAGTTCTCAATCATTTCTGTCGCTGACCTCTCTCCATCCATTCTCATCAGTTCTCAATCAGTTCTGTTGCTGACATCTCTTATGCACTCTCTCCTTCCACACTCTTCAACTCTCAATAATTTCTGTTACTGACATCTCTCCTTCCACACTCTTCAGCTCTCAATAATTTCTGTTACTGGCATCTCTCCTTCCACACTCTTCAACTCTCAATAATTTCTGTTACTGACATCTCTCCTTCCACACTCTTCAACTCTCAATAATTTCTGTTACTGACATCTCTCCTTCCACACTCTTCAACTCTCAATAATTTCTGTTACTGACATCTCTCCTTCCACACTCTTCAACTCTTAATAATTTCTGTTACTGATATCTCTCCTTCCACATTCTTCAGCTCTCAATAATTTCTGTTACTGACATCTCTACTTCCACACTCTTCAACTCTCAATAATTTCTGTTACTGACATCTCTCCTTCCACACTCTTCAACTCTCAATAATTTCTGTTACTGACATCTCTCCATCCATTCACTTCATCCACTCTCTTCAGTTCTCAGTCATTTCTGTTGCTGACATCTCTCCATCCACTCTCTTCATCCACTCTCTTCAGCTCTCAGTCATTTCTGTTGCTGACATCTCTCCATCAACACTCTTCAGCTCTCAATCATTTCTGTTGCTGACATCTCTCCATCCACTTCTTCATCCACTTTCTTCAGCTCTCAGTCATTTCTATTGCTGACATTTCTCCATCCACTCTCTTCATCCACTCTCTTCAGCTCTCAATCATTTCTGTTGCTGACATCTCTCCGCCCATTCTCTTCATCCACTCTCTTCAACTCTCAATCATTTCTGTTGCTGACATCTCTCCATCCACTCTCTTCATCCACTCTCTTCAGCTCTCAATCATTTCTGTTGCTGACATCTCTCCGCCCATTCTCTTCATCCACTCTCTTCAACTCTCAATCATTTCTGTTGCTGACATCACTCCATCCATTCTCTTCATCCACTCTCTTCAACTCTCAATCATTTCTGTTGCTGACATCTCTACATTCACTCTCTTAAACTCTCAATAATTTCTGTTGCTGAAATCTCTCCATCCACGCTCCCCATTCACTCCCTCCATCCACTCTCTTCAGCTCTAAATCATTTCTTTTGCTGAAATCTCTCCATCCACGCGCCCCATTCACTCCCTCCATTCATTCTCTTCAGCTCTCAATCATTTCTGTTGCTGGAATCTCTCCAGCCACGCTCCCCATTCACTCCCTCCATCCAATCTCTTCAGCTCTCAATAATTTCTGTTGCTGATATATCTCCATCCATACTCTCCATCCACTCTCTTCAGCTCTCAATAATTTCTGTTGCTGACATATCTCCATCCATACTCTCCATCCACTCTCTTCAGCTCTCAATAATTTCTGTTGCTGACATATCTCCATCCATACTCTCCATCCACTCTCTTCAGCTCTCAATCATTTCTGTTGCTGACATATCTCCATCCATACTCTCCATCCACTCTCTTCAGCTCTCAATAATTTCTGTTGCTGACATATCTCCATCCACACTCTCCATCCACTCTCTTCAGCTCTCAATAATTTCTGTTGCTGACATATCTCCATCCACACTCTCCATCCACTCTCTTCAGCTCTCAATCATTTCTGTTGCTGACATATCTCCATCCACACTCTCCATCCACTCTCTTCAGCTCTCAATCATTTCTGTTGCTGACATATCTCCATCCACACCCTCCATCCACTCTCTTCAGCTCTCAATCATTTCTGTTGCTGACATATCTCCATCCATACTCTCCATCCACTCTCTTCAGCTCTCAATCATTTCTGTTGCTGACATATCTCCATCCATACTCTCCATCCACTCTCTTCAGCTCTCCATCATTTCTGTTGCTGACATATCTCCATCCATACTCTCCATCCACTCTCTTCAGCTCTCAATAATTTCTGTTGCTGACATATCTCCATCCACTCTCTCCATCCACTCTCTTCAGCTCTCAATAATTTCTGTTGCTGACATATCTCCATCCACACTCTCCATCCACTCTCTTCAACTCTCAATAATTTCTGTTGCTGACAAATCTCCATCCATACTCTCCATCCACTCTCTTCAGCTCTCCATCATTTCTGTTGCTGACATATCTCCATCCATACTCTCCATCCACTCTCTTCAGCTCTCAATAATTTCTGTTGCTGACATATCTCCATCCACTCTCTCCATCCACTCTCTTCAACTCTCACTAATTTCTGTTGCTGACATATCTCCATCCACACTCTCCATCCACTCTCTTCAGCTCTCAATAATTTCTGTTGCTGACATATCTCCATCCACACCTCCATCCACTCTCTTCAGCTCTCAATCATTTCTGTTGCTGACATATCTCCATCCATACTCTCCATCCACTCTTCTTCAGCTCTCCATCATTTCTGTTGCTGACATATCTCCATCCATACTCTCCATCCACTCTCTTCAGCTCTCCATCATTTCTGTTGCTGACATATCTCCATCCATACTCTCCATCCACTCTCTTCAGCTCTCAATAATTTCTGTTGCTGACATATCTCCATCCACTCTCTCCATCCACTCTCTTCAGCTCTCAATAATTTCTGTTGCTGACATATCTCCATCCACACTCTCCATCCACTCTCTTCAACTCTCAATAATTTCTGTTGCTGACAAATCTCCATCCATACTCTCCATCCACTCTCTTCAGCTCTCCATCATTTCTGTTGCTGACATATCTCCATCCATACTCTCCATCCACTCTCTTCAGCTCTCAATAATTTCTGTTGCTGACATATCTCCATCCACTCTCTCCATCCACTCTCTTCAACTCTCAATAATTTCTGTTGCTGACATATCTCCATCCACACTCTCCATCCACTCTCTTCAGCTCTCAATAATTTCTCTTGCTGACATATCTCCATCCACTCTCTCCATCCACTCTCTTCAGCTCTCAATAATTTCTGTTGCTGACATATCTCCATCCATACTCTCCATCCACTCTCTTCAGCTCTCCATCATTTCTGTTGCTGACATATCTCCATCCATACTCTCCATCCACTCTCTTCAGCTCTCAATCATTTCTGTTGCTGACATATCTCCATCCACACTCTCCATCCACTCTCTTCAACTCTCAATAATTTCTCTTGCTGACATATCTCCATCCATACTCTCCATCCACTCTCTTCAACTCTCAATAATTTCTGTTGCTGACATATCTCCATCCATACTCTCCATCCATACTCTCCATCCACTCTCTTCAGCTCTCCATCATTTCTGTTGTTTACCTCTCTCCATCCATTCTCTCAGCTCTCAATCATTTCTGTTGCTGACATATCTCCATCCACACTCTCCATCCACTCTCTTCAGCTCTCAATAATTTCTGTTGCTGACATATCTCCATCCATACTCTCCATCCACTCTCTTCAGCTCTCAATCATTTCTGTTGCTGACATCTCTACATTCACTCTCTTCAACTCTCAATAATTTCTGTTGTTGAAATCTCTCCATCCACGCTCCCCATTCACTCCCTCCATCCACTCTCTTCAGCTCTCAATCATTTCTGTTGCTGAAATCTCTCCATCCACGCGCCCCATTCACTCCCTCCATTCATTCTCTTCAGCTCTCAATCATTTCTGTTGCTGGAATCTCTCCATCCACGCTCCCCATTCACTCCCTCCATCCACTCTCTACAGCTCTCAATCATTTCTGTTGCTGACATCTCTCCATCCATACTCTCCATCAACTCTCTTCAGCTCTCCATCATTTCTGTTGCTGACATATCTCCATCCACGCTCCCCATTCATTCCCTCCATCCACTCTCTTCAGCTCTCAATAATTTCTGTTGCTGACATATCTCCATCCATACTCTCCATCCACTCTCTTCAGCTCTCAATAATTTCTGTTGCTGACATATCTCCATCCATACTCTCCATCCACTCTCTTCAGCTCTCAATAATTTCTGTTGCTGACATATCTCCATCCACACTCTCCATCAACTCTCTTCAGCTCTCAATAATTTCTGTTGCTGACATATCTCCATCCACACTCTCCATCCACTCTCTTCAACTCTCAATCATTTCTGTTGCTGACATATCTCCATCCACACTCTCCATCCACTCTCTTCAGCTCTCAATAATTTCTGTTGCTGACATATCTCCATCCACGCTCCCCATTCATTCCCTCCATCCACTCTCTTTAGCTCTCCATCATTTCTGTTGCTGACATATCTCCATCCACACCCTCCATCCACTCTCTTCAGCTCTCAATCATTTCTGTTGCTGACATATCTCCATCCACACCCTCCATTCACTCTCTTCAGCTCTCAATCATTTCTGTTGCTGACATATCTCCATCCATACTCTCCATCCACTCTCTTCAGCTCTCCATCATTTCTGATGCTGACATATCTCCATACACACTCTCCATCCACTCTCTTCAACTCTCAATAATTTCTGTTGCTGACATATCTCCATCCACACTCTCCATCCACTCGCTTCAGCTCTCAATAATTTCTGTTGCTGACATATCTCCATCCACTCTCTCCATCAACTCTCTTCAGCTCTCAATAATTTCTGTTGCTGACATATCTCCATCCATACTCTCCATCCACTCTCTTCAGCTCTCCATCATTTCTGTTGCTGACATATCTCCATCCATACTCTCCATCCACTCTCTTCAGCTCTCAATCATTTCTGTTGCTGACATATCTCCATCCACACTCTCCATCCACTCTCTTCAACTCTCAATAATTTCTCTTGCTGACATATCTCCATCCATACTCTGCATCCACTCTCTTCAACTCTCAATAAATTCTGTTGCTGACATATCTCCATCCATACTCTCCATCCATACTCTCCATCCACTCTCTTCAGCTCTCATCATTTCTGTTGCTTACCTCTCTCCATCCATTCTCATCAGTTCTCAATCATTTCTGTTGCTTACATATCTCCATCCACACTCTCCATCCACTCTCTTCAGCTCTCAATAATTTCTGTTGCTGACATATCTCCATCCATACTCTCCATCCACTCTCTTCAGCTCTCAATCATTTCTGTTACTGACATATCTCCATCCACACTCTCCATCCACTCTCTTCAGCTCTCAATCATTTCTGTTGCTGACATCTCTACATTCACTCTCTTCAACTCTCAATAATTTCTGTTGTTGAAATCTCTCCATCCACGCTCCCCATTCACTCCCTCCATCCACTCTCTTCAGCTCTCAATCATTTCTGTTGCTGAAATCTCTCCATCCACGCGCCCCACTCACTCCCTCCATTCATTCTCTTCAGCTCTCAATCATTTCTGTTGCTGGAATCTCTCCATCCACGCTCCCCATTCACTCCCTCCATCCACTCTCTACAGCTCTCAATCATTTCTGTTGCTGACATCTCTCCCTCCATACTCTCCATCAACTCTCTTCAGCTCTCCATCATTTCTTTTGCTGACATATCTCCATCCACGCTCCCCATTCATTCCCTCCATCCACTCTCTTCAGCTCTCAATAATTTCTGTTGCTGACATATCTCCATCCATACTCTCCATCCACTCTCTTCATCTCTCAATAATTTCTGTTGCTGACATATCTCCATCCATACTCTCCATCCACTCTCTTCAGCTCTCAATAATTTCTGTTCCTGACATATCTCCATCCACACTCTCCATCCACTCTCTTCAGCTCTCAATAATTTCTGTTGCTGACATATCTCCAGCCACACTCTCCATCCACTCTCTTCAACTCTCAATCATTTCTGTTGCTGACATATCTCCATCCACACTCTCCATCCACTCTCTTCAGCTCTCAATAATTTCTGTTGCTGACATATCTCCATCCACGCTCCCCATTCATTCCCTCCATCCACTCTCTTCAGCTCTCAATCATTTCTGTTGCTGACATATCTCCATCCACACCCTCCATCCACTCTCTTCAGCTCTCAATCATTTCTGTTGCTGACATATCTCCATCCACACCCTCCATTCACTCTCTTCAGCTCTCAATCATTTCTGTTGCTGACATATCTCCATCCATACTCTCCATCCACTCTCTTCAGCTCTCCATCATTTCTGTTGCTGACATATCTCCATCCACACTCTCCATCCACTCTCTTCAACTCTCAATAATTTATGTTGCTGACATATCTCCATCCATACTCTCCATCCACTCTCTTCAGCTCTCCATCATTTCTGTTGCTGACATATCTCCATCCATATTCTCCATCCACTCTCTTCAGCTCTCAATAATTTCTGTTGCTGACATATCTCCATCCACTCTCTCCATCCACTCTCTTCAGCTCTCAATAATTTCTGTTGCTGACATATCTCCATCCACACTGTCCATCCACTCTCTTCAACTCGCAATAATTTCTTTTGCTGACATATCTCCATCCATACTCTCCATCCACTCTCTTCAGCTCTCCATCATTTCTGTTGCTGACATATCTCCATCCATACTCTCCATCCACTCTCTTCAACTCTCAATAATTTCAGGTTGCTGACATATCTCCATCCATACTCTCCATCCACTCTCTTCAACTCTCAATAATTTCTGTTGCTGACATATCTCCATCCATACTCTCCATCCACTCTTTTCAGCTCTCCATCATTTCTGTTGCTGACATATCTCCATCCATACTCTCCATCCACTCTCTTCAGCTCTCAATAATTTCTGTTGCTGACATATCTCCATCCACTCTCTCCATCCACTCTCTTCAGCTCTCAATAATTTCTGTTGCTGACATATCTCCATCCACACTCTCCATCCACTCTCTTCAACTCTCAATAATTTCTGTTGCTGACATATCTCCATCCATACTCTCCATCCACTCTCTTCAGCTCTCCATCATTTCTGTTGCTGACATATCTCCATCCATACTCTCCATCCACTCTCTTCAGCTCTCAATAATTTATGTTGCTGACATATCTCCATCCACTCTCTCCATCCACTCTCTTCAGCTCTCAATAATTTCTGTTGCTGACATATCTCCATCCACACTCTCCATCCACTCTCTTCAGCTCTCAATAATTTATGTTGCTGACATATCTCCATCCACACTCTCCATCCACTCTCTTCAACTCTCAATAATTTCTGTTGCTGACATATCTCCATCCACACTCTCCATCCACTCTCTTCAGCTCTCAAAAATTTCTGTTGCTGACATATGTCCATCCATACTCTCCATCCACTCTCTTCAGCTCTCCATCATTTCTGTTGCTGACATATCTCCATCCATACTCTCCATCCACTCTCTTCAGCTCTCAATCATTTCTGTTGCTGACATATCTCCATCCATACTCTCCATCCATCTCTTCAGCTCTCAATCATTTCTGTTGCTGACATATCTCCATCCATACTCTCCATCCACTCTCTTCAGCTCTCCATCATTTCTGTTGCTTACCTCTCTCCATCCATTCTCATCAGTTATCAATCATTTCTGTTGCAGACATATCTCCATCCACACTCTCCATCCACTCTCTTCAGCTCTCAATAATTTCTGTTGCTGACATATCTCCATCCATACTCTCCATCCACTCTCTTCAGCTCTCAATAATTTATGTTGCTGACATATCTCCATCCACACTCTCCATCCACTCTCTTCAGCTCTCAATCATTTCTGTTGCTGACATATCTCCATCCATACTCTCCATCCACTCTCTTCAGTTGTCAATCATTTCTGTTGCTGACATATCTCCATCCATACTCTCCATCCACTCTCTTCAGCTCTCAATCATTTCTGTTGCTGACATATCTCCATCCATACTCTCCATCCACTCTCTTCAGCTCTCAATAATTTCTGTTGCTGACATATCTCCATCCATACTCTCCATCCACTCTCTTCAGTTCTCAATCATTTCTGTTGCTGACATATCTCCATCCATACTCTCCATCCACTCTCTTCAGTTCTCAATCATTTCTGTTGCTGACATATCTCCATCCATACTCTCCATCCACTCTCTTCAGTTCTCAATCATTTCTGTTGCTGACATATCTCCATCCATACTCTCCATCCACTCTCTTCAGTTCTCAATCATTTCTGTTGCTGACATATCTCCATCCATACTCTCCATCCACTCTCTTCAGCTCTCAATCATTTCTGTTGCTGACATCTCTACATCCACGCGCCCCATTCACTCCCTCCATTCATTCTCTTCAGCTCTCAATCATTTCTGTTGCTGAATCTCTCCATCAACGCTCCCCATTCACTCCCTCCATCCACTCTCTTCAGCTCTCAATCATATCTGTTGCTGACATATCTCCATCCATACTCTCCATCCACTCTCTTCAGCTCTCAATCATTTCTGTTGCTGACATATCTCCATCCACACTCTCCATCCACTCTCTTCAGCTCTCAATAATTTCTGTTGCTGACATATCTCCATCCATACTCTCCATCCACTCTCTTCAGCTCTCAATAATTTATGTTGCTGACATATCTCCATCCACACTCTCCATCCACTCTCTTCAGCTCTCAATCATTTCTGTTGCTGACATATCTCCATCCATACTCTCCATCCACTCTCTTCAGTTGTCAATCATTTCTGTTGCTGACATATCTCCATCCATACTCTCCATCCACTCTCTTCAGCTCTCAATCATTTCTGTTGCTGACATATCTCATCCATACTCTCCATCCACTCTCTTCAGCTCTCAATAATTTCTGTTGCTGACATATCTCCATCCATACTCTCCATCCACTCTCTTCAGTTCTCAATCATTTCTGTTGCTGACATATCTCCATCCATACTCTCCATCCACTCTCTTCAGTCTCAATCATTTCTGTTGCTGACATATCTCCATCCATACTCTCCATCCACTCTCTTCAGTTCTCAATCATTTCTGTTGCTGACATATCTCCATCCATACTCTCCATCCACTCTCTTCAGTTCTCAATCATTTCTGTTGCTGACATATCTCCATCCATACTCTCCATCCACTCTCTTCAGCTCTCAATCATTTCTGTTGCTGACATCTCTACATCCACGCGCCCCATTCACTCCCTCCATTCATTCTCTTCAGCTCTCAATCATTTCTGTTGCTGGAATCTCTCCATCAACGCTCCCCATTCACTCCCTCCATCCACTCTCTTCAGCTCTCAATCATATCTGTTGCTGACATATCTCCATCCATACTCTCCATCCACTCTCTTGAGCTCTCAATCATTTCTGTTGCTGACATATCTCCATCCACACTCTCCATCCACTCTCTCCAGTTCTCAATCATTTCTGTTGCTGACCTCTCTCCATCCATTCTCATCAGTTCTCAATCAGTTTCTGTTGCTGACATCTCTTATGCACTCTCTCCTTCCACACTCTTCAGCTCTCAATAATTTCTGTTACTGACATCTCTCCTTCCACACTCTTCAGCTCTCAATATTTATGTTACTGACATCTCTCCTTCCACACTCTTCAGCTCTCAATCATTTATGTTACTGACATCTCTCCTTCCTCACTCTTCAACTCTCAATAATTTATGTTACTGACATCTCTCCTTCCACACTCTTCAGCTCTCAATAATTTATGTTACTGACATCTCGCCTTCCACACTCTTCAACTCTCAATCATTTATGTTGCTGACATCTCTCCTTCCACACTCTTCAACTCTCAATCATTTCTGTTACTGACATATCTCCATCCACACTCTCCATCCACTCTCTTCAGCTCTCAATCATTTCTGTTGCTGACATCTCTACATTCACTCTCTTCAACTCTCAATAATTTCTGTTGTTGAAATCTCTCCATCCACGCTCCCCATTCACTCCCTCCATCCACTCTCTTCAGCTCTCAATCATTTCTGTTGCTGACATCTCTCCATCCACGCGCCCCATTCACTCCCTCCATTCATTTTCTTCAGCTCTCAATCATTTCTGTTGCTGGAATCTCTCCATCCACGCTCCCCATTCACTCCCTCCATCCACTCTCTACAGCTCTCAATCATTTCTGTTGCTGACATCTCTCCATCCATACTCTCCATCAACTCTCTTCAGCTCTCCATCATTTCTGTTGCTGACATATCTCCATCCACGCTCCCATTCATTCCCTCCATCCACTCTCTTCAGCTCTCAATAATTTCTGTTGCTGACATATCTCCATCCATACTCTCCATCCACTCTCTTCAGCTCTCAATAATTTCTGTTGCTGACATATCTCCATCCATACTCTCCATCCACTCTCTTCAGCTCTCAATAATTTCTGTTGCTGACATATCTCCATCCACACTCTCCATCAACTCTCTTCAGCTCTCAATAATTTCTGTTGCTGACATATCTCCATCCACACTCTCCATCCACTCTCTTCAACTCTCAATCATTTCTGTTGCTGACATATCTCCATCCACACTCTCCATCCACTCTCTTCAGCTCTCAATAATTTCTGTTGCTGACATATCTCCATCCACGCTCCCCATTCATTCTCCATCCACTCTCTTTAGCTCTCCATCATTTCTGTTGCTGACATATCTCCATCCACACCCTCCATCCACTCTCTTCAGCTCTCAATCATTTCTGTTGCTGACATATCTCCATCCACACTCTCCATCCACTCTCTTCAGCTCTCAATCATTTCTGTTGCTGACATATCTCCATCCATACTCTCCATCCACTCTCTTCAGCTCTCCATCATTTCTGTGCTGACATATCTCCATCCACACTCTCCATCCACTCTCTTCAACTCTCAATAATTTCTGTTGCTGACATATCTCCATCCACACTCTCCATCCACTCTCTTCAGCTCTCAATAATTTCTGTTGCTGACATATCTCCATCCACTCTCTCCATCCACTCTCTTCAGCTCTCAATAATTTCTGTTGCTGACATATCTCCATCCATACTCTCCATCCACTCTCTTCAGCTCTCCATCATTTCTGTTGCTGACATATCTCCATCCATACTCTCCATCCACTCTCTTCAGCTCTCAATCATTTCTGTTGCTGACATATCTCCATCCACACTCTCCATCCACTCTCTTCACTCTCAATAATTTCTGTTGCTGACATATCTCCATCCATACTCTCCATCCACTCTCTTCAACTCTCAATAATTTCTGTTGCTGACATATCTCCATCCATACTCTCCATCCATACTCTCCATCCACTCTCTTCAGCTCTCCATCATTTCTGTTGCTTACCTCTCTCCATCCATTCTCATCAGTTCTCAATCATTTCTGTTGCTGACATATCTCCATCCACACTCTCCATCCACTCTCTTCAGCTCTCAATAATTTCTGTTGCTGACATATCTCCATCCATACTCTCCATCCACTCTCTTCAGCTCTCAATCATTTCTGTTACTGACATATCTCCATCCACACTCTCCATCCACTCTCTTCAGCTCTCAATCATTTCTGTTGCTGACATCTCTACATTCACTCTCTTCAACTCTCAATAATTTCTGTTGTTGAAATCTCTCCATCCACGCTCCCCATTCACTCCCTCCATCCACTCTCTTCAGCTCTCAATCATTTCTGTTGCTGAAAATCTCTCCATCCACGCGCCCCACTCACTCCCTCCATTCATTCTCTTCAGCTCTCAATCATTTCTGTTGCTGGAATCTCTCCATCCACGCTCCCATTCACTCCCTCCATCCACTCTCTACAGCTCTCAATCATTTCTGTTGCTGACATCTCTCCCTCCATACTCTCCATCAACTCTCTTCAGCTCTCCATCATTTCTTTTGCTGACATATCTCCATCCACTCTCCCCCATTCATTCCCTCCATCCACTCTCTTCAGCTCTCAATATTTCTGTTGCTGACATATCTCCATCCATACTCTCCATCCACTCTCTTCATCTCTCAATAATTTCTGTTGCTGACATATCTCCATCCATACTCTCCATCCACTCTCTTCAGCTCTCAATATTTCTGTTCCTGACATATCTCCATCCACACTCTCCATCCACTCTCTTCAGCTCTCAATAATTTCTGTTGCTGACATATCTCCATCCACACTCTCCATCCACTCTCTTCAACTCTCAATCATTTCTGTTGCTGACATATCTCCATCCACACTCTCCATCCACTCTCTTCAGCTCTCAATAATTTCTGTTGCTGACATATCTCCATCCACGCTCCCCATTCATTCCCTCCATCCACTCTCTTCAGCTCTCCATCATTTCTGTTGCTGACATATCTCCATCCACACCCTCCATCCACTCTCTTCAGCTCTCAATCATTTCTGTTGCTGACATATCTCCATCCACACCTCCATTCACTCTCTTCAGCTCTCAATCATTTCTGTTGCTGACATATCTCCATCCATACTCTCCATCCACTCTCTTCAGCTCTCCATCATTTCTGTTGCTGACATATCTCCATCCACACTCTCCATCCACTCTCTTCAACTCTCAATAATTTATGTTGCTGACATATCTCCATCCATACTCTCCATCCACTCTCTTCAGCTCTCCATCATTTCTGTTGCTGACATATCTCCATCCATATTCTCCATCCACTCTCTTCAGCTCTCAATAATTTCTGTTGCTGACATATCTCCATCCACTCTCTCCATCCACTCTCTTCAGCTCTCAATAATTTCTGTTGCTGACATATCTCCATCCACACTGTCCATCCACTCTCTTCACTCTCAATAATTTCTTTTGCTGACATATCTCCATCCATACTCTCCATCCACTCTCTTCAGCTCTCCATCATTTCTGTTGCTGACATATCTCCATCCATACTCTCCATCCACTCTCTTCAACTCTCAATAATTTCAGTTGCTGACATATCTCCATCCATACTCTCCATCCACTCTCTTCAACTCTCAATAATTTCTGTTGCTGACATATCTCCATCCATACTCTCCATCCACTCTTTTCAGCTCTCCATCATTTCTGTTGCTGACATATCTCCATCCATACTCTCCATCCACTCTCTTCAGCTCTCAATAATTTCTGTTGCTGACATATCTCCATCCACTCTCTCCATCCACTCTCTTCAGCTCTCAATAATTTCTGTTGCTGACATATCTCCATCCACACTCTCCATCCACTCTCTTCAACTCTCAATAATTTTCTGTTGCTGACATATCTCCATCCATACTCTCCATCCACTCTCTTCAGCTCTCCATCCTTTCTGTTGCTGACATATCTCCATCCATACTCTCCATCCACTCTCTTCAGCTCTCAATAATTTATGTTGCTGACATATCTCCATCCACTCTCTCCATCCACTCTCTTCAGCTCTCAATAATTTCTGTTGCTGACATATCTCCATCCACACTCTCCATCCACTCTCTTCAGCTCTCAATAATTTCTGTTGCTGACATATCTCCATCCACACTCTCCATCCACTCTCTTCAACTCTCAATAATTTCTGTTGCTGACATATCTCCATCCACACTCTCCATCCACTCTCTTCAGCTCTCAAAAATTTCTGTTGCTGACATATGTCCATCCATACTCTCCATCCACTCTCTTCAGCTCTCCATCATTTCTGTTGCTGACATATCTCCATCCATACTCTCCATCCACTCTCTTCAGCTCTCAATCATTTCTGTTGCTGACATATCTCCATCCATACTCTCCATCCATTCTCTTCAGCTCTCAATCATTTCTGTTGCTGACATATCTCCATCCATACTCTCCATCCACTCTCTTCAGCTCTCCATCATTTCTGTTGCTTACCTCTCTCCATCCATTCTCATCAGTTATCAATCATTTTCTGTTGCAGACATATCTCCATCCACACTCTCCATCCACTCTCTTCAGCTCTCAATAATTTCTGTTGCTGACATATCTCCATCCATACTCTCCATCCACTCTCTTCAGCTCTCAATAATTTATGTTGCTGACATATCTCCATCCACACTCTCCATCCACTCTCTTCAGCTCTCAATCATTTCTGTTGCTGACATATCTCCATCCATACTCTCCATCCACTCTCTTCAGTTGTCAATCATTTCTGTTGCTGACATATCTCCATCCATACTCTCCATCCACTCTCTTCAGCTCTCAATCATTTCTGTTGCTGACATATCTCCATCCATACTCTCCATCCACTCTCTTCAGCTCTCAATAATTTCTGTTGCTGACATATCTCCATCCATACTCTCCATCCACTCTCTTCAGTTCTCAATCATTTCTGTTGCTGACATATCTCCATCCATACTCTCCATCCACTCTCTTCAGTTCTCAATCATTTCTGTTGCTGACATATCTCCATCCATACTCTCCATCCACTCTCTTCAGTTCTCAATCATTTCTGTTGCTGACATATCTCCATCCATACTCTCCATCCACTCTCTTCAGTTCTCAATCATTCTGTTGCTGACATATCTCCATCCATACTCTCCATCCACTCTCTTCAGCTCTCAATCATTTCTGTTGCTGACATCTCTACATCCACGCGCCCATTCACTCCCTCCATTCATTCTCTTCAGCTCTCAATCATTTCTGTTGCTGAATCTCTCCATCAACGCTCCCCATTCACTCCCTCCATCCACTCTCTTCAGCTCTCATCATATCTGTTGCTGACATATCTCCATCCATACTCTCCATCCACTCTCTTCAGCTCTCAATCATTTCTGTTGCTGACATATCTCCATCCACACTCTCCATCCACTCTCTTCAGCTCTCAATAATTTCTGTTGCTGACATATCTCCATCCATACTCTCCATCCACTCTCTTCAGCTCTCAATAATTTATGTTGCTGACATATCTCCATCCACACTCTCCATCCACTCTCTTCAGCTCTCAATCATTTCTGTTGCTGACATATCTCCATCCATACTCTCCATCCACTCTCTTCAGTTGTCAATCATTTCTGTTGCTGACATATCTCCATCCATACTCTCCATCCACTCTCTTCAGCTCTCAATCATTTCTGTTGCTGACATATCTTCATCCATACTCTCCATCCACTCTCTTCAGCTCTCAATAATTTCTGTTGCTGACATATCTCCATCCATACTCTCCATCCACTCTCTTCAGTTCTCAATCATTTCTGTTGCTGACATATCTCCATCCATACTCTCCATCCACTCTCTTCAGTTCTCAATCATTTCTGTTGCTGACATATCTCCATCCATACTCTCCATCCACTCTCTTCAGTTCTCAATCATTTCTGTTGCTGACATATCTCCATCCATACTCTCCATCCACTCTCTTCAGTTCTCAATCATTTCTGTTTCTGACATATCTCCATCCATACTCTCCATCCACTCTCTTCAGCTCTCAATCATTTCTGTTGCTGACATCTCTACATCCACGCGCCCCATTCACTCCCTCCATTCATTCTCTTCAGCTCTCAATCATTTCTGTTGCTGGAATCTCTCCATCAACGCTCCCCATTCACTCCCTCCATCCACTCTCTTCAGCTCTCAATCATATCTGTTGCTGACATATCTCCATCCATACTCTCCATCCACTCTCTTGAGCTCTCAATCATTTCTGTTGCTGACATATCTCCATCCACACTCTCCATCCACTCTCTCCAGTTCTCAATCATTTCTGTTGCTGACCTCTCTCCATCCATTCTCATCAGTTCTCAATCAGTTCTGTTGCTGACATCTCTTATGCACTCTCTCCTTCACACTCTTCAGCTCTCAATAATTTCTGTTACTGACATCTCTCCTTCCACACTCTTCAGCTCTCAATAATTTATGTTACTGACATCTCTCCTTCCACACTCTTCAGCTCTCAATCATTTATGTTACTGACATCTCTCCTTCCACACTCTTCAACTCTCAATAATTTATGTTACTGACATCTCTCCTTCCACACTCTTCAGCTCTCAATAATTTATGTTACTGACATCTCGCCTTCCACACTCTTCAACTCTCAATCATTTATGTTGCTGACATCTCTCCTTCCACACTCTTCAACTCTCAATCATTTATGTTACTGACATATCTCCTTCCACACTCTTCAACTCTCAATAATTTCTGTTACTGACATCTCGCCTTCCACACTCTTCAGCTCTCAATAATTTATGTTACTGACATCTCTCCTTCCACACTCTTCAGCTCTCAATAATTTATGTTACTGACATCTCTCCATCAACACTCTTCAGCTCTCAATAATTTATGTTACTGACATCTCTCCTTCCACACTCTTCAACTCGCAATCATTTATGTTACTGACATCTCTCCTTCCACACTCTTCAGCTCTCAATAATTTATGTTACTGACATCTCTCCTTCCACACTCTTCAGCTCACAATAATTTATGTTACTGACATCTCTCCATCCACTCTCTTCAGCTCTTAATAGTTTATGTTACTGACATCTCGCCTTCCACACTCTTCAACTCTCAATCATTTCTGTTGCTGACATCTCTCCATCCACTCTCTGATATCCTCTCTCTCTCTGCTCTTCACGTCCTCCTCTACCCCCTCATTTACCATTCAACTTAATATACTCCAGATGTTATTTTCCCCTTTCCATGACCAGAAAATGCTGATTGTGGCCCCTGATTGTAGCGATGTACTTTCCTCGTGTATGAGCCTACATTAAACGTTACATACAAGAATCACAATCATTTATTATTTGTAAAATATATAAGAGATCAAGGCAATAGAAATATCAGCCACAAACGTTTGCTTATTTAACATTCCATCTTGTTCCAGCGATGTGACGGCAGAGTTCGACAAGGTGCCCTTAGACAAGCTTTGTATACTTTGTGAGCGTCTGGGTGAACATAAAACAGCGTGTGAGAATTACTGCCAGCGTAAGGGATTCAAGCCACCCGTTTATAATCCCTCAGTTCATGTCAACCAAGGGCTGGTGGTTACGGCCAAGGTGGTGGCTATCAGTGGCAAGGCAACGTAGGTGGTGGTGCTGGCTATCAGGGACAAGGCAACGTAGGTGGTGGTGGTGGCTTTCAGGGACAAGGCAGCGTAGGTGGTGGTGGTGGCTTTCAGGGACAAGGCAACGTAGGTGGTGGTGCTGGCTATTGGGTGCAAGGTAGCGCAGGTGGTGGTGGTGGCTATCAGGGACAAGGCAACGTAGGTGGTGGTGCTGGCTATCAGGGACAAGGCAACGTAGGTGGTGGTGGTGGCTATCAGGGACAAGGCAGCGTAGGTGGTGGTGCTGGCTATCAGGGACAAGGCAGCGTAGGTGGTGGTGCTGGCTTTCAGGGACAAGGCAGCGTAGGTGGTGGTGCTGTCGTTCAGGGACAAGGCAGCGTAGGTGGTGGTGGTATCTTTCAGGGACAAGGCAGCGTAGGTGGTGGTGGTAGTGCTGGCTATCGAGTGCAAGGCAACGCAAGTAGTGGTGCTGGCGGTGGTGGTTCTACTTTTGTTGAATACAAAACTACATATTCGGTGGGTCCAGCCAGCGCTAGTGCTGGTGGTGCAGTAGCTTCCCGTTAGGTAAGTCAGGTCCAGTGTTGTGGATCTTGTGAATACAGTCACGTGGTGTACTTGTGTTACGTGTCGCGGTGTTTATTGTGTTCAATTAAACACTCTCTATGTTGTGGGTAACTTTAATTGGATCACGTGTTGTGTTGTATTTCACATTTATTGGAACAAGTTTTATGTTGTAGGTCACGTTTAATGGATTGTGTTTTGTGCTGTGGGTCACGTTTATTGGATCACATTTTGTGACGTTGGTCACTTTTATTAGATCACGTTTATTGGTGTAGGTCACGTTTATTGCTCGCATTTATTGTTGTAGAACTTTGTAACGAACCAGTTTGAAGAGTTACGTGCCCTGTTGTTGACCTCGTCAAGTGAGTCACACTTTCTTTGTTTCTCTCTAGCTTATGGTTTACACAGAAGAGAAGTCTGTCAATGTTCTCTGTGTCATCTCATGTCTCCATGTCCAGAGAAATTGTCCAACACAAATGTGTTTTGTTGTTTCAGGAAGCGAGAAGTGAAATCACAAGATGGAGAGTGTCAGCGACACCTGGTACAGCTCGTCATTGTGGTTATTTCTGTCTGTGACCTCGTCACATCAATAAATCATTCCTTGCAGTAATCCATGAGTTTCATTGACTTTTGATATTTCCTGAAAAAAAATGTGTTTTGTTTGACTTCACCGTCTTCATTTGTTCATTTCACAAACACCCTTCTGTCTATCTATTCGTTCTTTATTTACGACTGCTTCTTCACCTCCCTGTCTGTCTACCTTCTATATTAATGTCTGTGTGTTTTTCTCCCTGTCTGTCTACCTACTATATTAATGTCTGTGTGTTTTAATGTCTCTGTCTGTCTACCTTCTATATTAATGTATGTGTGTTTCAATCTCCCTGTCTGTCTACCTTCTATATTAATGTCTGTGTGTTTCAATCTCCCTGTCTGTCTACCTTCTATATTAATGTCTGTGTGTTTCAATCTCCCTGTCTGTCTACCTACTATATTAATGTCTGTGTGCTTTAATCTCCCTGTCTGTCTACCTTCTATATTAATGTCTGTGTGTTTTTCTCCCTGTCTGTCTACCTACTATATTAATGTCTGTGTGTTTCAATCTCCCTGTCTGTCTACCTTCTATATTAATGTCTGTGTGTTTCAATCTCCCTGTCTGTCTACCTTCTATATTAATGTCTGTGTGTTTCAATCTCCCTGTCTGTCTACCTTCTATATTAATGTATGTGTGTTTCAATCTCCCTGTCTGTCTACCTACTATATTAATGTCTTTGTGTTTCAATCTCCTTGTCTGTCTACCTTCTATATTAATGTATGTGTGTTTCAATCTCCCTGTCTGTCTACCTACTATATTAATGTCTGTGTGTTTCAATCTCCCTGTCTGTCTACCTACTATATTAATGTCTGTGTGTTTCAATCTCCCTGTCTGTCTACCTTCTATATTAATGTCTGTGTGTTTCAATCTCCCTGTCTGTCTACCTTCTATATTAATGTCTGTGTGTTTTAATCTCCCTGTCTGTCTACCTTCTATATTAATGTCTGTGTGTTTTAATCTCCCTGTCTGTCTACCTACTATATTAATGTCTGTGTGTTTTAATCGCCCTATCTGTCTACCTACTATATTAATGTATGTGTGTTTTAATCTCCCTGTCTGTCTACCTACTATATTAATGTCTGTGTGTTTTAATCTCCCTGTCTGTCTACCTACTATATTAATGTATGTGTGTTTTAATCTCCCTGTCTGTCTACCTACTATATTAATGTCTGTGTGTTTTAATCTCCCTGTCTGTCTACCTACTATATTAATGTCTGTGTGTTTTAATCTCCCTGTCTTTCTACCTACTATATTAATATCTGTGTGTTTTAATCTCCTTGTCTGTCTACCTACTATATTAATGTCTGTGTTTTTTAATCTCCCTGTTTGTCTACCTACTATATTAATGTATGTGTGTTTCAATCTCCCTGTCTGTCTACCTTCTATATTAATGTCTGTGTGTTTCAATCTCCCTGTCTGTCTACCTTCTATATTAATGTCTGTGTGTTTCAATCTCCCTGTCTGTCTACCTACTATATTAATGTCTGTGTGCTTTAATCTCCCTGTCTGTCTACCTTCTATATTAATGTCTGTGTGTTTTTCTCCCTGTCTGTCTACCTACTATATTAATGTCTGTGTGTTTCAATCTCCCTGTCTGTCTACCTTCTATATTAATGTCTGTGTGTTTCAATCTCCCTGTCTGTCTACCTTCTATATTAATGTCTGTGTGTTTCAATCTCCCTGTCTGTCTACCTTCTATATTAATGTATGTGTGTTTCAATCTCCCTGTCTGTCTACCTACTATATTAATGTCTTTGTGTTTCAATCTCCTTGTCTGTCTACCTTCTATATTAATGTATGTGTGTTTCAATCTCCCTGTCTGTCTACCTACTATATTAATGTCTGTGTGTTTCAATCTCCCTGTCTGTCTACCTACTATATTAATGTCTGTGTGTTTCAATCTCCCTGTCTGTCTACCTTCTATATTAATGTCTGTGTGTTTCAATCTCCCTGTCTGTCTACCTTCTATATTAATGTCTGTGTGTTTTAATCTCCCTGTCTGTCTACCTTCTATATTAATGTCTGTGTGTTTTAATCTCCCTGTCTGTCTACCTACTATATTAATGTCTGTGTGTTTTAATCGCCCTATCTGTCTACCTACTATATTAATGTATGTGTGTTTTAATCTCCCTGTCTGTCTACCTACTATATTAATGTCTGTGTGTTTTAATCTCCCTGTCTGTCTACCTACTATATTAATGTATGTGTGTTTTAATCTCCCTGTCTGTCTACCTACTATATTAATGTCTGTGTGTTTTAATCTCCCTGTCTGTCTACCTACTATATTAATGTCTGTGTGTTTTAATCTCCCTATCTTTCTACCTACTATATTAATATCTGTGTGTTTTAATCTCCTTGTCTGTCTACCTACTATATTAATGTCTGTGTTTTTTAATCTCCCTGTTTGTCTACCTACTATATTAATGTCTGTGTGTTTTAATCTCCCTGTCTGTCTACCTTCAATATTAATAACTGTGTGTTTTAATCTCCCTGTCTGTCTACCTACTATATTAATGTCTGTGTGTTTCAATCTCCCTGTCTGTCTACTTTCTATATTAATGTCTGTGTGTTTTAATCTCCCTGTCTGTTTATCTACTATATTAATGTATGTGTGTTTTAATGTCTCTGTCTGTCTACTTTCTATATTAATGTATGTGTGATTTAATGTCCCTGTCTGTCTACCTACTATATTAATGTCTGTGTGTTTTAATGTCTCTGTCTGTTTATCTACTATATTAATGTATGTGTGTTTTAATGTCTCTGTCTGTTTATCTACTATATTAATGTATGTGTGATTTAATTTCCCTGTCTGTCTACCTACTATATAAATATCTGTGTGTTTTAATTACCCTGTCTGTCTTCCTACAATATTAATGTCTGTGTGTTTTAATCTCCCTGTCTGTCTACCTACTATATTAATGTCTGTGTGTTTTAATCTCCCTGTCTGTTTACCTACTATATTAATGTCTGTGTGTTTTAATCTACCTGTCTGTCTACCAGGTACATTAATGTCTGTGTGTTTTAATCTCCCTGTCTGCCTACCTACTATATTAATGTCTGTGTGTTTTAATCTCCCTGTCTGTCTACCTACTATATAAATTTCTGTGTGTTTTAATCTCCATGTCTGTCTTCCTACTATATTAATGTATGTGTGTTTTAATCATCCTGTCTGTCTACCTGCTATATTAATGTCTGTATGTTTTAATCTCCCTGTCTGTCTACATACTATATTCATGATTATGTGTTTTAATCTCCCTGTCTGTCTAGCTTCTATATTAAGGTCTGTGTGTTTTAAGCTCCCTGTCTGTCTACCTACTATATTAATGTCTGTGTGTTTTAATCTCCTAGTCTGTCTACCTTCTTTATTAATGTCTGTGTGTTTTAATCTCCCTGTCTATCTACCGACTATATCAATGTCTGTGTGTCTTACTCTCCCTGTCTGCCTACCTATTATATTAATGTCAGTGTGTTTTAATCTCCCTGTCTGTCTACCTTCTATATTAATGTCTATGTGTGTTAATCTCTCATTCTGTCTACCTACTATATTAATGTCTGTGTGTTTAAATCTCACTGTCTGTCTACCAACTATATCAATGTCTGTGTGTTTAAGTCTCCCTGTCTGTCTACTTACTATATTAATGTCTGTGTCTTTAATCTCCCCGTCTGTCTACCTTCTATATTAATGTTTGTGTGTTTTAATCTCTCTGTCTGTGTCTACCTACTATAATAATGTATGTGTGTTTTAATCTTCCTGTCTCTCTACCTACTATATCAATGTCTGTGTGTTTAAGTCTCCCTGTCTGTCTACTTACTATATTAATGTATGTGTGCTTTAATCTCCCTGTCTGTCTACCTACTATATTAATGTCTGTGTATTTTAATCTCCCTGTCTGTCTACCTACTATATTAATGTCTGTGTGTCCTAATCTCCATGTCTGTCCTACTCTTTTAATGTCTGTGTGTCCTAATCTCATGCCTGTCTACCTACTATATTAACTTATGTCTGTCTTAATCTCCATGTCTGTCTACCTACTATATTAACGTATGTGTGTTTTAATCTCCATGCCTGTATACCTACTATATTAACGTATGTGTGTCTTAATCACCATGTCCGTCCACCTGCTATATTAATGTTTGTGTGTTTTATTCTCCCTGTCTGTCTACCTACTATATTAATGTATGTGTGTTTTAATCTCCCTGTCTGTCTACCTACTATATTAATGTCTGTGTGTTTAAATCTCCGTCTGTATACTTACGATATCAATGTATGTGTGCTTTAATCTCCCTGTCTGTATACTTACGATATCAATGTATGTGTGCTTTAATCTCCCTCACTGTCTACCTACTATATTAATGTCTGTGTGTTTTAATCTCCCTGTCTGTCTACCTTCTATATTAATGTCTATGTGTTTTAATCTCCCTGTTGTCTACCTACTATATTAATGTCTGTGTGTTTTAATCTCCCTATCTGTCTACCTGCTATATTAATGTATGTGTGTTTTTATATCACTGTCTGTCTACCTACTATATTAATGTATGTGTGTTTTTCTCCCTGTCTGTCTACCTACTATATTAATGTCTGTGTGTTTTAATCTCCCTGTCTGTCTACCTACTATATTAATGTCTGTGTGTTTTAATCTCCCTGTCTGTCTACCTACTATATTAAATTCAGTGTGTTTTAATCTCCCTCACTGTCTACCTACTATATTAATTTCAGTGTGTTTTAATCTCCCTATCTGTCTACCTACTATATTAATTTCAGTGTGTTTTAATCTCCCTGTCTGTCTACCTACTGTATTAATGTATGTGTGTTTTATTCTCCCTGTCAGTCTACCTACTATATTAACGTCTGTGTGTCGTAATCTCCCTGTCTGTCTACCTACTCTTTAACGTCTGTGTGTCCTAATCTCCCTGTTTGTCTACCTACTATATTAACGTTTGTGTGCCCTAATCTCCCTGTCTGTCTACCTACTATGTTAATGTCTGTGTTTCCTAATTTCCATGCCTGTCTACATGCTATATTAATGTCTGTGTGTCCTAATCTCCATGCCTGTCCACTTTATATAATAATGTCTATGTGTCCTAATCCCCTTTCTGTTAACCTACTATATTAACGTGTGTGTGTCCTAATCTCCCCTGTCTGTCTACCTACTATATTAACGTCTGTGTGTCCTAATCTCCATGTCTGTCTACCTACTATATTAACGTCTGTGTGTCCTAATCTCCATGTCTGTCTACCTACTATATTAATGTCTGTGTGTCCTAATCTCCATGTCTGTCTACCTACTATATTAACGTCTGTGTGTCCTAATCTCCATGTCTGTCCACCTACTATATTAATGTCTGTGTGTCCTAATCTCCATGTCTGTCCACCTATTATATTAATATCTGCGTGTCCTAATCTCCATGTCTGTCTACCTATTATATTAACGTCTGTGTGTCCTAATCTCCATGTCTGTCCACCTACTATATTAATGTCTGTGTGTCCTAATCTCAATGTCTGTCTACCTACTATATTAACATCTGTGTGTCCTAATCTCCATGTCTGTCCACCTACTATATTAATGTATGTGTGTCTTAATCTCCATGTATGTCCACCTGCCATATTAATGTCTGTGTGTCTTAATCTCCATGTCTGTCCACCTACTATATTCGTATGTGTGTCCTAATCTCATGTATATCCACCTGCTATATTAATGTTTGTGTGTCCTAACCTCCATGTCTGTCCACCTACTATATTAATGTCCGTGTGTCTAAATCTCCATGCCTGTCTACCTACTATATTAATGTCTGTGTGTCCTAATCTCCATACCTTTCTACGTACTATATTTATGTCTGTGTGCTTTAATCTCCCTGTCTGTCTACCTACTATATTAATGTATGTGTGTTTTAATATCCCTGTCTGTCTACCTACTATATTAATGTATGTGTGTTTTTCTCCCTGTCTGTCTACCTACTATATTAATGTCTGTGTGTTTTAATCTCCCTGTCTGTCTACCTACTATATTAATGTCTGTGTGTTTTAATCTCCCTGTCTGTCTACCTACTATATTAATGTCTGTGTGTTTTAATCTCCCTGTATGTCTACCTACTATATTAATGTATGTGTGTTTTAATCTCCCTGTCTGTCTACCTACTACATTAATTTCAGTGTGTTTTAATCTCCCTCACTGTCTATCTACTATATTAATTTCAGTGTGTTTTAATCTCCCTGTCTGTCTACCTACTATATTAATGGATGTGTGTTTTATTCTCCCTGTCTGTCTACCTACTATATTAACGTCTGTGTCTCCTAATCTCCCTGTCTGTCTACCTACTATATTAACGTCTGTGTGTCCTAATCTCCCTGTCTGTCTACCTATTATATTAACGTCTGTGTGTCCTAATCTCCCTGTTTGTCTACCTACTATATTAACCCCTGTGTGCCCTAATCTCCCTGTCTGTCTACCTACTATGTTAATGTCTGTGTGTCCTAATCTCCATGCCTGTCTACATGCTATATTAATGTCTGTGTGTCCTAATCTCCATGCCTGTCCACTTTATATAATAATGTCTATGTGTCCTAATCTCCATGTCTCTCTACCTACTATATTAAGGTCTGTGTGTCCTAATCTCCATGTCTTTCTACCTACTATATTAAGGTCTGTGTGTCCTAATCTCCATGTCTTTCTACCTACTATATTAGGGTCTGTGTGTCTTAATCTCCATGTCTGTCTACCTACTATATTAAGGTCTGTGTGTCCTAATCTCCATGTCTGTCTACCTACTATATTAAGGTCTGTGTGTCCTAATCTCCATGTCTTTCTACCACTATATTAACGTCTGTGTGTCCTAATCTCCATGTCTGTCTACCTACTATATTAATGTCTGTGTGTCCTAATCTCCATGTCTGTCTACCTACTATATTAAGGTCTGTGTGTCCTAATCTCCATGTCTGTCTACCTACTATATTAACGTCTGTGTGTCCTAATTTCCATGTCTATCTACCTACTATATTAACGTCTGTGTGTCCTAATCTCCATGTCTGTCTACCTACTATATTAATGTATGTGTGTCCTAATCTCCATGTCTGTCTACCTACTATATTAACGTCTGTGTGTCCTAATCTCTATGTCTGTCAACCTACTATATTAATGTCTGTGTGTCCTAATCTCTATGTCTGTCAACCTACTATATTAATGTCTGTGTGTCCTAATCTCTATGTCTGTCAACCTACTATATTAATGTCTGTGTATCCTAATCCCCATGTCTGTCCACCTACTATATTAATGTATGTGTGTCTTAATCTCCATGTCTGTCTACCTACTATATTAATGTCTGTTTTTCCTAATCTCCATTCTGTCCACCTACTATATTAATGTCTGTGTGTCCTAATCTCTATGTCTGTCAACCTACTATATTAATGTCTGTGTATCCTAATCTCCATGCCTGTCTACCTACTATATTAACGTCTGTGTGTCCTAATCTCCATGTCTGTCCACCTGATATATTAATGTCTGTGTGTCCTAATCTCCATGTCTGTCCACCTACTATATTAATGTCTGTGTGTCCTAATCTCCATGTCTGTCTACCTACTATATTAATGTTTGTCTTTCCTAATCTCCACGTCTGTCCACCTACTATATTAATGTCTGTGTGTCCTAATCTCCATGTCTGTCCACCTACTATATTATCGTATGTGTCCTAATCTCCATGTCTGTCCACCTACTATATTAATGTCTGTGTGTCCTAATCTCCATGTAAAATGAGTGGAGAAATGAGAACACGGGTCTAGAAATTTTAGATAAAATGAGTGGAGAAATGAGAACACGGGTCTAGAAATTTTAGATAAAATGAGTGGAGAAATGAGAACACGGGTCTAGAAATTTTAGATATAATGAGTGGAGAAATGAGAACACGGGTCTAGAAATTTTAGATAAAATGAGTGGAGAAATGAGAACACGGGTCTAGAAATTTTAGATAAAATGAGTGGAGAAATGAGAACACGAATCTAGAAATTTTAGATAAAATGAGTGGAGAAATGAGAACACGGGTCTAGAAAATTTAGATAAAATGAGTGGAGAAATGGTGACAAATGGTAACTTTAATTACAATTTTCATAGATTCGAAGACAACAAGATGTGATTTACAATGAAATGTGTGGAGAACTGGATGTTTAGAGATGTGTGATGGTTCAGGATGAAATGTGTGGAGAACTGGATGTTTAGAGATGTGTGGTGTTTTAGGATGAAATGTGTGGAGAACTGGATGTTTAGAGATGTGTGGTGGTTTAGGATGAAATGTGTGAAGAACTGAATGTTTAGAGATGTGTGGTGGTTTAGGATGAAATGTGTGGAGAACTGGATGTTAAGAGATGTGTGGTGGTTTTGGATGAAATGTATGGAGAACTGGATGTTTAGAGATGTGTGGTGGTTTAGGAAGAAATGTGTGGAGAACTGGATGTTTAGAGATGTGTGGTGTTTTGGGATGAAATGTATGGAGAACTGGATGTTAAGAGATGTGTGGTGGTTTAGGATGAAATGTGTGGAGAACTGGATGTTTAGAGATGTGTGGTGGTTTAGGATGAAATGTGTGGAGAACTGGATGTTAAGAGATGTGTTGTGGTTTGGGATGAAATGTGTGGAGAACTGGATGTTAAGAGATGTGTTGTGGTTTGGAATGAAATGTGTGGAGAACTGGATGTTAAGAGATGTGTTGTGGTTTGGGATGAAATGTGTGGAGAACTGGATGTTAAGAGATGTGTTGTGGTTTGGGATGAAATGTGTGGAGAACTGGATGTTAAGAGATGTGTTGTGGTTTGGGATGAAATGTGTGGAGAACTGGATGTTAAGAGATGTGTTGTGGTTTGGGATGAAATGTGTGGAGAACTGGATGTTAAGAGATGTGTGTGAACTCAAGAATAAATCTTTCTTTGAGCCTGTGGGAAGGTACAGTAAATGTATGTTTACCTGACTGGAGAACCAGAGACAAGACTAAAGGCTTGAGAACGAACTGACGTCACGGCAGTCGAGACATTACCACATCTGCTACGCCTACGTTCCAGCAAATAACAGAGTAAACAAAAAAAGTAAAGAACACACGTCACGCCAAGTGGCGTATTGGGAAAATAGTGTTAGTGACCATAAATTTTACAGACTTTTGTCACATGATTTTTGGGGTAATGTGGTCGATATTACGCCCGTGACGCTTTACTTTCCCAGAAAAAAACCCGGTATCCATTAAAGGCTGGAAATTAACAGAGTGTTCATCCTGATTGTTTATACTGTTCTAGTGAACGTGTCGCGTTCTAAAGAAAAAAGGTGTGCAGTTCATAATGCAAACTTTCGTGCAGCTGTACCGATTGTGTGTGGACAGCACGACCAACTGGGAGTTCCAAGTCCGAGACAAAGATTAGTATAATAATTTATCATTGAAACAGTGGACGATGGCAGAATAATAAACGTAAATCTAAACTTAACGAGTGGTTAGGACATGACGTCCATCCAAGGGAAACTACAACATGCATTGACAGCTGTAGTGTTATGAAATGGGTGGTAGGACTTTTGGGGAATTTTAAGTCGTTAAAAATTGCTTGCTTTAAATGAATTTGAACTCCGAACCTTCTGGTCGGCAGGCGAGTGCTCTAACCTCAATGTCAAAAAGGGTGTCCGCATGTTTAAATTAGAGCAAAAATAATAGGTCTAGAGAAAGAAAAAACAAACGAGAATAAAGCTAGAGCAATCTACGAGACATCTAAACATCGTAGGTCGTTCACAAACCGAGGACTAAACGAGGCTAATAGAATCAACAATCCCACTTGTTCAGTGAATGAGGACTAAACGAGGCTAATAATATACTACCAAAAATGTCGTTCAGGGACTTGGCAAGATAAAAAATAACAAAACGGACTTTGATTCACGAGCTGAGGTGCGATAGTCATTTGTTTATTTCCATTCAGATTTTCAGATTTGTCGATCAGTTTTCTGACATCAGAGCGACAATGTTTCACACAGAGACTCGTAACGGCTGCACCTGGACGTGTTTGTTGATGTAAATGTTGAGCTCCAGAGATCTGATGATAGGTTCTCGGGGAAAAACTAATGGGTTGTCCCATTTCTGGTCTGGTTACGTTTTAGTTTCTTCTCCTACCGCTGATTGTTTGTGAGCTATCCCACCAGACAATTAAACATTAGCTACCCTAGTCTTGTATGTTTGTGTGTGAGCTATCCCACCAGACAATTAAACATAACCTACCCTAGTCTTGTATGTTTGTGTGTGAGCTATCCCACCAGACAATGAAACATTACCTACCCTAGTCTTGTATGTTTGTTTGTGAGCTATACCACCAGACAATTAAACATAACCTACCCTAGTCTTGTATGTTTGTGTGTGAGCTATCCCACCAGACAATTAAACATTAGCTACCCTAGTCTTGTATGTTTGTGTGTGAGCTATCCCACCAGACAATTAAACATTACCTACCCTAGTCTTGTATGTTTGTGTGTGAGCTATCCCACCAGACAATTAAACATAACCTACCCTAGTCTTGTATGTTTGTGTGTGAGCTATCCCACCAGACAATTAAAAATAACCTACCCTAGTCTTGTATGTTTGTGTGTGAGCTATCCCACCAGACAATGAAACATTAGCTACCCTAGTCTAGTATGTTTGTGTGTGAGCTATCCCACCAGACAATTAAACATAACCTACCCTAGTCTTGTATGTTTGTATGTGAGCTATCCCACCAGACAATTAAACATTACCTACCCTAGTCTTGTATGTTTGTGTGTGAGCTATCCCACCAGACAATTAAACATAACCTACCCTAGTCTTGTATGTTTGTGTGTGAGCTATCCCACCAGACAATTAAACATTACCTACCCTAGTCTTGTATGTTTGTGTGTGAGCTATCCCACCAGACAATGAAACATTACCTACCCTAGTCTTGTATGTTTGTGTGTGAGCTATCCCACCAGACAATGAAACATAACCTACCCTAGTCTTGTATGTTTGTGTGTGAGCTATCCCACCAGACAATGAAACATTACCTACCCTAGTCTTGTATGTTTGTGTGTGAGCTATCCCACCAGACAATTAAACATTACCTACCCTAGTCTTGTATGTTTGTGTGTGAGCTATCCCACCAGACAATTAAACATTACCTACCCTAGTCTTGTATGTTTGTGTGTGAGCTATCCCACCAGACAATTAAACATAACCTACCCTAGTCTTGTATGTTTGTGTGTGAGCTATCCCACCAGACAATTAAACATTACCTACCCTAGTCTTGTATGTTTGTGTGTGAGCTATCCCACCAGACAATGAAACATTAGCTACCCTAGTCTAGTATGTTTGTGTGTGAGCTATCCCACCAGACAATTAAACATAACCTACCCTAGTCTTGTATGTTTGTGTGTGAGCTATCCCACCAGACAATTAAACATTACCTACCCTAGTCTTGTATGTTTGTGTGTGAGCTATCCCACCAGACAATTAAACATAACCTACCCTAGTCTTGTATGTTTGTGTGTGAGCTATCCCACCAGACAATTAAACATTACCTACCCTAGTCTTGTATGTTTGTGTGTGAGCTATCCCACCAGACAATGAAACATTACCTACCCTAGTCTTGTATGTTTGTGTGTGAGCTATCCCACCAGACAATTAAACATAACCTACCCTAGTCTTGTATGTTTGTGTGTGAGCTATCCCACCAGACAATGAAACATTACCTACCCTAGTCTTGTATGTTTGTGTGTGAGCTATCCCACCAGACAATTAAACATTACCTACCCTAGTCTTGTATGTTTGTGTGTGAGCTATCCCACCAGACAATTAAACATTACCTACCATAGTCTTGTATGTTTGTGTGTGAGCTATCCCACCAGACAATTAAACATTAGCTACCATAGTCTTGTATGTTTGTGTGTGAGCTATCCCACCAGACAATTAAACATTACCTACCCTAGTCTTGTATGTTTGTGTGTGAGCTATCCCACCAGACAATTAAACATTAGCTACCCTAGTCTAGTATGTTTGTGTGTGAGCTATCCTACCAGACAATTAAACATTAGCTACCCTAGTCTAGTATGTTTGTGTGTGAGCTATCCCACCAGACAATTAAACATAACCTACCCTAGTCTTGTATGTTTGTGTGTGAGCTATCCCACCAGACAATTAAACATAACCTACCCTAGTCTTGTATGTTTGTGTGTGAGCTATCCCACCAGACAATTAAACATAACCTACCCTAGTCTTGTATGTTTGTGTGTGAGCTATCCCACCAGACAATTAAACATTACCTACCCTAGCCTTGTATGTTTGTGTGTGAGCTATCCCACCAGACAATGAAACATTACCTACCCTAGCCTTGTATGTTTGTGTGTGAGCTATCCCACCAGACAATGAAACATTACCTACTGTAGTCTTGTATGTTTGTGTGTGAGCTATCCCACCAGACAATGAAACATTACCTACCCTAGTCTAGTATGTTTGTGTGTGAGCTATCCCACCAGACAATGAAACATTACCTACCCTAGTCTAGTATGTTTGTGTGTGAGCTATCCCACCAGACAATTAAACATTACCTACCCTAGTCTAGTATGTTTGTATGTGAGCTATCCCACCAGACAATTAAACATTACCTACCCTAGTCGTGTATGTTTGTGTGTGAGCTATCCCACCAGACAATTAACCATTACCTACCCTAGTCTTGTATGTTTGGTGGGTCGGAAATGTTTCGGAAATAAACTGAAGCTGTGACATTTTAGGTGACGGGATAGCAATGCCTAGAATGGTAACTGAAGAGCTGATAGTTTCGGGTGATACAAGTGTTTTTGTAGGTAACTGAAGAGCTGATAGAGTCGGGGTGTGATAAGTGTTTTTGTAGGTAACTGAAGAGCTGATAGATTCGGGGTGTGATAAGTGTTTTTGTAGGTAACTGAAGAGCTGATAGAGTCGGGGTGTGATAAGTGTTTTTGTAGGTAACTGAAGAGGTAAAGATCGAGGGCTGAAACTTGCCCACAAAATCCAAAAACTGCGTAACATCAGATTGATAGGGACCTGACACACCAAAACAGTTGTCAATGTACAGGTAAAACACCAGGGGAAAATGAAGTTGGAGGGAAGAAATAATGTCTTGCTTCTGGTAACCCAGAACTGGCAAAGATTGATAAATGGACTGAAACAGGAGGTTGAATTCTGTTGGTTGTTAAAAGGAGTCTTAATTATGTTGGTCGTTAGCTGGTGAATTGATTCTGTTGGTTGTTTGTAGTTGACTTGATTCTGTTGGTATTCAGTGGTTAACTTCATTCACTCCTCTACTCTACTCTGTTACCTCTCCTCAGCTCTCTAATCAATTCAACATTCACTCCTCTACTCTGTTACCTCTCCTCGGCTCTCTAATCAATTCAACATTCACTCCTCTACTCTGTTACCTCTCCTCGGCTCTCTAATCAATTCAACATTCACTCCTCTACTCTGTTACCTCTCCTCAGCTCTCTAATCAATTCAACATTCACTCCTCTACTCTACTCTGTTACCTCTCCTCGGCTCTCTAATCAATTCAACATTCACTCCTCTACTCTACTCTGTTACCTCTCCTCGGCTCTCTAATCAATTCAACATTCACTCCTCTACTCTACTCTGTTACCTCTCCTCAGCTCTCTAATCACTTCAACATTCACTCCTCTACTCTACTCTGTTAACTCTCCTCAGCTCTCTAATCACTTCAACATTCACTCCTCTACTCTATTAACTCTCCTCAGCTCTCTAATCACTTCAACATTCACTCCTCTACTCTTTTATCTCACCTCAGCTCTCTAATCACTTCAACATTCACTCCTCTACTCTGTTACCTCTCCTCGGCTCTCTAATCAATTCAACATTCACTCCTCTACTCTGTTACCTCTCCTCGGCTCTCTAATCAATTCAACATTCACTCCTCTACTCTGTTACCTCTCCTCGGCTCTCTAATCAATTCAACATTCACTCCTCTACTCTGTTACCTCTCCACGGCTCTCTAATCAATTCAACATTCACTCCTCTACTCTGTTACCTCTCC
Source organism: Megaustenia siamemsis (assembly GCA_032433765.1). Taxonomy (NCBI): domain Eukaryota; kingdom Metazoa; phylum Mollusca; class Gastropoda; order Stylommatophora; family Ariophantidae; genus Megaustenia; species Megaustenia siamemsis. The sequence continues at coordinate 467,468 of JAVIAB010000101.1, read as the reverse complement.
TCGGCTCTCTAATCAATTCAACATTCACTCCTCTACTCTGTTTCCTCTCCTCGGCTCTCTAATCAATTCAACATTCACTCCTCTACTCTGTTACCTCTCCTCGGCTCTCTAATCAATTCTACATTCACTCCTCTACTCTACTCTATTACCTCTCCTCAGCTCTCTAATCAATTCAACATTCACTCCTCTACTCTACTCTGTTAACTCTCCTCAGCTCTCTAATCACTTCAACATTCACTCCTCTACTCTATTAACTCTCCTCAGCTCTCTAATCACTTCAACATTCACTCCTCTACTCTGTTACCTCTCCTCGGCTCTCTAATCAATTCAACATTCACTCCTCTACTCTGTTACCTCTCCTCGGCTCTCTAATCAATTCAACATTCACTCCTCTACTCTGTTACCTCTCCTCGGCTCTCTAATCAATTCAACATTCACTCCTCTACTCTGTTACCTCTCCTCGGCTCTCTAATCAATTCAACATTCACTCCTCTACTCTGTTACCTCTCCTCAGCTCTCTAATCAATTCAACATTCACTCCTCTACTCTACTCTGTTACCTCTCCTCGGCTCTCTAATCAATTCAACATTCACTCCTCTACTCTACTCTGTTACCTCTCCTCGGCTCTCTAATCAACTCAACATTCACTCCTCTACTCTACTCTGTTACCTCTCCTCAGCTCTCTAATCACTTCAACATTCACTCCTCTACTCTACTCTGTTATCTCTCCTCGGCTCTCTAATCACTTCAACGTTCACTCCTCTACTCTGTTACCTCTCCTCGGCTCTCTAATCAATTCAACATTCACTCCTCTACTCTGTTACCTCTCCTCGGCTCTCTAATCACTTCAACATTCACTCCTCTACTCTGTTACCTCTCCTCGGCTCTCTAATCAATTCAACATTCACTCCTCTACTCTGTTACCTCTCCTCGGCTCTCTAATCAATTCAACATTCACTCCTCTACTCTGTTACCGCTCCTCGGCTCTCTAATCAATTCAACATTCACTCCTCTACTCTGTTACCTCTCCTCGGCTCTCTAATCAATTCAACATTCACTCCTCTACTCTGTTACCTCTCCTCGGCTCTCTAATCAATTCAACATTCACTCCTCTACTCTACTCTATTACCTCTCCTCAGCTCTCTAATCAATTCAACATTCACTCCTCTACTCTACTCTGTTAACTCTCCTCAGCTCTCTAATCACTTCAACATTCACTCCTCTACTCTATTAACTCTCCTCAGCTCTCTAATCACTTCAACATTCACTCCTCTACTCTTTTATCTCACCTCAGCTCTCTAATCACTTCAACATTCACTCCTCTACTCTACTCTGTTATCTCTCCTCGGCTCTCTAATCACTTCAACGTTCACTCCTCTACTCTGTTACCTCTCCTCAGCTCTCTAATCACTTCAACATTCACTCCTCTACTCTACTCTGTTACCACTCCTCAGCTCTCTAATCACTTCAACATTCACTCCTCTACTCTGCTCAGTTAACTCTCCTCAGCTCTCTAATCAATTCAACATTCACTCCTCTACTCTACTCTGTTACCTCTTCTCAGCTCTCTAATCAATTCAACATTCACTCCTCTACTCTACTCTGTTACCTCTTCTCAGCTCTCTAATCACTTCAACATTCACTCCTCTACATCTGACACCTCTCCTCAGCTCTCAAATCACTTTAACCTTCACTCCTCTACTCTGATACCTCTCCTCAGCTCTCAAATCACTTTAACCTTCACTCCTCTACTCTGATACCTCTCCTCAGCTCTCAAATCACTTTAACCTCCACTCCTCTACTCTGATACCTCTCCTCAGCTCTCAAATCACTTTTCCTCTCTCTCTCTCTCTCTCTCTTTCTTTCTCTCTCCTTCAGTTTTTTTACCTCTGTATACACAAAACACTTCACCACTCACTACTCCTTGTTTATTTCCTGCTCCAGTTCAAAATACTTCACCACTCATTACTCCACTCTTTTTCCTCCACTCATCACTATTTACTTTTCAATACTCACTCCTCCAATCTGTATTCTCTGCTACCTCAAATCACCTCACCAAATTAACACTTAACCTTTCACTCGTCAAATTTAATAAATTCACCACACTAATCACTTCACCACTCTAATCACATACCCACACTAACCACTTCACCACCCTAATCACTTACCCACACTATTCACTTACCCACTCTAATCACTTACGCACACATTAATCACTTCACAACTCTAATCACATACCTACACTAATAACTTCACCACTCTAATCACATACCTACACTAATCACTTCACCATTCTAATCACATACCCACAGTAATCACTTCACCACTCTAATCACTTTACCACACTTATCACTTCACAACTCTAATCACATACCCATAGTAATCACTTCACCACTCTAATCACATACCCACACTAATCACTTCACCACTCTAATCACATACCCACACTAATCACTTCACCACTCTAATCACATACCCACATTAATCACTTCACAACTCTAATCACATACCCGTTCTAATCACTTCAACACTCTAATCACATACCCACTCTAATCACTTCACCACTATAATCACATTCCCACACTAATTACTTCATCAATCTAATCACATACCCACACTAATTACTTCACCACTCTAATCATATTCCCAAACTAATCACTTCACCACTCCAATCACATGGCCACACTAATCTCTTCACCTCTCTAATCACATACCCACACTAATCACTTCACCACTCTAATCACATACCCACACTAATCACTTCACCACTCTAATCACATTCCCACATTAATTACTACACATCTCTAATCACATTCCCAAACTAATTACTTCACCACTCTAATCACATACCCACACTAATCACTTCACCACTCTAATCACATTCCCACACTTATCACTTCACAACTCTAATCACATACCCACAGTAATCACTTCACCACTCTAATCACATACACACAGTAATCACTTCACCACTCTAATCATATACCCACATTAATCACTTCACAACTCTAATCACATACCCGTACTAATCACTTCAACTCTCTAATCACATACCCACTCTAATCACTTCACCACTCTAATCACATTTCCACACTAATTACTTCATCACTGTAATCATATACCCACACTAATCACTTCCCCACTCTAATCACATACCCACACTTTTAACTACACTACTCTAATCACTCGCCCACACTATTCACTTAACCACTCTAATCACTTCCCCACACTAATTACTTTACAATTGTAATCATTTCCCTACACTAATAATTTCATCATTCTAATCATTTCCCCTCACTAATAACTTCACCACCCTGTTTCCTCTCCTGAGCTCAAATCACTTCACCATTCACCACTCCATTCTTGTTGCTCTTCTCAGCTCAAATCACTTCACCAATGACTCCAATTAAACGTCTACCTCTTCTCAGCTCTAATCACTCATCATCACTCACTCCTCCACACTGATTCCACTCCTCAGCTCAAATCACTTCACCACCCAGTCTTCCACTCTCTGTACTATCCTCAGATCAAATCATGACACCACTCACCACTCCATTATGTTTCCTCTCCTCAACTCTAATCACATTACCAGTGACACCTTCACTGTGTTACATCTCTAAAACTCAAATCACGACACTACCCACTCCTCTACTCTGTTACTTCTCCTCGGAGCTAATTAGTCACTGCACACACTCCTTCTCTCCTGTAACCTCTCGAATGCTCAAATCAAATCACCATTTATTTTCCACTCTTTACTTCTCTGTTCACACAATTTGCCACTCACTCCTTCACTCTGTGTCCTCTCATAGGCTGAAATCACTTCACCACTCACTCCTCCCTTGTGTTTATTATCCTAAGTTCAAGCCACTTCACCACTCATTTCTGCTGGGCTCAAATCTCTTCTACACTCATAATTCTCTATTCTGTTACCTCTCCTCAGCTCAGTAGACTTCACCACCCGCCCCTCCATTTGTGCCTTCTCTTGAGTTCTAAAACTTCTCCACTTACTCCTCCATTCTGTGATCACTCATAGGCTTAAATCACTTCACCATTCATTCCTTCACTCTGTGTCCTCTGATAAGATTAAATCATTTCACCACTCATTCATCCCCTGTATTTCGTATCCTAAGATTAAAACACTTCACCACTCACAATTTTATATTCTGTTACTTCACTTCACCTCAATCATTTCATAATTCACAACCCCTCCCTCATCCCACTCTTTTTTACAGTCATAAAATAAAACCACTTCACCACTCACTCCTCCACTCTGTTTCCTCTCATCAGCTCTACTCGCTACACCACTCACTCCTCCACTCTGTTTCTTCTCCTCAGTTCTACTCGCTTCACCACTCACTCCTGCACTCTATTTCATCTCCTCAGCTCTACTCACTTCACCACTCACTCCTTCACTCTGTTCTCTCTCTTCAGCTCTACTCGCTTCACCACTCACTCCTCCATTCTTTTTCCTCTCTTCAGCTCTACTCTCTTTACCACTCAATCCTCCACTCTGTTTCCTCTCCTCAGCACTTCACACTTCACAAATCACTCCTCCACTATGTTTCTTCTCCTCAGCTCTACTCGCTTCACCACTCACTCCTCCACTCTGTTTCCTCTCCTCAGCACTTCACACTTCACAAATCACTGCTCCACTATGTTTCCTCTCCTCAGCTCTACACTCTTCATCACTCACTCCTTCACTCTGTTTCCTCTCCTCAGCTCTTCACGCTTCACCACTCACTCCTCCACTCTGTTTCCTCTCCTCGGCTCTATTCGCTTCACCACTCACTCCATCACTCTATTTTCGCTTTTTAGTTCTACTCTCTTAACCACTCACTCCTCCACTACATTTTCTCTCCTCAGCTCTACTCTCTTTACCACTCACTCCACCACTCTGTTCCCTCTTCTCAGCTCTTCACGCTTCACCACTCACTCCTCCAATCTGTTTCTTCTTCTCAGCTCTACTCGCTTCACCACTCACTCCTCCTCTCTGTTTCCTTTCCTCTAATAACTTCCCCACTCAAGCCTCCAATCTGTTTCCTTTCCTCTAATCACTTCTCCACTCACGCCTCCATTCTGTTTCCTTTCCTCTAATCACTTCACCACTCACTCCTCCACTCTGTTTCTTCTACTCAGCTCTACTCACTTCACCACTCACTCCTGCACTCTATTTCATCTCCTCAGCTCTACTCACTTCACCACTCACTCCTTCACTCTGTTCTCTCTCTTCAACTCTACTCGCTTCACCACTCACTCCTCCATTCTTTTTCCTCTCCTCAGCTCTACTCTCTTTACCACTCACTCCTCCACTCTGTTTTTACTCCTCAGCTCTACTCTGTTTACCACTCACTCCTCCACTCTGTTTCCTCTCCTCAGCACTTCACACTTCACAAATCACTTCTCCACTATGTTTCTTCTCCTCAGCTCTACTCGCTTCACCACTCACTCCATCACTCTGTTTCCGCTTCCTAGTTCTACTCTCTTAACCACTCACTCCTCCACTACATTTTCTCTCCTCAGCTCTACTCTCTTTACCACTCACTCCACCACTCTGTTCCCTCTTCTCAGCTCTTCACGCTTCACCACTAACTCCTCCACTCTGTTTCCTCTTCTCAGCTCTACTCGCTTCACCACTCACTCCTCCTCACTGTTTCCTTTCCTCTAATCACTTCCCCACTCACGCCTCCACTCTGTTTCCTTTCCTCTAATCACTTCTCCACTCACGCCTCCATTCTGTTTCCTTTCCTATAATCACTTCACCACTCACGCCTCTACTCTATTTCTTTTCCTCTGCTCACTTCACCACTCACGTCTCCACTCAGTTTCATTTCCTCTAATCACTTCACCACTCACGCCTCCACTCTGTTTCCTTTCCTCTAATCACTTCCCCACTCACGCCTCCACTCTGTTTCCTTTCCTCTAATCACTTCTCCACTCACGCCTCCATTCTGTTTCCTTTCCTCTAATCACTTCACCACTCACGCCTCTAATCTGTTTCTTTTCCTCTGCTCACTTCACCACTCACGCCTCCACTCTGTTTCCTTTCCTCTAACCACTTCACCACTCACGCCTCCACTCTGTTTCCTTTCCTCTAAATACTTCACCACTCACGCCTCCACTCTGTTTCTTTTCCTCTGCTCACTTCACCACTCACGCCTCCACTCTGTTTCTTTCCACTAACCACTTCACCACTCACGCCTCCACTCTGTTTCCTTTCCTCTAATCACTTCACCACTCACGCCTCTACTCTGTTTCTTTTCCTCTGCTCACTTCACCACTCACGCCTCCACTCTGTTTCCTTTCCTCTAACCACTTCACCACTCACGCCTCCACTCTGTTTCCTTTCCTCTAACCACTTCACCACTCACGCCTCCACTCTGTTTCCTCTCATCAGCTCTACTCACTTCACCATTCATTCCTCCATTCTGTTTCCGCTCCACAGCTTTACTCTCTTAACCACTCACTCCACCACTCTGTTCCATCTCCTCAGCTCTACTCGCTTCACCACTCAATCCTCCATTCTGTTTCCGCTCCTCAGATCTACTCTTTTAACCACTCACTCCTCCACTCTGTTTCTTCTCCCCAACTCTACTCGCTTCACCACTCACTCTTCCACTCTGTTTCCTTTCCTTTAATCACTTTACAAATCACGCCTCCACTCTGTCTCCTTTCCTCTGCTCACTTCACCACTCACGCCTCCACTCTGTTTCCTTTCCTCTAATCACTTCACAAATCACGCCTCCACTCTGTCTCCTTTCCTCTGCTCACTTCACCACTCACGCCTCCACTCTGTTTCCTTTCCTCTAATCACTTCTCCACTCACGCCTCCACTCTGTTTCCTTTCCTCTAATCACTTCACCACTTACGCCTCCACACTGGTTCCTTTCCTCTGCTCACTACACCACTCACGCCTCCACTCTGTGTCCTCTCATCACCTCTACTCGCTTTAAAACTCACTTCTTCACACTGTTTCATCTCCTCAGAAATACTCGCATCACCACTCAATCATCCACTCTGTTTCTTTTCATCTAATCACTTCACCAAGCACGCCTCCACACTGTTTCCTTTCCTCTGCTCTTTTCACCACTCACGCCTCCACTCTGTTTCCTTTCCTCTAATAACTTCACCACTCACGCCTCCACTCTGTTTTCTTTGCTCTAATCACTTTAACACCCACGCCTCCACTCTGTCTCCTTTTCTCTGCTCACTTCACGACTCACTCCTCCACTCTCTTTCCTTTCCTCTAATCACTTCACCACTCAAGCCTCCACTCTGTCACCTTTTCTCTACTCGCTTCACCACTCACGCCTCCACTCTGTTTCCTCTCCTCAGCACTTCACACTTCACAAATCACTGCTCCACTATGTTTCCTCTCCTCAGCTCTACACTCTTCATCACTCACTCCTTCACTCTGTTTCCTCTCCTCAGCTCTTCACTCTTCACCACTCACTCCTCCACTCTGTTTCCTCTCCTCGGCTCTATTCGCTTCACCACTCACTCCATCACTCTATTTTCGCTTTTTAGTTCTACTCTCTTAACCACTCACTCCTCCACTACATTTTCTCTCCTCAGCTCTACTCTCTTTACCACTCACTCCACCACTCTGTTCCCTCTTCTCAGCTCTTCACGCTTCACCACTCACTCCTCCAATCTGTTTCTTCTTCTCAGCTCTACTCGCTTCACCACTCACTCCTCCTCTCTGTTTCCTTTCCTCTAATAACTTCCCCACTCAAGCCTCCAATCTGTTTCCTTTCCTCTAATCACTTATCCACTCACGCCTCCATTCTGTTTCCTTTCCTCTAATCACTTCACCACTCACTCCTCCACTCTGTTTCTTCTACTCAGCTCTACTCACTTCACCACTCACTCCTGCACTCTATTTCATCTCCTCAGCTCTACTCACTTCACCACTCACTCCTTCACTCTGTTCTCTCTCTTCAACTCTACTCGCTTCACCACTCACTCCTCCATTCTTTTTCCTCTCCTCAGCTCTACTCTCTTTACCACTCACTCCTCCACTCTGTTTTTACTCCTCAGCTCTACTCTGTTTACCACTCACTCCTCCACTCTGTTTCCTCTCCTCAGCACTTCACACTTCACAAATCACTTCTCCACTATGTTTCTTCTCCTCAGCTCTACTCGCTTCACCTCTCACTCCATCACTCTGTTTCCGCTTCCTAGTTCTACTCTCTTAACCACTCACTCCTCCACTACATTTTCTCTCCTCAGCTCTACTCTCTTTACCACTCACTCCACCACTCTGTTCCCTCTTCTCAGCTCTTCACGCTTCACCACTAACTCCTCCACTCTGTTTCCTCTTCTCAGCTCTACTCGCTTCACCACTCACTCCTCCTCACTGTTTCCTTTCCTCTAATCACTTCCCCACTCACGCCTCCACTCTGTTTCCTTTCCTCTAATCACTTCTCCACTCACGCCTCCATTCTGTTTCCTTTCCTATAAATCACTTCACCACTCACGCCTCTACTCTATTTCTTTTCCTCTGCTCACTTCACCACTCACGTCTCCACTCAGTTTCATTTCCTCTAATCACTTCACCACTCACGCCTCCACTCTGTTTCCTTTCCTCTAATCACTTCCCCACTCACGCCTCCACTCTGTTTCCTTTCCTCTAATCACTTCTCCACTCACGCCTCCATTCTGTTTCCTTTCCTCTAATCACTTCACCACTCACGCCTCTACTCTGTTTCTTTTCCTCTGCTCACTTCACCACTCACGCCTCCACTCTGTTTCCTTTCCTCTAACCACTTCACCACTCACGCCTCCACTCTGTTTCCTTTCCTCTATCCACTTCACCACTCACGCCTCCACTCTGTTTCTTTTCCTCTGCTCACTTCACCACTCACGCCTCCACTCTGTTTCCTTTCCACTAACCACTTCACCACTCACGCCTCCACTCTGTTTCCTTTCCTCTAATCACTTCACCACTCACGCCTCTACTCTGTTTCTTTTCCTCTGCTCACTTCACCACTCACGCCTCCACTCTGTTTCCTTTCCTCTAACCACTTCACCACTCACGCCTCCACTCTGTTTCCTTTCCTCTAACCACTTCACCACTCACGCCTCCACTCTGTTTCCTCTCATCAGCTCTACTCGCTTCACCACTCATTCCTCCATTCTGTTTCCGCTCCACAGCTTTACTCTCTTAACCACTCACTCCACCACTCTGTTCCATCTCCTCAGCTCTACTCGCTTCACCACTCAATCCTCCATTCTGTTTCCGCTCCTCAGCTCTACTCTCTTAACCACTCCTCCACTCTGTTTCTTTTCCTCTGCTCACTTCACCACTCACGCCTCCACTCTGTTTCCTTTCCTCTAACCACTTCACCACTCACGCCTCCACTCTGTTTCCTTTCCTCTAACCACTTCACCACTCACGCCTCCACTCTGTTTCCTCTCATCAGCTCTACTCGCTTCACCATTCATTCCTCCATTCTGTTTCCGCTCCACAGCTTTACTCTCTTAACCACTCACTCCACCACTCTGTTCCATCTCCTCAGCTCTACTCGCTTCACCACTCAATCCTCCATTCTGTTTCCGCTCCTCAGCTCTACTCTCTTAACCACTCACTCCTCCACTCTGTTTCTTCTCCCCAACTCTACTCGCTTCACCACTCACTCTTCCACTCTGTTTCCTTTCCTTTAATCACTTCACAAATCACGCCTCCACTCTGTCTCCTTTCCTCTGCTCACTTCACCACTCACGCCTCCACTCTGTTTCCTTTCCTCTAATCACTTCACAAATCACGCCTCCACTCTGTCTCCTTTCCTCTGCTCACTTCACCACTCACGCCTCCACTCTGTTTCCTTTCCTCTAATCACTTCTCCACTCACGCCTCCACTCTGTTTCCTTTCCTCTAATCACTTCACCACTTACGCCTCCACACTGGTTCCTTTCATCTGCTCACTACACCACTCACGCCTCCACTCTGTGTCCTCTCATCACCTCTACTCGCTTTAAAACTCACTTCTTCACACTGTTTCATCTCCTCAGAAATACTCGCATCACCACTCAATCATCCACTCTGTTTCTTTTCATCTAATCACTTCACCAAGCACGCCTCCACACTGTTTCCTTTCCTCTGCTCTTTTCACCACTCACGCCTCCACTCTGTTTCCTTTCCTCTAATAACTTCACCACTCACGCCTCCACTCTGTTTTCTTTGCTCTAATCACTTTAACACCCACGCCTCCACTCTGTCTCCTTTTCTCTGCTCACTTCACGACTCACTCCTCCACTCTCTTTCCTTTCCTCTAATCACTTCACCACTCAAGCCTCCACTCTGTCACCTTTTCTCTGCTCACTTCACGACTCACGCCTCCACTCTGTCTTCTTTCCTCTGCTCACTTCACGATTCACGCCTCCACTCTGTTTCCTCTCCTCTAATCAATTCACCACTCACGCCTCCACTCTGTTTCCTTTCCTCTAATCAATTCACCACTCACGCCTCCACTCTGTTTCCTTTCCTCTAATAATTTCACCACTCTGTTTCCTTTCATCTAATAATTTCACCACTCACGCCTCCACTCTGTTTCCTTTCAGCTAATCATTTCACCACTCACGCCTCCACTCTGTTTCCTTTCCTCTAATCATTTCACCACTCACTCCTCCACTCTGTCTTCTTTCCTCTGCTCACTTCACGACTCACGCCTCCACTCTGTTTCCTTTCCTCTAATCAATTCACCACTCACGCCTCCACTCTGTTTCCTTTCCTCTAATCAATTCACCACTCACGCCTCCACTCTGTTTCCTTTCCTCTAATCAATTCACCACTCACGCCTCCACTCTGTTTCCTCTCATCTAATCATGTCACCACTCACTCCCCATCTCCCCTCCCTCTCTATTCATCTATTCCCAACTTTTCTCCATTTTCCCATTTCTGTCCTCTCCTCTGTCAGCTTCCAATGGATCAACTCTGACGTGTCCAACACAAAATGGCGACACCAGAAACCTCACATTTCACAAGTTTGACTTTGAGAGACTATCAACAGATCTCTACAGCGAACATCTACATAAACAAACACGTTCTGAAACAAAACTTGACAGTTAAGTGTCGATATTTGAATATTGCCCCTCAGAAGTCCTACACCGACTCGACCAATCTGATAATCTCAATAGATCAGTGCACGTTTAATGCACCTCAGCTTGTGAATCACGAGTTGGCAACGGATGGTAGACTTGACACTCGGACACAATAAAAGACACAGACACCAGAGCCTAGCTCATACACAGACTTTGTGCTGTAATCTCGAGTCCTGAATCCAGGTTTAGGAAAACAGAAAAGGTATGTTGTTTGTTGTTTTATTTAGGGTAGCTTTCTGTGTGATCTCGTCTATACCTCGGTCATTGTCGTTTATGTAAGGTCAGCTTTTTTTATTTTCTCACCTTGTTCTTGTTCATTGACCATCTCTCTGTCCTTTTATTTTCTAATTGCTGATATCAGCTGTTCTAATAAATGCATCAGTCTGTCCCTCTATCCTCTCAGATTCTAATTGCTGCGATTGACTATTCTACATTCACCGTATTTTTCTCAATCTTCCCTTATTCTACTTTCCACGGTCAACTATTCTTCATCCACCGTTCTTCTCTCTATCAAATCGTCAGTTTCCTTAGTTCTTCTGCTACCCTATACTTTTCTATGCCTCCATCTCACAACTCTTATATGTCCTTCAATCACTCACCATACAACGATACACTTTCAACATATATCAGCCCTCGACCTACAGCTCGTGATATTGCTCGTATCCTTGACTCCCCAGATGAGATCTCTTCAGCTTCTTGTCGCTGTTGTCGCCGTGACCTCAGTGAGGTCTGTTCCTGTTGAAGAAGTCGAGCTCGACAAGAGGGCACTGCTGGACACAGTTACAGATCTTGTTGGTGGAGTTCTCGGTGGAGGTAAGGGTGGAAGCGGACTCCTAGGTGGAATTCTCGGTGGAGGAAAAGGTGAAGGTGGATGTGGTGGAGGACTCTTGGGTGGACTTCTCGGTGGAGGAAAAGATGGCGGTGGACTCTTGGGTGGAATTCTCGGTGGAGGAAAAGATGGCGGTGGTCTCCTGGGTGGAATTCTCGGTGGAGAAGGCGGTGGACTCTTGGGTGGAATATTGGGCACTGTAACTGGACTTGTTGGAGGACTTCTGCAAACTCTAACAGACATCCTTAATGGTCTTCTAGGTGGACTTTCTGGAGCCAAAACTCAGGAGTAAGTGTCTTGTGTTTGTCTGTTCAACAACGTTCACTTATCTGTCTAACAACATTCACTTGTATGTCTACAAACGTTCACTTGTCTGTCTAGCAACGTTCACTTGTCTGTCTACAAACGTTCACTTTTCTGTCTACAAGCGTTCACTTTTCTGTCTACAAACGTTCACTTTTCTGTCTACAAACGTTCACTTGTCTGTCTACAAACGTTCACTTTTCTGTCTACAAACGTTCACTTTTCTGTCTAGCAACGTTCACTTGTCTGTCTACAAGCGTTCACTTTTCTGTCTAGCAACGTTCACTTTTCTGTCTAGCAACGTTCACTTTTCTGTCTAGCAACGTTCACTTTTCTGTCTACAAACGTTCACTTTTCTGTCTACAAGCGTTCACTTGTCTGTCTAGCAAACGTTCACTTTTCTGTCTACAAACGTTCACTTTTCTGTCTACAAACGTTCACTTTTCTGTCTACAAACGTTCACTTGTATGTCTACAAACGTTCACTTTTCTGTCTACAAACGTTCACTTTTCTGTCTACAAACGTTCACTTTTCTGTCTACAAACGTTCACTTGTCTGTCTACAAGCGTTCACTTTTCTGTCTACAAACGTTCACTTTTCTGTCTACAAACGTTCACTTTTCTGTCTACAAACGTTCACTTTTCTGTCTACAACGTTCACTTTTCTGTCTACAAACGTTCACTTTTCTGTCTACAAACGTTCACTTTTCTGTCTACAAACGTTCACTTGTCTGTCTACAAGCGTTCACTTTTCTGTCTACAAGCGTTCACTTTTCTGTCTACAAACGTTCACTTGTATGTCTACAAACGTTCACTTTTCTGTCTACAAACGTTCACTTTTCTGTCTACAAACGTTCACTTTTCTGTCTACAAGCGTTCACTTTTCTGTCTACAAACGTTCACTTTCTGTCTACAAACGTTCACTTTTCTGTCTACAAACGTTCACTTGTCTGTCTACAAACGTTCACTTTTCTGTCTACAAACGTTCACTTTTCTGTCTACAAACGTTCACTTTTCTGTCTACAAACGTTCACTTGTCTGTCTACAAACGTTCACTTTTCTGTCTACAAACGTTCACTTTTCTGTCTACAAACGTTCACTTTTCTGTCTACAAACGTTCACTTGTATGTCTACAAACGTTCACTTTTCTGTCTACAAACGTTCACTTTTCTGTCTACAAAAGTTCACTTTTCTGTCTACAAACGTTCACTTGTATGTCTACAAGCGTTCACTTTTCTTTCTACAAACGTTCACGTGTCTGTCTACAGACGTTCACTTGTCTGTCTACAAACGTTCACTTTTCTGTCTACAAGCGTTCACTTTTCTGTCTAGCAAACGTTCACTTTTCTTTCTACAAACGTTCACGTGTCTGTCTACAGACGTTCACTTGTCTGTCTACAAACGTTCACTTTTCTGTCTACAAACGTTCACTTGTCTGTCTACAGACGTTCACTTGTCTGTCTACAAACGTTCACTTATCTGTCTACAAACGTTCACTTGTCTGTCTACAAACGTTCACTTGTCTGTCTACCAACGTTCACTTGTCTGTCTACCAACGTTCACTTGTCTGTATACAAACGTTCACTTGTCTGTCTACAAACGTTCACTTGTCTGTCTACAAACGTTCACTTGTCTGTCTACCAACGTTCACTTGTTTGTCTACCAACGTTCATGTACTTGTCTGTCTACCAACGTTCACTTGTTTGTCTACCAACATTCACTTGTTTGTCTACCAACGTTCACTTGTTTGTCTACCAACGTTCACTTGTCTGTCTACCAACGTTCACTTGTCTGTCTACCAAAGTTCACTTGTCTGTCAACCAACGTTCACTCGTTTGTCAACCAACGTTCACTTGTCTGTCTACCAACGTTCACTTGTCTGTCTACCAACGTTTACTCGTTTGTCTACCAACGTTCACTTGTCTGTCTACCAACTTTCACTTGTCTGTCTACCAACGTTCACTTGTCTGTCTACCAACGTTCACTTGTCTGTCTACCAACGTTCACTTGTCTGTCTACCAAAGTTCTCTTGTCTGTATACCAACGTTCACTTGTCTGTCTACCAACGTTCACTTGTCTGTATACCAACATTCATGTACTTGTCTGTCTACCAACGTTCACTTGTCTGTCTACCAACGTTCACTTGTCTGTCTACCAACGTTCACTTGTCTGTATACCAACATTCATGTACTTGTCTGTCTACCAACGTTCACTTGTCTGTCTACCAACGTTCACTTGTCTGTCTACCAACTTTCACTTGTCTGTCTACCAACGTTCACTTGTCTGTCTACCAACGTTCACTTGTCTGTCTACCAACGTTCACTTGTCTGTCTACCAACGTTCTCTTGTCTGTATACCAACGTTCACTTGTCTGTCTACCAACGTTCACTTGTCTGTATACCAACATTCATGTACTTGTCTGTCTACCAACGTTCACTTGTCTGTCTACCAACGTTCACTTGTCTGTCTACCAACGTTCACTTGTCTGTCTACAAACGTTCACTTGTCTGTCTACCAACGTTCACTTGTCTGTCTACCAACGTTCACTTGTCTGTATACCAACATTCATGTACTTGTCTGTCTACCAACGTTCACTTGTTTGTCTACCAACGTTCACTTGTCTGTCTACCAACGTTCACTTGTCTGTCTACAAACGTTCACTTGTCTGTCTACCAACGTTCACTTGTTTGTCTACCAACGTTCACTTGTCTGTCTACAAACGTTCACTTGTCTGTCTACAAACGTTCACTTGTCTGTCTACCAACGTTCACTTGTCTGTCTACAAACGTTCACTTGTCTGTCTACAAACGTTCACTTGTCTGTCTACCAACGTTCACTTGTCTGTCTACAAACGTTCACTTGTCTGTCTACCAACGTTCACTTGTTTGTCTACCAACGTTCACTTGTCTGTCTACCAACGTTCACTTGTCTGTCTACCAACGTTCACTTGTCTGTCAACAAACGTTCACTTGTCTGTCTACCAACGTTCACTTGTTTGTCTACCAACGTTCACTTGTCTGTATACCAACATTCATGTACTTGTGTGTCTACCAACGTTCACTTGTCTGTCTACCAACATTCATGTACTTGTCTGTCTACCAACGTTCACTTGTTTGTCTTCCAACGTTCACTTGTCTGTATACCAACATTCATGTACTTGTCTGTCTATCAACTTATCTTTCTTTGAATTGTTTTAATCATTCAGTCTAGTATTGCGCAGCGTAAGTACTTGCATCTTTGATGGACATGAAATACGTTCAACATTTTGATGTCCTGAATATTTTCAACATTTGAGGGTTTTCAATATTCAATATGCTGAAATCTAAACGCTAACTTTCTATTGTTCTCTGAATTATAACATTTTGTATTACCGTAAATGCTAACTTTCTATTGTTCTCTGAATTATAGCATTTTGTATTACCGTAAAAGTTAATTTTCTATTGTTCTATGAATTATAGCATTTTGTATTACCGTAAATGCTAACTTTCTATTGTTCTCTGAATTATAACATTTTGTATTACCGTAAATGCTAACTTTCTATTGTTCCATGAATTATAGCATTTTGTATTACCGTAAATGTTAATTTTCTGTTCTCTGAATTATAGCATTTTGTATTACCGTAAATGCTAACTTTCTATTGTTCTCTGAATTATAACATTTTGTATTACCGTAAATGTTAATTTTACATTGTTCTCTGAATTATAACATTTTGTATTACCGTAAATGCTAACTTTCTATTGTTCTCTGAATTATAGCATTTTGTATTACCGTAAATGTTAATTTTCTTTTGTACTGTAAATTATAACATTTTGTATTACCGTATATGCTAACTTTCTATTGTACTGTAAATTATAATATTTAGTATTACCGTAAATGCTAACTTTCTATTGTACTGTAAATCTTAACACTGCGTAATATTTTAAATACTAACTTTCCTTTTGAATGAGTTTTTGTGTTAGTGACGTTTTCGTAGATGAGTGTTTATGAGAAGAAATATTCCAAATATTGTCTCCCTTGTTGTCGCTGCTACAGAATAGACCATTTCTCTACCACAAATATCTGGACTATTTTAGCTCTAACTTCTTGTAGTAGATGAGTGTTTATGAGAAGAAATATTCCAAATATTGTCTCCCTTGTCGCTGCTACAGAATAGACCATTTCTCTACCACAAATATCTGGACTATTTTAGCTCTAACTTCTTGTAGTAGATGAGTGTTTATGAGAAGAAATATTCCAAATATTGTCTCACTTGTTGTCGCTGCTACAGAATAGACCATTTCTCTACCACAAATATCTGGGCTATTTTAGTTCTAACTTCTTGTAGTAGATGAGTGTTTATGAGAAGAAAAATTCCAAATATTGTCTCACTTGTTGTCGCTGCTACAGAATAGACCATTTCTCTACCACAAATATCTGGACTATTTTAGTTCTAACTTCTTGTAGTAGATGAGTGTTTATGAGAAGAAAAATTCCAAATATTGTCTCACTTGTTGTCGCTGCTACAGAATAGACCATTTCTCTACCACAAATATCTGGACTATTTTAGTTCTAACTTCTTCTACTACACCTGCATGTATCGTCATCATTGTTATGTGATGTGCCCGGACGGCTGAGCTTGTTTTCATGTCTCTACGCAATCTTCTATATCTTTAGCTCTCAGTCAGTTCTGATCCTGACATCTCTCCATCCACTCTCTTCAGCTCTCAGTCAGTTCTGATTCTGACATCTCTCCATCCACTCTCTCCATCTACTCTCTCCATCCACTCTCTCCATCCACTCTCTTCTGCTCTCAGTCAGTTCTGACATCTCTCCATCCACTCTCTTCAGCTCTCAATCATTTCTGTTACTAACATCTCTTCATCCACTCTCTTCAGCTCTCAATCATTTCTGTTGCTGGCATCTCTCCATCCACTCTCTCCATCCACTCTCTCCATCTACTCTCTCCATCCACTCTCTCCATCCACTCTCTTCAGCTCTCAATCATTTCTGTTACTAACATCTCTCCATCCACTCTCTTCAGCTCTCAATCATTTCTGTTACTAACATCTCTTCATCCACTCTCTTCAGCTCTCAATCATTTCTGTTACTAACATCTCTTCATCCACTCTCTTCAGCTCTCAATCATTTCTGTTACTAACATCTCTCCATCCACTCTCTTCAGCTCTCAATCATTTCTGTTGCTGGCATCTCTTCATCCACTCTCTCCATCCACCCACTTCATCCACTCTCTACACCCACTCTCTCCATCCACCCACCCCATCCACTCCATCCACATGTTGCTCCATCCACTCTCTCCATCCACTCACTCCATACACTCTCTTCATTTCTCAATCAATAATGTTGCTAATATCTCTCCATCCACTCTCTACATCCACTATCTCGACTCACTCTCTCCATCCACTCACTCTACCCACTCTCTCCTTTCACTCTCTTCATCCATTCTCTCCATGCCCTCTCTTCATCCACTCTCTCCACTCACTCTCTCCATCCACTCTCTCCATCCACTCTCTCCGTCCAGTCTCTCCATCCACTCTCTCCATCCACTCTCTCCATCCACTCTCCCAATCCACTCTCTCCATCCAGTCTCTCCATCCACTCACCCCATCCAGTCTCTCCATCCACTCTCTCCATCCACTCTCCCCATCAATTCACTCCATTCACTCTCTCCATCCACTCTCTGATATCATATCTCTCTGCTCTTCACTTCTTCCTCCACCCTCATATTTACCATTCAACTTAATATACTCCAGATGTTATTTTCCCCTTTCCATGACCAGAAAATGCTGATTGTGGCCCCCTGATTGTAGCGATGTACTTTCCTCGTATCTGAGCCTACATTAGAACGTTACATACAAGAATCACAATCATTTATTATTTGTAAAATATATAAGAGATCAAGGCAATAGAAATATCAGCCACAAACGTTTGCTTATCTAACATTCCATCTTGTTCCAGCGATGTGACGGCAGAGTTCGACAAGGTGCCCTTAGACAAGCTCTGTATACTTTGTGAGCGTCTGGGTGAACATAAAACAGCGTGTGAGAATTACTGCCAGCGCAAGGGATTCAAGCCACCCGTTTATAATCCCTCAGTTCATGTCAACCAAGGGGCTGGTGGTTACGGCCAAGGAGGTGGCTTTCAGGGACAAGGCAACGTAGGTGGTGGTGGTGGCTATCAGTGGCAAGGTAACGTAGGTGGTGGCGCTGGCTATCAGGGACAAGGCAACGTAGGTGGTGGTGCTGGATATCAGGGACAAGGCAACGTAGGTGGTGGTGCTGGCTATCAGGGACAAGGAAACATAGGTGGTGGTGGTGGCTATCAGGTGCAAGGCAACGTAGGTGGTGGTGCTGGCTATCAGGGACAAGGCAACGTAGGTGGTGGTGCTGGCTATCAGGGACAAGGCAACGTAGGTGGTGGTGCTGGTTTTAGGGTGCAAGCCAACGCAGGTGGTGGTGCTGGCTATTAAGTGCCCCAGGTGTTGCTACTGCTGCGATAGCATTCCATTAAGTAAGTCAGGTCATGTGGTGTGGATCATATTTTATGTTATGGTTCATGTTTATTGGATCATGTTTTATGTTATGGTTCATGTTTATTGGATCATGTTTTATGTTATGGTTCATGTTTATTGGATCATGTTTTATGTTATGGTTCATGTTTATTGGATCATGTTTTATGTTATGGTTCATGTTTATTGGATCATGTTTTATGTTATGGTTCATGTTTATTGGAACATGTTTTATGTTATGGTTGATGTTTATTGGAACATGTTTTATGTTATAGTTAATGTTTATTGGATCATGTTTATTGGATCATGTTTTATGTTATGGATCATGTTTATTGGATCATGTTTTATGTTATCGATCATGTTTATTGGATCATGTTTTATGTTATGGATCATGTTTATTGGATCATGTTTATTGGATCATGTTTTATGTTATGGATCATGTTTATTGGATCATGTTTTATGTTATGGTTCATGTTTATTGGATCATGTTTTATGTTATCGATCATGTTTATTGGATCATGTTTATTGGGTCATGTTTTATGTTATCGATAATGTTTATTGGATCATGTTTATTGGGTCATGTTTTATGTTATGGATCATGTTTATTGGATCATGTTTTATGTTATGGTTCATGTTTATTGGATCATGTTTTATGTTATTGATCATGTTTATTGGATCATGTTTTCTGTTATGGTTCATGTTTATTGGATCATGTTTTATGTTATCGATCATGTTTATTGGATCATGTTTTATGGTATGGTTCATGTTTATTGGATCATGTTTTAATTTCTGGTTCATGTTTATTGGATCATGTTTTATGTTATGGTTCATGTTTATTGGATAATGTTTATTGGATCATGTTTTCTGTTATGGTTCATGTTTATTGGATCATGTTTTATGTTATCGATCATGTTTATTGGATCATGTTTTATGTTATGGATCATGTTTATTGGATCATGTTTTATGTTATGGTTCATGTTTATTGGATCATGTTTTATGTTATGGTTCATGTTTATTGGATAATATTTATTGTTTTGTAGAACTTTGTAACGAACCACACAGAACTACGAACCACACAGAAAGTGTTACGTGCCGTGTTGTTGATGTCGTCAAGTGAGTCACGCGTTCTTTGTTTCTCTCTAGCTTATGGTTTACACAGAAGTGAAGTCTGTCAATGTTTTCTGTGTCAACTCATGTCTCCATGTCCAGAGAAATTGTCCAACATAAATGTGTTTTGTTGTTTCAGGAAGCGAGAAGTGAAATCACAAGATGGAGAGTGTCAGCGACACCTGGTACAGCTCGTCATTGTGGTTATTTCTGTCTGTGACCTCGTCACATCAATAAATCATTCCTGACATTAATCTATGACTTCATTGATTGTTGTCACGTGATATTTTTAAATCTACGTTGTTTTTATTTGACTTCACCATCTTCATTTGTTCATGCCACTACAGCCTTCCTTGCTCCATCTTCCAACTTTCTTGATATCTTTATGTCTCAATATCCTTCATTCTATCTTATTTCTATCTTCATGTGTGGTCCATCATCTCTTTAAATCTGCCTAAATGTCAATGTTAACAATCACTTTCTGTCCATCTCACTATTTTCTCTATCTCTGTGTTCCCTTCTCTCCTCCTAGTCCAGGCCTGTGTACTTTTCTCATAAATTAAAGGCCTGGTCTTTTTGTTAAAAATATGGACGTGTCGAAGTCCGGATGTGATCTCCTGTCCAGGCATTGACAAAAATGTAATTTGCTTACATAGACTTATGTAATGTAATAGTAATATGTGTAATAGAAATTGAGAGGGTGAGAGGACTGGATAATGTGAGAGTGAGGGAGAGATGGGAGAAAGAAAGATGGACAGAGAGAAGCGATAACAAATTGGAACATAAACTCTAAATATCAAATAAAGATCTTAAGGGATGAGAGGTTTGAGCTGTTACTACAGATATAACACAGGACCGGACTATAGAGGCACAGAAATAATCCAAAGTGTTTTTTTTACTGGAAAGTACCGAGATTTTTTATCCATTTTTCTTTGTTTGATAGTCACTGATAGTGCCATTGTGTATTTAACGAGGGACAACAGATCACTAACCTACAACGACCTCCATTTTACAATGTACGTACTATCTACCCCAGCACCACGATCTCTTCCCCTTTTACCCAAACCGGTGCTAAGACAAAGCTACAGAACCTTTTGATCTCACAGAATAATTCACAATAGCAAAGATTGCTGTCGCCTATTTGTCTTATTGTCAAGATTGGGGACTGGTTGGTTTCGAGGCAAGACGCCGGTCTCGAGACAGAAAGAATGTGGGTTCAAATCCCGGCTGCACCAGTTGGGATTTTTATTTGTGATTTCTTTCTGAGGCAACCATTCCTGGTCTAGCAGCGAGGCCCGGCTTGAAACGTCAATTACTCATGGACGGAAACAATATGAAAGGTCAAGTACGAGACTTGAATCGACGTCTTAGCACGCGAGTTTTCACCCATATAAGAATCGGGGAAAATCTGAGTACCTCCGAAGACGATTTATCTGCCTGTGCGATGAGTGACCACTGGGCACACGGCGGCAAGGAAGAAACAGATTAATACGCAAAAATTCAGTTCTTTTAGTCTTAAAAAAACAAATGAAAGTAGCCAATGTAACATGTTAATGGAAGCAAAGCAACCAATGAAAGCAACCAATGAAAGCAGCCAATGAAAGCGACCAATAAAAAGCGACCAATGAGAGCAAACAATGAAAGCAACCAATAAAAGCAGCCAATAAAAGCAGCCAGTGAAACCAACCAATGAGAGGAACCAAATGTCACTGATACAGAAACATGTGAATGTTTTCTTATGTAAAGAAGAAATAAATTAACAGAAGAACGTAGTAGATCGTGCGGTGAACATACCCCGGTATGATCATCGCCACCACGACATTTGATGGAATTTCTGACATCGTTGGTATTATATATGAATTTAGAGGGGCAGATTGCGTGGTAAACGTATGAGGAGGTAGTACAAACCAAGGCTGACAGAAAAATAATTGTAATATAGTGGGTGAACCAAAACTGATCGATAATCATGCAATAAGCAGAATAACCAAATAAAAAAAACAACAGAAAAAAGAAAGAACAATATATCGACCGAAGCAGGATCGAATCCGTACTCCTTGGCACAACGCCTTGCCAAGAGAAGCCGAACGCTAGGGAACCCTGCCACTCAGCTAACTAGAAATTAACTATCGTGGACGATGCCTTTCACGCAAGAGTTCTCATGACTATAGCATAGGGTTACGATCACAGCTCCGGAATAAATGGTATGTTTGTACTTTCCTATTAAGACCAGTATCTCCCGGTAGGGCTGACTACTTGTGCTATGTAACAGTCATTCGGGGCAACAACCATGCAACAGTCACTCGGGGTAACATCCATGAAACAGTCACTCATATCTACAACCATGCAACAGTCACTCGGGGTAACATCCATGCAACAGTCACTAGTGGCAATAACCATGCAAGTCACTCATATCAACAACTATGCAACAATCACTAGTGGCAATAACCATGCAAGTCACTCATATCAACAACTATGCAACAATCACTTGTGGCAATAACCATGCAAGTCACTCATATCAACAACCATGCAACAATCACTAGTGGCAATAACCATGCTACAGCTCCTAGAGCAAGACCTCCGATAATTATCCAACCATGCTTCTCTACAACAGGCTCCTGGGTGACTGTTTTCAATGTGGTCCCATCTTTGTTGTTCAACAAAGGCTCGACGTGTGCTATATTCTATTACAACAGGCTCCTGGGTGACTGTTTTCAATGTGGTCCCATCTTTGTTGTTCAACAAAGGCTCGACGTGTGCTATATTTTGTTTCATAGCCTAACGCTTGTCCAGCTGTGCTCATAGCTCCGCGGCATTTGCTTCATTTCCCTTTCGAACCTCAGCTGACTTTCTACCGGCTACAACTTGTTTACGGTTATTTGCCTTCACTTGTGGCTGCTACGTCTCCAGGGGTTTCATTGTCAACAACTTTTGTTCCCTGCTGGAAGTATTTAAATGCGATTAGCTGACGAGTTAGCGGTGCTATGTAGGGTCCCAATATATGGCACAGCCGGCTCGAATACACATTGTCTAGTAACTGAGCGTAAATGAGGACACATGTCTAGTAACTGAGCGTAAATGAGGACACATGTTTAGTAACTGAGGGTAAATGAGGACACATGTCTAGTAACTGAGGGTAAATGAGGACACATGTCTAGTAACTGAGGGTAAATGAGGACACATGTCTAGTAACTGAGGGTAAATGAGGACACATGTCTAATAACTGAGGGTAAATGAGGACACATGTCTAGTAACTGAGGGTAAATGAGGACACATGTCTAGTAACTGAGGGTAAATGAGGACACATGTCTAGTAACTAAGAGTACATGATGTCACATGTCTAGTAACTGTGAGTAAATGAGGACACTGGTCTTGTAACTGAGAGTAAATGAGGACACGTGTCTAGTGACTGAGAGTAAATGAGGATATATGTTTTGTAACTGAGAGTAAATGAGGACACATATCTAGTGACTGAGAGTAAATGAGGACACATGTCTAGTAACTGAGAGTACATGATGTCACATGTCTAGTGACTGAGAGTAAATGAGGACACGTGTCTAGTGACTGAGAGTAAATGATGACACATGTCTAGTGACCGAGAGTAAATGAAGACTCGTGTCTAATAACTAAGAGTAAATGAGGTCACAAAAAACTTCACAAACATGAACAAGTCAAAGAGAGATAAAGATAATCCGTCAACCAGAAAAGAGAAGGGCTCTCTGTCTAAGAGACGTATGACGCAATCCGGAGAAAGCCATAAGGAGTCCGGGTTGCCGACTCACCCTTTGTCTACCAGGAAATCCTCCAGAATTGGCACCTGGAATGTTCGCACCCTTAACGAACAGGAAAAAGCTGCACAAGTGGCAGCAGAAATGACTAACTACAAGATAGATATTCTGGGAATGTGTGAAACAAGATGGCTGGGAGCGGAGAGAATAAAACTGAATACAGGGGAGATGATTTTATCATCAGGACACCAGGAACCAGGTGCACAACATAGCGAAGGGGTAGCTATAATGCTATCAAAGAATGCACAGAAGACACTAATAGAATGGGAGGCAGTGGGACCAAGAGTAAATGAAGACACGTGTAACTGAGAGTAAATGAGGACACGTGTATAGTAACTGAGAGCAAATGAGGACACGTGTCTAGAAACTGATAGTAAATAAGGACACGTGTCTTGTAACTGAGAGTAAATCGAGAAACATGTCTAGTAACTGAGACAAATTGATGACACGTGTCTAGTAACTGAGTGTAAATGTGGACACAGGTCTTGTAACTGAGTGTAAATGAGTACACATGTCTAGTAACTGAGAGTAAATGAAGACACGTATCTAGAAACTGAAAGTAAATGAGAACACATAGCAAGTAACTGAGAGTACATGAAGGCACGTGTCTAGTAACTGAGAGTAAATGAGGACACGTGTCTAGTAACTGAGAGTAAATGAGGACACGTGTCTAGTAACTGAGAGTAAATGAGGACACGTGTCTAGTAACTCAGAGTAAATGAGGACACGTGTCTAGTAATTGAGAGTAAATGAGGACACGTGTCTAGTAACTGAGAGTAAATGAGTACATATGTCTGGTGACGGAGGGTAAATGAGGACAAGTGTCTACTAACTGTAAGTAAATGAAATCACGGGTCTTGTAACTGAGAGTAAATGAGGACAAATGTCTAGTAACTGAGAATAAATGAGGAAACAGTTATTGTAACGGAGGGTAAATGAGGACACGGTTCTAGTAACTGAGAGGAAATGTGGATACGTGTCTAGTAAATGAGAGTAAATGAGGACACGTTTATAGTAATTGAGAGTAAATGAGGACACGTTTCTAGTAATTGAGAGTAAATGAGGACACGTGTCTAGTAACTGAGAGTAATTGAGGACACAGTTCTCGTAACGAAGAGTAAATGAGTACGCATTTATAGTGTTTGAAAGTAAATGAAGACAGGTGTCTTGTAACTGAGAGTAAATGAGGACACGTGTTTTGTAACTGAGAGTAAATGACTATACGTGCGTAGTAACTGAGAGTAAATGAGGACACAAATCTAGTAACTGATACTAAATGAGGACACATGCCTTTTCATTATGAGTAAATGAGGACACGTGTCTAGTAACTGAGAGTAAATGAGGACACGTGTCTAGCAACTGAAAGTAAATGAGGACACGTATCTTATGACTGAGAGTAAAAAAAGACACGTGTCTTGTAACTGAGAGTAAATGAGTACACATGTCTAGTGAATGAGAGTAAATAAGGACATGTTTCTAGTAACTGAAAGTGAATGAAGACACGGGTCTAGTAACTGCGATTAAATCAAGACACGTGTCTAAGAACTAAGATAAAATGATGACACGTATTAAGTAACTGAGGGTAAATGAGTAAACATGTATGATGGCGGAGAGTAAATGAGGACACGTTTCTAATAACTGAGAGAAAATGAGGACAGATGTCTAGTAACTGAGAGTAAATGAGGACACGTTTCTAATAACTGAGAGTAAATAAAGGACAAATGTCTAGTAACTGAGAGTAAATGAAAACACAGGTCTTATAACTAAGAGTAAATGTGTACAAATATCTAGTGAATGAGAGTAAATGAGGACACGTGCCTAGTAACTAATAGTAAATGAGGACACGTGTCTAGTAACTAAAAGTAAATGAGAATACGTGTCTAGTAACTGAGACTAAATGAGGGCACGTGTCTAGAAACAAAGCAAATGAGGACACGTATCGCATAACTTAGAGTAAATAAAGACACGTGTCTAGTAACTGAGAGTAAATTAGGACACGTATGGTATAACTTAGAGTAAATAAAGACACGTGTCTTCTAACTGAGAATAAATAAGTACACGTGTCTAGTAACTAAGAATAAATGAGGACACGTGTCTTGTAACTAAGAGTAAATGAAGACACGTGTCTTGTAACTAAGAGTAAATGAGTACACGTGTCTCGTAACTGAGAGTAAATGAGGACACGTGTCTAGTAACTAAGAGTAAATGAGGACACGTGTCTTGTAACTGAGAGTAAATGAGGACACGTGTCTTGTAACTGAGAGTAAATGAGGACACGTGTCTTGTAACTGAGAGTAAATGAGGACACGTGTCTAGTAACAATGAGTAAATGAGGACACGTGTCTTGTAAATGAGAGTAAATGAGTACACATATATAGTGATTGAGAGTAAATGAAGACAGGTGTCTTGTAACTGAGGGTAAATGAAGACGCTGTTCTTGTAACTGAGAGTAAATGGGTACACATGTCTAGTAACTGAGCGTAAATGAGGACACATGTCTAGTAACTGAGGGTAAATGAGGACACATGTCTAGAAACTGAGGGTAAATGAGGACACATGTCTAGTAACTGAGGGTAAATGAGGACACATGTCTAGTAAATGAGGGTAAATGAGGACACATGTCTAGTAACTGAGGGTAAATGAGGACACATGTCTAGTAACTGAGGGTAAATGAGGACACATGTCTAGTAACTCAGGGTAAATGAGGACACATGTCTAGTAACTTATGGTAAATGAGGACACATGTCTAGTAACTAAGAGTACATGATGTCACATGTCTAGTAACTGTGAGTAAATGAGGACACGTGTCTAGTGACTGAGAGTAAATGATGACACATGTCTAGTGACCGAGAGTAAAGGAGCACACAAGTCTAGTAACTGAGGGTAAATGAGGACACATGTCTAGTAACTCAGGGTAAATGAGGACACATGTCTAGTAACTTATGGTAAATGAGGACACATGTCTAGTAACTAAGAGTACATGATGTCACATGTCTAGTAACTGTGAGTAAATGAGGACACTGGTCTTGTAACTGAGAGTAAATGAGGACACGTGTCTAGTGACTGAGAGTAAATGAGGATATATGTTTTGTAACTGAGAGAAAATGAGGACACATATCTAGTGACTGAGAGTAAATGAGGACACATGTCTAGTAACTGAGAGTACATGATGTCACATGTCTAGTGACTGAGAGTAAATGAGGACACGTGTCTAGTGACTGAGAGTAAATGATGACACATGTCTAGTGACCGAGAGTAAAGGAGCACACAAGTCTAGTAACTGAAAATAAATGAGGACACAAGTCTAGTAACTGAGAGTAAATGATGACACATATCTAGTGACTGAGAGTAAATGAGGACACATGTCTAGTAACTGAGAGTAAAGGAGTACACAAGTCTAGTAACTGAAAATAAATGAGGACACAAGTCTAGTAACTGAGAGTAAATGAAGACTCGTGTCTAATAACTAAGAGTAAATGAGGTCACAAAAAACTTCACAAACATGAACAAGTCAAAGAGAGATAAAGATAATCCGTCAACCAGAAAAGAGAAGGGCTCTCTGTCTAAGAGACGTATGACGCAATCCGGAGAAAGCCATAAGGAGTGTGGGTTGCCGACTCACCCTTTGTCTACCAGGAAATCCTCCAGAATTGGCACCTGGAATGTTCGCACCCTTAACGAACAGGAAAAAGCTGCACAAGTGGCAGCAGAAATGACTAACTACAAGATAGATATTCTGGGAATGTGTGAAACAAGATGGCTGGGAGCGGAGAGAATAAAACTGAATACAGGGGAGATGATTTTATCATCAGGACACCAGGAACCAGGAGCACAACATAGCGAAGGGGTAGCTATAATGCTATCAAAGAATGCATAGAAGACACTAATAGAATGGGAGGCAGTGGGACCAACAGTAAATGAAGACACGTGTAACTGAGAGTAAATGAGGACACGTGTATAGTAACTGAGAGCAAATGAGGACACGTGTCTAGAAACTGATAGTAAATAAGGACACGTGTCTTGTAACTGAGAGTAAATTAGTACATATGTCTGGTGACGGAGGGTAAATGAGGACACGTGTCTAGTAACAGAGTGTAAATGAGTACACATGTCTAGTAACTGAGAGTAAATGAAGACACGTATCTAGAAACTGAGAGTAAATGAGGACACGTGTATAGTAACTGAGAGCAAATGAGGACACGTGTCTAGAAACTGATAGTAAATAAGGACACGTGTCTTGTAACTGAGAGTAAATCGAGAAACATGTCTAGTAACTGAGACAAATTGATGACACGTGTCTAGTAACTGAGTGTAAATGTGGACACAGGTCTTGTAACTGAGTGAAAATGAAGACACGTATCTAGAAACTGAAAGTAAATGAGAACACATAGCAAGTAACTGAGAGTACATGAAGGCACGTGTCTAGTAACTGAGAGTAAATGAGGACACGTGTCTAGTAACTGAGAGTAAATGAGGACACGTGTCTAGTAACTCAGAGTAAATGAGGACACGTGTCTAGTAATTGAGAGTAAATGAGGACACGTGTCTAGTAACTGAGAGTAAATGAGTACATATGTCTGGTGACGGAGGGTAAATGAGGACAAGTGTCTACTAACTGTAAGTAAATGAAATCACGGGTCTTGTAACTGAGAGTAAATGAGGACAAATGTCTAGTAACTGAGAATAAATGAGGAAACAGTTATTGTAACGGAGGGTAAATGAGGACACGGTTCTAGTAACTGAGAGGAAATGTGGATACGTGTCTAGTAAATGAGAGTAAATGAGGACACGTTTCTAGTAATTGAGAGTAAATGAGGACACGTGTCTAGTAACTGAGAGTAATTGAGGACACAGTTCTCGTAACGAAGAGTAAATGAGTACGCATTTATAGTGTTTGAAAGTAAATGAAGACAGGTGTCTTGTAACTGAGAGTAAATGAGGACACGTGTTTTGTAACTGAGAGTAAATGACTATACGTGCGTAGTAACTGAGAGTAAATGAGGACACAAGTCTAGTAACTGAGACTAAATGAGGACACATGCCTTTTCATTATGAGTAAATGAGGACACGTGTCTAGTAACTGAGAGTAAATGAGGACACGTGTCTAGCAACTGAAAGTAAATGAGGACACGTATCTTATGACTGAGAGTAAAAAAAGACACGTGTCTTGTAACTGAGAGTAAATGAGTACACATGTCTAGTGAATGAGAGTAAATAAGGACATGTTTCTAGTAACTGAAAGTGAATGAAGACACGGGTCTAGTAACTGCGATTAAATCAAGACACGTGTCTAAGAACTAAGATAAAATGATGACACGTATTAAGTAACTGAGGGTAAATGAGTAAACATGTATGATGGCGGAGAGTAAATGAGGACACGTTTCTAATAACTGAGAGAAAATGAGGACAGATGTCTAGTAACTGAGAGTAAATGAGGACACGTTTCTAATAACTGAGAGTAAATAAAGGACAAATGTCTAGTAACTGAGAGTAAATGAAAACACAGGTCTTATAACTAAGAGTAAATGTGTACAAATATCTAGTGAATGAGAGTAAATGAGGACACGTGCCTAGTAACTAATAGTAAATGAGGACACGTGTCTAGTAACTAAAAGTAAATGAGAATACGTGTCTAGTAACTGAGACTAAATGAGGGCACGTGTCTAGAAACAGAGCAAATGAGGACACGTATCGCATAACTTAGAGTAAATAAAGACACGTGTCTAGTAACTGAGAGTAAATTAGGACACGTATGGTATAACTTAGAGTAAATAAAGACACGTGTCTTCTAACTGAGAATAAATAAGTACACGTGTCTAGTAACTAAGAATAAATGAGGACACGTGTCTTGTAACTAAGAGTAAATGAAGACACGTGTCTTGTAACTAAGAGTAAATGAGTACACGTGTCTTGTAACTGAGAGTAAATGAGGACACGTGTCTAGTAACTAAGAGTAAATGAGGACACGTGTCTTGTAACTGAGAGTAAATGAGGACACGTGTCTTGTAACTGAGAGTAAATGAGGACACGTGTCTTGTAACTGAGAGTAAATGAGGACACGTGTCTAGTAACAATGAGTAAATGAGGACACGTGTCTTGTAAATGAGAGTAAATGAGTACACATATATAGTGATTGAGAGTAAATGAAGACAGGTGTCTTGTAACTGAGGGTAAATGAAGACGCTGTTCTTGTAACTGAGAGTAAATGGGTACACATGTCTAGTAACTGAGCGTAAATGAGGACACATGTCTAGCAACTGAGGGTAAATGAGGACACATGTCTAGTAACTGAGGGTAAATGAGGACACATGTCTAGTTACTGAGGGTAAATGAGGACACATGTCTAGTAACTGAGGGTAAATGAGGACACATGTCTAGTAACTGAGGGTAAATGAGGACACATGTCTAGTAACTGAGGGTAAATGAGGACACATGTCTAGTAACTGAGGGTAAATGAGGACACATGTCTAGTAACTTATGGTAAATGAGGACACATGTCTAGTAACTAAGAGTACATGATGTCACATGTCTAGTAACTGTGAGTAAATGAGGACACGGGTCTTGTAACTGAGAGTAAATGAGGACACGTGTCTAGTGACTGAGAGTAAATGAGGACACATGTCTAGTAACTGAGAGTACATGATGTCACATGTCTAGTGACTGAGAGTAAATGAGGACACGTGTCTAGTGACTGAGAGTAAATGATGACACATGTCTAGTGACCGAGAGTAAAGGAGCACACAAGTCTAGTAACTGAAAATAAATGAGGACACAAGTCTAGTAACTGAGAGTAAATGATGACACATATCTAGTGACTGAGAGTAAATGAGGACACATGTCTAGTAACTGAGAGTAAAGGAGTACACAAGTCTAGTAACTGAAAATAAATGAGGACACAAGTCTAGTAACTGAGAGTAAATGAAGACTCGTGTCTAATAACTAAGAGTAAATGAGGTCACAAAAAACTTCACAAACATGAACAAGTCAAAGAGAGATAAAGATAATCCGTCAACCAGAAAAGAGAAGGGCTCGCTGTCTAAGAGACGTATGACGCAATCCGGAGAAAGCCATAAGGAGTGTGGGTTGCCGACTCACCCTTTGTCTACCAGGAAATCCTCCAGAATTGGCACCTGGAATGTTCGCACCCTTAACGAACAGGAAAAAGCTGCACAAGTGGCAGCAGAAATGACTAACTACAAGATAGATATTCTGGGAATGTGTGAAACAAGATGGCTGGGAGCGGAGAGAATAAAACTGAATACAGGGGAGATGATTTTATCATCAGGACACCAGGAACCAGGAGCACAACATAGCGAAGGGGTAGCTATAATGCTATCAAAGAATGCATAGAAGACACTAATAGAATGGGAGGCAGTGGGACCAACAGTAAATGAAGACACGTGTAACTGAGAGTAAATGAGGACACGTGTATAGTAACTGAGAGCAAATGAGGACACGTGTCTAGAAACTGATAGTAAATAAGGACACGTGTCTTGTAACTGAGAGTAAATTAGTACATATGTCTGGTAACGGAGGGTAAATGAGGACACGTGTCTAGTAACAGAGTGTAAATGAGTACACATGTCTAGTAACTGAGAGTAAATGAAGACACGTATCTAGAAACTGAGAGTAAATGAGGACATGTGTCTAGTAACTGAGAGTAAATGAGGACACGTGTCTAGTAACTGAGAGTAAATGAGGACACGTGTCTAGTAATTGAGAGTAAATGAAGACAAGTGTCTTGTAACTGAGAGTAAATAAAGACAAGGGTCTTGTAACTGAGAGTAAGTGAGTACACATGTCTAGTAACTGAGAGTAAATGATGACACGTGTCTAGTAACTGAGAGTAAATGAGTACATATGTCTGGTGACGGAGGGTAAATGAGGACAAGTGTTTACTAACTGTAAGTAAATGAAATCACGGGTCTTGTAACTGAGAGTAAATGAGGACAAATGTCTAGTAACTGAGAATAAATGAGGAAACAGTTATTGTAACGGAGGGTAAATGAGGACACGTGTCTTGTAACTGAGAGTAAATGAAAACACTAGTCTTGTAACTGAGAGTAAATGAGGACACGTGTCTAGTAACTGAGAGTTAATGAGGAAACAGTTATTGTAACGGAGGGTAAATGAGGACACGTGTCTTGTAACTGAGAGTACATGGGGACACGTGTCTTGTAACTGAGAGCAAATGAAAACACTTGTCTTGTAACTGAGAGTAAATGAGGACACGGTTCTAGTAAATGAGAGGAAATGTGGATACGTGTCTAGTAAATGAGAGTAAATGAGGACACGTTTCTAGTAATTGAGAGTAAATGAGGACACGTTTCTAGTAATTGAGAGTAAATGAGGACACGTGTCTAGTAACTGAGAGTAATTGAGGACACAGTTCTCGTAACGAAGAGTAAATGAGTACGCATTTATAGTGTTTGAAAGTAAATGAAGACAGGTGTCTTGTAACTGAGAGTAAATGAGGACACGTGTTTTGTAACTGAGAGTAAATGACTATACGTGCGTAGTAACTGAGAGTAAATGAGGACACAAGTCTAGTAACTGAGACTAAATGAGGACACATGCCTTTTCATTATGAGTAAATGAGGACACGTGTCTAGTAACTGAGAGTAAATGAGGACACCTATCTTATGACTGAGAGTAAATGAGTACACATAACTAGTGAATGAGAGTTTAAGTAAGGACATGTTTCTAGTAACTGAAAGTGAATGAAGACACGGGTCTAGTAACTGCGATTAAATCAAGACACGTGTCTAAGAACTAAGATAAAATGATGACACGTATTAAGTAACTGAGGGTTTATGAGTAAACATGTATGATGGCAGGGAGTAAATGAGGGCACGTTTCTAATAACTGAGAGTAAATGAGGACAAATGTCTAGTAACTGAGAGTAAATGAAAACACAGGTCTTATAACTAAGAGTAAATGTGTACAAATATCTAGTGATTGAGAGTAAATGAGGACACGTGTCTAGTAACTAAGAGTAAATCAGGACACGTGTCTAGTAACTAAGAGTAAATGAGAATACGTGTCTAGTCATCATCATTGAGTGCCGTCTCCGCAACGAAGGTTGGCTACCATGGAGCGCCATTTTGCTCTATCTCTTGCTTTGATGGTGCAGGTTGTCATCGGTTGATTTGTCCATCTTTTGATGTTACTCGTCCATGTTAATCTTGGTCTGCCTCTGCCTCTTTTACCTTGTATTTTCCCCTCCAGGATCACTTTCAGTAGGCTGTTGTGTCTTTTAACATGGCCTAAGAATCGCATTTGTCTTGTTCTAATTGTGTTCAGAAGTTCTCTTTTCATTTTTAGTTGTTTTAAGACTTTGTCATTTGTTTTCTTTTCCTTCCATCCAATTCTACCTATTCTTCTATATATCCACATTTCAAAGGCTTCAATTCTCTGTTCTGTTTTCTTGTCTAATGTCCATGTTTCAGCACCATATAGGAATATTGAGAAGATGTAACATTTTGCTATTCTTAGTTTTAGTTCTGGTGTTATTTGTTTTGATGTTAGTATGTCCTTCATGACATTAAAATTACTTTTTGCCATTCCTATTCTTTTGTTTATTTCAGTTGTACATTTTCCATCACTGGTTATAGTATGTCCAAGGTAGTTATAGTTCTGAACTGTCTCAAGGTCTATTCCTTCAATTTTGATATCCACTTGTGGGTTTTGAGTATTTTCTTTGTTTATGATCATAGTTTTAGTCTTTTTGATATTCATATCTAGTCCATATTTTTTGCTTGTCGTGTTTATTTCATTAAGTAATTGTTGTAGGTCTTTAGGATTTTCTGCTAGTAGTACAGTATCGTCAGCATATCTTAGGTTATTGATTATCTTTCCATTAATGTGTAGGCCTGGCATCTCTATGATGTTTTTAAAGATTTGCTCAGTGTATAGATTGAACAAGCTTGGTGATAGTATGCATCCTTGTCTTACTCCTCTTTTTATAAGTCTAGTAACGTGTCTAGTAACTGAGACTAAATGAGGGCACGTGTCTAGTAACTAAGAGTAAATGAGGACACGTGTCTTGTAACTAAGAGTAAATGAAGACACGTGTCTTGTAACTAAGAGTAAATGAGTACACGTGTCTTGTAACTGAGAGTAAATGAGGACACGTGTCTAGTAACTAAGAGTAAATGAGGACACGTGTCCTGTAACTAAGAGTAAATGAGTACACTTGTCTTGTAACTGAGAGTAAATGAGGACACGGGTCTTGTAACTGAGAGTAAATGAGGACACGTGTCTTGTAACTGAGAGTAAATGAGGACACGTGTCTAGTAACAATGAGTAAATGAGGACACGTGTCTTGTAAATGAGAGTAAATGAGTACACATATATAGTGATTGAGAGTAAATGAAGACAGGTGTCTTGTAACGGAGGGTAAATAAAGACGCGGTTCTTGTAACTGAGAGTAAATGGGTACACATGTCTAGTAACTGTGAGTAAATGAAGACGCGGTTCTTGTAACTGAGAGTAAATGAGTACACATGTCTAGTGACTGTGAGTAAATCAAGACGCGGTTCTTGTAACTGGGAGTAAATGAGTACACATGTCTAGTGACTGTGAGTAAATAAGGAGACATCTCTAGTAACTGAGAGTAAGTGAAGACACGGGTCTTGTAACTGAGAGTATTTGAGTCCACATGTATAGTAACTCAGATTAAATGAGGACACGTGTCTAGTAATTCAGAGTAAATGTGGACACGTATCTAAGTAATGAGAATAAATGAAGACAAGTGTCTAGTAACTAAGTGTAAATAAGGACAAGTGTCTAGTAACTGTGAGTAAATTAGGACACATCACTAGTAACTGAGAGTAAATGAGGACACATGTATCTTGTAACTGAGATTAAATAATGACACATATCTAGTAACTGAGAATAAATGAAGACATGTGTCTAGTAACTGAGAGTAAATAAGGACATGTAGCTTGTAACTGAGAGTAAATGAGTACACATATCTAGTGGCTGAGAGTAAATGAAGATACATGCCTAGTAATTGAGAGTAAGTGAGGACACGTGTCTAGTAACTTAGAATAAAAGAGTACACATGTCTAGTGACTGAGAGTAAATGAAGACAGAGGTCTTGTAACTGTGAGTAAATGAGGACACAGGTCTTGTAACTGAGAGTAAATGAGGACACGTGTCTAGTAACTGAGAATAAAAGAGTACACATGTCTGGTGACTGAGAGCAAATGAGAACACGTGTCTAGTAACTGTGAGTAAATGAGGACACAGGTCTTGTAACTGAGAGTAAATGAGGACAAGTGTCTAGTAACTGAGAGTAAATGAGGATACATGGCTAGTGAAAAGATAAATGAGGACACGTGTTTTGTAAATGAGAGTTAATGAGTACACATGTCTAGTGACTGAGAGTAAATGAGGACTCGTGTCTAGTAACTGAGAGAAAATGAGAACACGTGTCTAGTAACTGTGAGTAAATCAGGACTCGTGTCTAGTAACTGAGAGTAAATGAGGACTCGTGTCTAGTAACTGTGAGTAAATGAGGACTCGTGTCTTCTAACTGATAATAAATAAGTACACGTGTCTAGTAACTAAGAGTAAATGAGGACACGTGTCTTGTAACTAAGAGTAAATGAAGACACGTGTCTTGTAACTAAGAGTAAATGAAGGCACGTGTCTAGTAACTGAGAGTAAATGAGGACAAATGTCTAGTAACTGAGAGTAAATGAAAACACAGGTCTTATAACTAATAGTAAATGTATACAAATATCTAGTGATTGAGAGTAAATGAGGACACGTGCCTAGTAACTAAGAGTAAATGAGGACACGTGTCTAGTAACTAAGAGTAAATGAGAATGCGTGTCTAGTAACTGGGACTAAATGAGGGCACGTGTCTAGTAACTAAGAGTAAATGAGGACACGTATCGAATACCTTAGAGTAAATAAAGACACGTGTCTTCTAACTGATAATAAATAAGTACACGTGTCTAGTAACTAAGAGTAAATGAGGACACGTGTCTTGTAACTAAGAGTAAATGAAGACACGTGTCTTGTAACTAAGAGTATATGAGTACACGTGTTTTGTAACTAAGAGTAAATGAGGACACGTGTCTAGTAACTAAGAGTAAATGAGGACACGTGTCCTGTAACTAAGAGTAAATGAGTACACGTGTCTTGTAACTGAGAGTAAATGAGGACACGGGTCTTGTAACTGAGAGTAAATGAGGACACGTGTCTTGTAACTGAGAGTAAATGAGGACACGTGTCTAGTAACAATGAGTAAATGAGGACACGTGTCTTGTAACTGAGAGTAAATGAGGACACGTGTCTAGTAACAATGAGTAAATGAGGACACGTGTCTAGTAACAATGAGTAAATGAGGACACGTGCCTTGTAAATGAGAGTAAATGAGTACACATATATAGTGATTGAGAGTAAATGAAGACAGGTGTCTTGTAAAAAGGGTAAATGAAGACGCGGTTCTTGTAACTGAGAGTAAATGAGGACACGTGTCTAGTAACAATGAGTAAATGAGGACACGTGTCTAGTAACTGTGAGTAAATGAGGACACGTGTCCTGTAACAGTGAGTAAATGAGGACACGTGTCTAGTAACAATGAGTAAATGAGGACACGTGTCTTGTAAATGAGAGTAAATGAGTACACATATATAGTGATTGAGAGTAAATGAAGACAGGTGTCTTATAACAAAGGGTAAATGAAGACGCGGTTCTTGTAACTGAGAGTAAATGGGTACACATGTCTAGTAACTGTGAGTAAATCAAGACGCGGTTCTTGTAACTGGGAGTAAATGAGTACACATGTCTAGTGACTGTGAGTAAATAAGGAGACATCTCTAGTAACTGAGAGTAAGTGAAGACACGGGTCTTGTAACTGAGAGTATTTGAGTCCACATGTATAGTAACTCAGATTAAATGAGGACACGTGTCTAGTAATTCAGAGTAAATGTGGACACGTATCTAAGTAATGAGAATAAATGAAGACAAGTGCCTAGTAAGTGAGTGTAAATAAAGACAAGTGTCTAGTAACTGTGAGTAAATTAGGACACATCACTAGTAACTGAGAGTAAATGAAGACACGTGTATCTTGTAACTGAGATTAAATAATGACACATATCTAGTAACTGAGAATAAATGAAGACATGTGTCTAGTAACTGAGAGTAAATAAGGACATGTATCTTGTAACTGAGAGTAAATCAGTACACATATCTAGTGGCTGAGAGTAAATGAGTACACATATCTAGTGGCTGAGAGTAAATGAGTACACATATCTAGTGGCTGAGAGTAAATGAGTACACATATCTAGTGGCTGAGAGTAAATGAAGATACATACCTAGTAATTGATAGTAAGTGAGGACACGTGTCTAGTAACTGAGAATAAAAGAGTACACATGTCTGGTGACTGAGAGTAAATGAGGACTCAGGTCTTATAACTGTGAGTAAACGAGGACACAGGTCTTGTAACTGAGAGTAAATGAGGACTAGTGTCTAGTAACTGAGAGTAAATGAGAATACATGGCTAGTAAATAGGTAATAAATGAGGACACGTGTTTTGTAAATGAGAGTTAATGAGTACACATGTCTAGTGACTGAGAGTAAATGAGGACTCGTGTCTAGTAACTGAGAGTAAATGAGAACACGTGTCTAGTAAGTGTGAGTAAATGAGGACACATGTCTAATAACTGAGAGTAAACGAAGACAAGTTTCTAGTAATTGAGTGTAAATGAGGGCACGTGTCTTGTAACTGAGAGTAAATGAGGACACGTGTCTAGTGACTGTGAGTAAATGAGGACACATGTCTAATAACTAAGAGTAAATGAGGTCACATGTCTAGTAACTGAGAGTAAATGAAGACACGTGTAACTGAGAGTAAATGAGGACACGTGTCTAGAAACTGATAGTAAATAAGTACATATGTCTGGTGACGGAGGGTAAATGAGGACACGTGTCTAGTAACAGAGTAAATCGAGAAACATGTCTAGTAACTGAGACAAAATGATGACACGTGTCTAGTAACTGAGTGTAAATGTGGACACAGGTCTTGTAATTGAGAGTAAATGAGGACACAGTTCTTGTAACGGAGAATAAATGAGTACGCATTTATAGTGTTTGAGAGTAAATGAAGATAGGTGTCTTGTAACTGAGAGCAAATGAAAACACTTGTCTTGTAACTGAGAGTAAATGAGGACACGGTTCTAGTAACTGAGAGGAAATGAGGACACAAGTCTAGTAACTGAGACTAAATGAGGACACATGCCTTTTCATTATGAGTAAATGAGGATACATGTCTAGTAACTGAGAGTGGTAGAGAACACATGTCTAGTAACCGAGAGTAGATGAGAACACATTCCTAGTAACTGAGATCAAGCGAAGACACGTGTCTAGTAACTGATTGTAAATGAGGACACGTGTCTTGTAACTTTGAGTAAATAAGGACCCGTGTCTAGTAACTGAGAGTAAATGAGAACACATGTCTAGTAACTGAGAGTAAATGAGGACACATATCTAGTAAATGATAGTAAATGAATACACGTTTCTAGTAACTGAGAGTACAAGAGGACACGTGTCTTGTAACTGAGATTAAATCAAGAAACGTGTCAAATAACTGAGAATAAATGATGTCACATGTCTAGTAACTGGGAGTTGATGAGGCCACATGTCTAGTAACTGAGAGTAAATGAGGTCACATTTCTAGTAACTGAGAGCAGATGAGGACACGTGTCTAGTAACTGGTTGTAAAGGAGGACACGCGTCTTGTAACTGAAAATAAATTAGGTCACATGTCTAATATCTGAGAGTAAATTGTGACACGTTTCTAGTAACTGAGATTAAATGAGTGGAGAATTGGTGACAAATTGAAACTTTGAGAGAGTTGGAGAATTGGATGTTAAGATATGTGTGGTGTTTTATGATGAAATGTGTGGAAAACTGGATGTTAAGAGATGTGTGGTGGTTTAGAATGAAATGTAAGGAGAACTGGATGTTAAGAGATGTGTTGATTTCGGATGAAATGTATGGAGAACTGGATGTTAAGAGATGTGTGGTGGTTTAGAATGAAATGTATGGAGAACTAGATGTTAAGAGATGTGTTGATTTAGGATGAAATGTATGGAGAACTGGATGTTTAGAGATGTGTGGTGTTTTAGGATAAAATGTATGGAGAACTGGATGTTAAGAGATGTTTGATGGTTTAGGATGAAATATATGGAGAACTGGATGGTAAGAGATGTTTGATGGTTTAGGATGAAATATATGGAGAACTGGATGGTAAGAGATGTTTGATGGTTTAGGATGAAATATATGGAGAACTTGATGGTAAGAGATGTTTGATGGTTTAGGATGAAATATATGGAGAAGTGGATGGTAAGAGATGTGTATACTCAAGAATAAATCTTTCTTTGAGCCTGTGAGAAGGTACAGTAAATATATGTTTACCTGACTGGAGAACCAGAGACAAGACTAAAGGCTTGAGAACGGCCTGACGTCACGGCAGTCGGGACATTACCACATCTGCTACGACTCCGTTCCAGCAAATAATAGATTGTTCAACCTCATTGTTCATGCTGTTCTAGTGAACGTGTCACGTTGTAAATAAAAAAAGTGTGCAGCTCATAATGCAAACTTTCGTGCAGCTGTAACGATCGTGTGTGGACTGTAGGACCAACTGGGAGTTCCAAATCCGAGACAAAGATTAGTATAGTAACTTATTATTGAAACAGTGGACGATGGGAAAACAATAAATGTAATTGGGAACTTAACGAGTGGAAAGGACATGACGTACATCCTACGGTAGCTACGAAATGCATTGACAGCTGTAGTGTTATGAAATGGGTGGTAGGACTTTTGAGGATTTTAGGTCGTTAAAAATTGTTGCTTTAAACGGATTTGAACTCCGAACCTTCAGATCGGCAGGCGAGTGCTCTAACCTCAACGCCAAAGGGTGTCCGCATGTTTAAATTAGAGCAAAAATAATAGGTCTAGAGAGAAAGAAAAAACAAACGAGAATAAAGCTAGAGCAATCTACGAGACATCTAAACATCTTAGGTCGTTCACAAACCGAGGACTAAACGAGGCTAATAGAATCAACAATCCCACTTGTTCAGTGAGTGAGGACTAAACGAGGCTAACAATATGCTACCAAAAATGTCGGCCAGGGATTTGGCAAGATTATAAAACAAAACTAACTTGATCGGAGCTGAGGTGCAATAGTTATTTTTTTTTATTTCCGTTTAGATTTTCAGATTTGTCAATCTCGTTTCTGACATCAGAGAAAAATAGCGATTTGTATTGAGCAGCTTAATTAGTAAGGTCACAGTACAAGATCCGTCTACAAACAGGTCTTTATCAGAAGCACAACATTAACGAACAAACACCGTGTCATAGAAAACAATATTTAGCTGGTGACAAGGGCATGTAACCGCTTGGTAATGAATGTGTCCCTGGCCGGCGCTTTGCCGGACTTGATACACTACAAGTCACATGACAGGTCACATGACAGGTCACATGTTGGTGTAGTAGTATAGGGTAGGGTGAGAAATGTAGAACAATCTGGAGGAAGTTCGAGTCACTGGAGCAAGTGTTTGGATAAGGATAATGGGGAGAGCTCTAGAGCATGTTGGAGGACCTTCATGTGGCAAAGACAGCAAAACAAATATGGAAAACTTGGTTGGAGAAGTCACCGACATGGTCGTAAAGGAGTAGAAGGTGTAGGAAAAGAGATAGAGTACCGATAGGTACCGGGGTGGGACAGCAATGCCTAGAAGGATAACTGAAGCTGTGACAGGTATAGTGGTGGGACGGCAATTTCTATAGAGATGGGTAACTGAAGCTGTGACAAGTACGGTGTTGTGACAGCAATGTCTAGAAAGGTAACTGAAGCTGTGACAAGTACGGTGTTGTGACAGCAATGTCTAGAAAGGTAACTGAAGCTGTGATAAGTACGGTGTTGTGACAGCAATGTCTAGAAAGGTAACTGAAGCTGTGATAAGTACGGTGTTGTGACAGCAATGTCTAGAAAGGTAACTGAAGAGCTGATAGATTCGGGGTGTGATAAGTGTTTTTGAAGGTAACTGAAGAGCTGATAGATTCGGGGTGTGATATGTGTTTTTGAAGGTAACTGAAGAGCTGATAGATTCGGGGTGTGATATGTGTTTTTGAAGGTAACTGAAGAGGTAAAGATCGAGAATGAGATCGAGGGCTGAAACTTGCCCACAAAGTCCAAAAACTGCGTAACATCAGATTGTTATGGACCTGACACACCAAAACCGTTGTCAATGTACAGGTCAAACACCAGGGGAAGATGAAGTTGGAGGGAAGAAATAATATTCGACTTCATTCTGTTGGTTGTTAGTGGTTGACTTCATTCTGTTGGTTGTTTGTGGTTGACTTCATTCTGTTGGTTGTTAGTGGTTGACTTCATTCTGTTGGTTGTTAGTGGTTGATTTCATTCTGTTGGTTGTTAGTAGTTGACTTCATTCTGTTTGTTGTTAGTGGTTGACTTCATTCTGTTTGTTGTTAGTGGTTGACTTCATTCTGTTGGTTGTTAGTAGTTGACTTCATTCTGTTGGTTGTTAGTGGTTGATTTCATTCTGTTGGTTGTTAGTGGTTGACTTCATTCTGTTTGTTGTTAGTGGTTGACTTCATTCTGTTTGTTGTTAGTGGTTGACTTTATTCTGTTGGTTGTTAGTGGTTGATTTCATTCTGTTCGTTGTTAGCGATTGATTTTATTCTGTTGGTTGTTAGTGGTTGACTTCATTCTGTTTGTTGTTAGTAGTTGATTTCATTCTGTTTGTTGTTAGTGGTTGACTTCATTCTGTTGGTTGTTAGTGGTTGACTTCATTCTGTTGGTTGTTTGTGGTTGACTTCATTCTGTTGGTTGTTAGTGGTTGACTTCATTCTGTTGGTTGTTAGTGGTTGATTTCATTCTGTTGGTTGTTAGTAGTTGACTTCATTCTGTTTGTTGTTAGTGGTTGACTTCATTCTGTTTGTTGTTAGTGGTTGACTTCATTCCGTTTGTTGTTAGTAGTTGACTTCATTCTGTTGGTTGTTAGTGGTTGATTTCATTCTGTTTGTTGTTAGTGGTTGACTTCATTCTGTTTGTTGTTAGTGGTTGACTTTGTTCTTTTTGTTGTTAGTAGTTGACTTCATTCTGTTTGTTGTTAGTGGTTGACTTCATTCTGTTTGTTGTTAGTAGTTGACTTCATTCTGTTTGTTGTTAGTAGTTGACTTCATTCTGTTGGTTGTTAGTAGTTGACTTCATTCTGTTTGTTGTTAGTGGTTGACTTCATTTTGTTTGTTGTTAGTGGTTGATTTCATTCTGTTTGGTGTTAGTAGTTGATTTCATTCTGTTTGTTGTTAGTGGTTGACTTCATTCTGTTTGTTGTTAGTGGTTGACTTCATTCTGTTGGTTGTTGACTTCATTCTGTTTGTTGTTAGTGGTTGACTTCATTCTGTTTGTTGTTAGTGGTTGATTTCATTCTGTTGGTTGTTAGTGGTTGACTTCATTCTGTTTGTTGTTAGTGGTTGATTTCATTCTGTTTGTTGTTAGTGGTTGACTTCATTCTGTTTGTTGTTAGTGGTTGACTTCATTCTGTTGGTTGTTAGTAGTTCACTTCATTCTGTTGGTTGTTAGTGGTTGATTTCATTCTGTTGGTTGTTAGTGGTTGACTTCATTCTGTTTGTTGTTAGTGGTTGACTTCATTCTGTTGGTTGTTGACTTCATTCTGTTTGTTGTTAGTGGTTGACTTCATTCTGTTTGTTGTTAGTGGTTGATTTCATTCTGTTGGTTGTTAGTGGTTGACTTCATTCTGTTTGTTGTTAGTGGTTGACTTCGTTCTGTTTGTTGTTAGTAGTTGACTTCATTCTGTTTGTTGTTAGTGGTTGACTTCATTCTGTTTGTTGTTAGTAGTTGACTTCATTCTGTTTGTTGTTAGTAGTTGACTTCATTCTTTTTGTTGTTAGTAGTTGACTTCATTCTGTTTGTTGTTAGTGGTTGACTTCATTTTGTTTGTTGTTAGTGGTTGATTTCATTCTGTTTGGTGTTAGTAGTTGACTTCATTCTTTTGGTTGTTAGTAGTTGACTTCATTCTGTTTGGTGTTAGTGG
This sequence comes from Megaustenia siamemsis, assembly GCA_032433765.1. NCBI lineage: Eukaryota > Metazoa > Mollusca > Gastropoda > Stylommatophora > Ariophantidae > Megaustenia > Megaustenia siamemsis. Next base: position 424,739 of record JAVIAB010000101.1, on the reverse strand, counting down.
TTGACTTCATTCTGTTGGTTGTTAGTAGTTGACTTCATATCTGTTTGTTGTTAGTAGTTGACTTCATTCTGTTTGTTGTTTATGGTTGATTTCATTCTGTTGGTTGTTAGTGGTTGACTTCATTCTGTTTGTTGTTCGTAGTTGACTTCATTCTGTTGGTTGTTAGTTGTTGACTTCATTCTGTTGGTTGTTAGTGGTTGACTTCATTCTGTTGGTTGTTAGTGGTTGACTTCATTCTGTTGGTTGTTAGTGGTTGACTTCATTCTGTTTGTTGTTAGTGGGTGACTTCATTCTGTTTGTTGTTAGTGGTTGACTTCATTCTGTTTGTTGTTTGTGGTTGATTTCATTCTGTTTGTTGATAGTGGTTGACTTCATTCTGTTTGTTGTTAGTGGTTGACTTCGTTCTGTTTGTTGTTAGTAGTTGACTTCATTCTGTTTGTTGTTAGTGGTTGACTTCATTCTGTTTGTTGTTAGTAGTTGACTTCATTCTGTTTGTTGTTAGTAGTTGACTTCATTCTGTTGGTTGTTAGTAATTGACTTCATTCTGTTTGGTGTTAGTGGTTGACTTCATTCTGTTGGTTGTTAGTAGTTGACTTCATTATGTTTGTTGTTAGTAGTTGACTTCATTCTGTTTGTTGTTTATGGTTGATTTCATTCTGTTTGTTGTTAGTGGTTGACTTAATTCTGTTGGTTGTTAATGGTTGACATCATTCTGTTTGTTGTTAGCGGTTGATTTCATTCTGTTCGTTGTTAGCGATTGATTTTATTCTGTTGGTTGTTAGTGGTTGACTTCATTCTGTTTGTTGTTAGTAGTTGATTTCATTCTGTTTGTTGTTAGTGGTTGACTTCATTCTGTTGGTTGTTAGTGGTTGACTTCATTCTGTTTGTTGTTAGTAGTTCATTTCATTCTGTTTGTTGTTAGTGGTTGACTTCATTCTGTTGGTTGTTAGTGGTTGACTTCATTCTGTTTGTTGTTAGTGGTTGACTTCATTCTGTTTGTTGTTAGTGGTTGACTTCATTCTGTTTGTTGTTAGTGGGTGACTTCATTCTGTTTGTTGTTAGTGGTTGACTTCATTCTGTTTGTTGTTAGTAGTTGACTTCATTCTGTTGGTTGTTAGTAGTTGACTTCATTCTGTTGGTTGTTAGTAGTTGACTTCAGTCTGTTGGTTGTTAGTAGTTGACTTCATTTTGTTTGTTGTTAGTGGTTGATTTCATTCTATTGGTTGTTAGGGGTTGACTTCATTCTGTTTGTTGTTTGTAGTTGATTTCATTCTATTGGTTGTTAGGGGTTGACTTCATTCTGTTTGTTGACTTCATTCTGTTGGTTGTTAGTGGATAACTTCATTTTGATGGTATTTAGTGGTTGAATGTATATCATCTAAGCCGAACATAATTTCGCATCTCTCTCCGCCTCTCTGTTATATCTCCTATGCTCAAAACAGCTCATCTCACACTCATCCATTTTTTACCTCTCTTCAACTCTTATTACCACTTCTCCACTCACTCCTTCCATTCCTTTCTCCTTTGCTAAAATCATTTCAACACTCACTTCACTACTCTCTTACCTCTCCTAAGTACAAAACACATCACCACTACATCTTCCCCGCTGTCAATTTTCCTCTGCTAAAAATATGGGAATGTGTCCCTGGCCGGCGCTTTGCCGGACTTGATACACTACAAGTCACATGACAGGTCACATGACAGGTCACATGTTGGTGTAGTAGTATAGGGTAGGGTGAGAAATGTAGAACAATCTGGAGGAAGTTCGAGTCACTGGAGCAAGTGTTTGGATAAGGATAATGGGGAGAGCTCTAGAGCATGTTGGAGGACCTTCATGTGGCAAAGACAGCAAAACAAATATGGAAAACTTGGTTGGAGAAGTCACCGACATGGTCGTAAAGGAGTAGAAGGTGTAGGAAAAGAGATAGAGTACCGATAGGTACCGGGGTGGGACAGCAATGCCTAGAAGGATAACTGAAGCTGTGACAGGTATAGTGGTGGGACGGCAATTTCTATAGAGATGGGTAACTGAAGCTGTGACAAGTACGGTGTTGTGACAGCAATGTCTAGAAAGGTAACTGAAGCTGTGACAAGTACGGTGTTGTGACAGCAATGTCTAGAAAGGTAACTGAAGCTGTGATAAGTACGGTGTTGTGACAGCAATGTCTAGAAAGGTAACTGAAGCTGTGACAAGTACGGTGTTGTGACAGCAATGTCTAGAAAGGTAACTGAAGAGCTGATAGATTCGGGTGTGATAAGTGTTTTTGAAGGTAACTGAAGAGCTGATAGATTCGGGGTGTGATATGTGTTTTTGAAGGTAACTGAAGAGCTGATAGATTCGGGGTGTGATATGTGTTTTTGAAGGTAACTGAAGAGGTAAAGATCGAGAATGAGATCGAGGGCTGAAACTTGCCCACAAAGTCCAAAAACTGCGTAACATCAGATTGTTATGGACCTGACACACCAAAACCGTTGTCAATGTACAGGTCAAACACCAGGGGAAGATGAAGTTGGAGGGAAGAAAAAATATTCGACTTCATTCTGTTGGTTGTTAGTGGTTGACTTCTTTCTGTTGGTTGTTTGTGGTTGACTTCATTCTGTTGGTTGTTAGTGGTTGACTTCATTCTATTGGTTGTTAGTGGTTGATTTCATTCTGTTGGTTGTTAGTAGTTGACTTCATTCTGTTTGTTGTTAGTGGTTGACTTCATTCTGTTTGTTGTTAGTGGTTGACTTCATTCCGTTGGTTGTTAGTAGTTGACTTCATTCTGTTTGTTGTTAGTGGTTGATTTCATTCTGTTGGTTGTTAGTGGTTGACTTCATTCTGTTTGTTGTTAGTGGGTGACTTCATTCTGTTTGTTGTTAGTGGTTGACTTTATTCTGTTGGTTGTTAGTGGTTGACTTCATTCTGTTCGTTGTTAGCGATTGATTTTATTCTGTTGGTTGTTAGTGGTTGACTTCATTCTGTTTGTTGTTAGTAGTTGATTTCATTCTGTTTGTTGTTAGTGGTTGACTTCATTCTGTTGGTTGTTAGTGGTTGACTTCATTCTGTTTGTTGTTAGTAGTTGATTTCATTCTGTTTGTTGTTAGTGGTTGACTTCATTCTGTTGGTTGTTAGTGGTTGACTTCATTCTGTTTGTTGTTAGTGGTTGACTTCATTCTGTTTGTTGTTAGTGGTTGACTTCATTCTGTTTGTTGTTAGTGGGTGACTTCATTCTGTTTGTTGTTAGTGGTTGACTTCATTCTGTTTGTTGTTTGTGGTTGATTTCATTCTGTTTGTTGTTAGTGGTTGACTTCATTCTGTTTGTTGTTAGTGGTTGACTTCATTCTGTTGGTTGTTAGTGGTTGACTTCATTCTGTTGGTTGTTAGTGGTTGACTTCATTCTGTTGGTTGTTAGTGGTTGACTTCATTCTGTTGGTTGTTAGTGGTTGACTTCATTCTGTTTGTTGTTAGTGGTTGACTTCATTCTGTAGGTTGTTAGTGGTTGATTTCATTCTGTTGGTTGTTGACTTCATTCTGTTTGTTGTTAGTGGTTGACTTCATTCTGTTTGTTGTTAGTGGTTGATTTCATTCTGTTGGTTGTTAGTGGTTGACTTCATTCTGTTTGTTGTTAGTGGTTGATTTCATTCTGTTTGTTGTTAGTGGTTGACTTCATTCTGTTTGTTGTTAGTGGTTGACTTCATTCTGTTTGTTGTTAGTGGTTGATTTCATTCTGTTGGTTGTTAGTGGTTGACTTCATTCTGTTTGTTGTTAGTGGTTGATTTCATTCTGTTTGTTGTTAGTGGTTGACTTCATTCTGTTTGTTGTTAGTGGTTGACTTCATTCTGTTGGTTGTTAGTAGTTCACTTCATTCTGTTGGTTGTTAGTGGTTGATTTCATTCTGTTGGTTGTTAGTGGTTGACTTCATTCTGTTTGTTGTTAGTGGTTGACTTCATTCTGTTGGTTGTTAGTGGTTGATTTCATTCTGTTGGTTGTTAGTGGTTGACTTCATTCTGTTTGTTGTTAGTGGTTGATTTCATTCTGTTTGTTGTTAGTGGTTGACTTCATTCTGTTTGTTGTTAGTGGTTGACTTCATTCTGTTGGTTGTTAGTGGTTCACTTCATTCTGTTTGTTGTTAGTAGTTGACTTCATTCTGTTGGTTGTTAGTAGTTGACTTCATTCTGTTGGTTGTTAGTAGTTGACTTCAGTCTGTTGGTTGTTAGTAGTTGACTTCATTTTGTTTGTTGTTAGTGGTTGATTTCATTCTATTGGTTGTTAGGGGTTGACTTCATTCTGTTTGTTGTTTGTAGTTGATTTCATTCTATTATTTGTTAGGGGTTGACTTCATTCTGTTTGTTGACTTCATTCTGTTGGTTGTTAGTGGATAACTTCATTTTGATGGTATTTAGTGGTTGACTGTATATCATCTAAGCCGAACATAATTTCGCATCTCTCTCCGCCTCTCTGTTATATCTCCTATGCTCAAAACAGCTCATCTCACACTCATCCATTTTTTACCTCTCTTCAACTCTTATTACCACTTCTCCACTCACTCCTTCCATTCCTTTCTCCTTTGCTAAAATCATTTCAACACTCACTTCACTACTCTCTTACCTCTCCTAAGTACAAAACACATCACCACTACATCTTCCCCGCTGTCAATTTTCCTCTGCTAAAAATATGGGAATGTGTCCCTGGCCGGCGCTTTGCCGGACTTGATACACTACAAGTCACATGACAGGTCACATGACAGGTCACATGTTGGTGTAGTAGTATAGGGTAGGGTGAGAAATGTAGAACAATCTGGAGGAAGTTCGAGTCACTGGAGCAAGTGTTTGGATAAGGATAATGGGGAGAGCTCTAGAGCATGTTGGAGGACCTTCATGTGGCAAAGACAGCAAAACAAATATGGAAAACTTGGTTGGAGAAGTCACCGACATGGTCGTAAAGGAGTAGAAGGTGTAGGAAAAGAGATAGAGTACCGATAGGTACCGGGGTGGGACAGCAATGCCTAGAAGGATAACTGAAGCTGTGACAGGTATAGTGGTGGGACGGCAATTTCTATAGAGATGGGTAACTGAAGCTGTGACAAGTACGGTGTTGTGACAGCAATGTCTAGAAAGGTAACTGAAGCTGTGACAAGTACGGTGTTGTGACAGCAATGTCTAGAAAGGTAACTGAAGCTGTGATAAGTACGGTGTTGTGACAGCAATGTCTAGAAAGGTAACTGAAGCTGTGATAAGTACGGTGTTGTGACAGCAATGTCTAGAAAGGTAACTGAAGAGCTGATAGATTCGGGGTGTGATAAGTGTTTTTGAAGGTAACTGAAGAGCTGATAGATTCGGGGTGTGATATGTGTTTTTGAAGGTAACTGAAGAGCTGATAGATTCGGGGTGTGATATGTGTTTTTGAAGGTAACTGAAGAGGTAAAGATCGAGAATGAGATCGAGGGCTGAAACTTGCCCACAAAGTCCAAAAACTGCGTAACATCAGATTGTTATGGACCTGACACACCAAAACCGTTGTCAATGTACAGGTCAAACACCAGGAGAAGATGAAGTTGGAGGGAAGAAATAATATTCGACTTCATTCTGTTGGTTGTTAGTGGTTGACTTCATTCTGTTGGTTGTTTGTGGTTGACTTCATTCTGTTGGTTGTTAGTGGTTGACTTCATTCTGTTGGTTGTTAGTGGTTGATTTCATTCTGTTGGTTGTTAGTAGTTGACTTCATTCTGTTTGTTGTTAGTGGTTGACTTCATTCTGTTTGTTGTTAGTGGTTGACTTCATTCCGTGGTTGTTAGTAGTTGACTTCATTCTGTTGGTTGTTAGTGGTTGATTTCATTCTGTTGGTTGTTAGTGGTTGACTTCATTCTGTTTGTTGTTAGTGGTTGACTTCATTCTGTTTGTTGTTAGTGGTTGACTTTATTCTGTTGGTTTTTAGTGGTTGATTTCATTCTGTTCGTTGTTAGCGATTGATTTTATTCTGTTGGTTGTTAGTGGTTGACTTCATTCTGTTTGTTGTTAGTAGTTGATTTCATTCTGTTTGTTGTTAGTGGTTGACTTCATTCTGTTGGTTGTTAGTGGTTGACTTCATTCTGTTGGTTGTTTGTGGTTGACTTCATTCTGTTGGTTGTTAGTGGTTGACTTCATTCTGTTGGTTGTTAGTGGTTGATTTCATTCTGTTGGTTGTTAGTAGTTGACTTCATTCTGTTTGTTGTTAGTGGTTGACTTCATTCCGTTGGTTGTTAGTAGTTGACTTCATTCTGTTGGTTGTTAGTGGTTGATTTCATTCTGTTTTGTTGTTAGTGGTTGACTTCATTCTGTTTGTTGTTAGTGGTTGACTTCGTTCTTTTTGTTGTTAGTAGTTGACTTCATTCTGTTTGTTGTTAGTGGTTGACTTCATTCTGTTTGTTGTTAGTAGTTGACTTCATTCTGTTTGTTGTTAGTAGTTGACTTCATTCTGTTGGTTGTTAGTAGTTGACTTCATTCTGTTTGTTGTTAGTGGTTGACTTCATTTTGTTTGTTGTTAGTGGTTGATTTCATTCTGTTTGGTGTTAGTAGTTGATTTCATTCTGTTTGTTGTTAGTGGTTGTCTTCATTCTGTTTGTTGTTAGTGGTTGACTTCATTCTGTTGGTTGTTGACTTCATTCTGTTTGTTGTTAGTGGTTGACTTCATTCTGTTTGTTGTTAGTGGTTGATTTCATTCTGTTGGTTGTTAGTGGTTGACTTCATTCTGTTTGTTGTTAGTGTTGATTTCATTCTGTTTGTTGTTAGTGGTTGACTTCATTCTGTTTGTTGTTAGTGGTTGACTTCATTCTGTTGGTTGTTAGTAGTTCACTTCATTCTGTTGGTTGTTAGTGGTTGATTTCATTCTGTTGGTTGTTAGTGGTTGACTTCATTCTGTTGGTTGTTAGTGGTTGACTTCATTCTGTTTGTTGTTAGTGGGTGACTTCATTCTGTTTGTTGTTAGTGGTTGACTTTATTCTGTTGGTTGTTAGTGGTTGACTTCATTCTGTTCGTTGTTTGCGATTGATTTTATTCTGTTGGTTGTTAGTGGTTGACTTCATTCTGTTTGTTGTTAGTAGTTGATTTCATTCTGTTTGTTGTTAGTGGTTGACTTCATTCTGTTGGTTGTTAGTGGTTGACTTCATTCTGTTTGTTGTTAGTAGTTGATTTCATTCTGTTTGTTGTTAGTGGTTGACTTCATTCTGTTGGTTGTTAGTGGTTGACTTCATTCTGTTTGTTGTTAGTGGTTGACTTCATTCTGTTGGTTGTTAGTAGTTGACTTCATTATGTTTGTTGTTAGTAGTTGACTTCATTCTGTTTGTTGTTAGTGGTTGACTTCATTCTGTTTGTTGTTTGTGGTTGATTTCATTCTGTTTGTTGTTAGTGGTTGACTTCATTCTGTTTGTTGTTAGTGGTTGACTTCATTCTGTTGGTTGTTAGTGGTTGACTTCATTCTGTTGGTTGTTAGTGGTTGACTTCATTCTGTTTGTTGTTAGTAGTTGATTTCATTCTGTTTGTTGTTAGTGGTTGACTTCATTCTGTTGTTGTTAGTTGGTTGACTTCATTCTGTTTGTTGTTAGTTAGTGGTTGACTTCATTCTGTTGTTGTTGTTAGTGGTTGACTTCATTCTGTTTGTTGTTAGTGTTGACTTCATTATGTTTGTTGTTGTTAGTAGTTGACTTCATTCTGTTTGTTGTTAGTGGTTGACTTCATTCTGTTTGTTGTTTGTGGTTGATTTCATTCTGTTTGTTGTTAGTGGTTGACTTCATTCTGTTTGTTGTTAGTGGTTGACTTCATTCTGTTGGTTGTTAGTGGTTGACTTCATTCTGTTGGTTGTTAGTGGTTGACTTCATTCTGTTGGTTGTTAGTGGTTGACTTCATTCTGTTGGTTGTTAGTGGTTGACTTCATTCTGTTTGTTGTTAGTGGTTGACTTCATTCTGTAGGTTGTTAGTGGTTGATTTCATTCTGTTGGTTGTTGACTTCATTCTGTTTGTTGTTAGTGGTTGACTTCATTCTGTTTGTTGTTAGTGGTTGATTTCATTCTGTTGGTTGTTAGTGGTTGACTTCATTCTGTTTGTTGTTAGTGGTTGATTTCATTCTGTTTGTTGTTAGTGGTTGACTTCATTCTGTTTGTTGTTAGTGGTTGACTTCATTCTGTTTGTTGTTAGTGGTTGATTTCATTCTGTTGGTTGTTAGTGGTTGACTTCATTCTGTTTGTTGTTAGTGGTTGATTTCATTCTGTTTGTTGTTAGTGGTTGACTTCATTCTGTTTGTTGTTAGTGGTTGACTTCATTCTGTTGGTTGTTAGTAGTTCACTTCATTCTGTTGGTTGTTAGTGGTTGATTTCATTCTGTTGGTTGTTAGTGGTTGACTTCATTCTGTTTGTTGTTAGTGGTTGACTTCATTCTGTTGGTTGTTGACTTCATTCTGTTTGTTGTTAGTGGTTGACTTCATTCTGTTTGTTGTTAGTGGTTGATTTCATTCTGTTGGTTGTTAGTGGTTGACTTCATTCTGTTTGTTGTTAGTGGTTGATTTCATTCTGTTTGTTGTTAGTGGTTGACTTCATTCTGTTTGTTGTTAGTGGTTGACTTCATTCTGTTGGTTGTTAGTGGTTCACTTCATTCTGTTGGTTGTTAGTGGTTGATTTCATTCTGTTTGGTGTTAGTAGTTGACTTCATTCTGTTTGTTGTTAGTGGTTGATTTCATTCTGTTTGGTGTTAGTGGTTGACTTCATTCTGTTTGTTGTTAGTAGTTGACTTCATTCTGTTGGTTGTTAGTAGTTGACTTCATTCTGTTGGTTGTTAGTAGTTGACTTCAGTCTGTTGGTTGTTAGTAGTTGACTTCATTTTGTTTGTTGTTAGTGGTTGATTTCATTCTATTGGTTGTTAGGGGTTGACTTCATTCTGTTTGTTGTTTGTAGTTGATTTCATTCTATTGGTTGTTAGGGGTTGACTTCATTCTGTTTGTTGACTTCATTCTGTTGGTTGTTAGTGGATAACTTCATTTTGATGGTATTTAGTGGTTGACTGTATATCATCTAAGCCGAACATAATTTCGCATCTCTCTCCGCCTCTCTGTTATATCTCCTATGCTCAAAACAGCTCATCTCACACTCATCCATTTTTTAACTCTCTTCAACTCTTATTACCACTTCTCCACTCACTCCTTCCATTCCTTTCTCCTTTGCTAAAATCATTTCAACACTCACTTCACTACTCTCTTACCTCTCCTAAGTACAAAACACATCACCACTACATCTTCCCCGCTGTCAATTTTCCTCTGCTAAAAATATGGGAATGTGTCCCTGGCCGGCGCTTTGCCGGACTTGATACACTACAAGTCACATGACAGGTCACATGACAGGTCACATGTTGGTGTAGTAGTATAGGGTAGGGTGAGAAATGTAGAACAATCTGGAGGAAGTTCGAGTCACTGGAGCAAGTGTTTGGATAAGGATAATGGGGAGAGCTCTAGAGCATGTTGGAGGACCTTCATGTGGCAAAGACAGCAAAACAAATATGGAAAACTTGGTTGGAGAAGTCACCGACATGGTCGTAAAGGAGTAGAAGGTGTAGGAAAAGAGATAGAGTACCGATAGGTACCGGGGTGGGACAGCAATGCCTAGAAGGATAACTGAAGCTGTGACAGGTATAGTGGTGGGACGGCAATTTCTATAGAGATGGGTAACTGAAGCTGTGACAAGTACGGTGTTGTGACAGCAATGTCTAGAAAGGTAACTGAAGCTGTGACAAGTACGGTGTTGTGACAGCAATGTCTAGAAAGGTAACTGAAGCTGTGATAAGTACGGTGTTGTGACAGCAATGTCTAGAAAGGTAACTGAAGCTGTGATAAGTACGGTGTTGTGACAGCAATGTCTAGAAAGGTAACTGAAGAGCTGATAGATTCGGGTGTGATAAGTGTTTTTGAAGGTAACTGAAGAGCTGATAGATTCGGGGTGTGATATGTGTTTTTGAAGGTAACTGAAGAGCTGATAGATTCGGGGTGTGATATGTGTTTTTGAAGGTAACTGAAGAGGTAAAGATCGAGAATGAGATCGAGGGCTGAAACTTGCCCACAAAGTCCAAAAACTGCGTAACATCAGATTGTTATGGACCTGACACACCAAAACCGTTGTCAATGTACAGGTCAAACACCAGGAGAAGATGAAGTTGGAGGGAAGAAATAATATTCGACTTCATTCTGTTGGTTGTTAGTGGTTGACTTCATTCTGTTGGTTGTTTGTGGTTGACTTCATTCTGTTGGTTGTTAGTGGTTGACTTCATTCTGTTGGTTGTTAGTGGTTGATTTCATTCTGTTGGTTGTTAGTAGTTGACTTCATTCTGTTTGTTGTTAGTGGTTGACTTCATTCTGTTTGTTGTTAGTGGTTGACTTCATTCCGTTGGTTGTTAGTAGTTGACTTCATTCTGTTGGTTGTTAGTGGTTGATTTCATTCTGTTGGTTGTTAGTGGTTGACTTCATTCTGTTTGTTGTTAGTGGTTGACTTCATTCTGTTTGTTGTTAGTGGTTGACTTTATTCTGTTGGTTTTTAGTGGTTGATTTCATTCTGTTCGTTGTTAGCGATTGATTTTATTCTGTTGGTTGTTAGTGGTTGACTTCATTCTGTTTGTTGTTAGTAGTTGATTTCATTCTGTTTGTTGTTAGTGGTTGACTTCATTCTGTTGGTTGTTAGTGGTTGACTTCATTCTGTTGGTTGTTTGTGGTTGACTTCATTCTGTTGGTTGTTAGTGGTTGACTTCATTCTGTTGGTTGTTAGTGGTTGATTTCATTCTGTTGGTTGTTAGTAGTTGACTTCATTCTGTTTGTTGTTAGTGGTTGACTTCATTCTGTTTGTTGTTAGTGGTTGACTTCATTCCGTTGGTTGTTAGTAGTTGACTTCATTCTGTTGGTTGTTAGTGGTTGATTTCATTCTGTTTGTTGTTAGTGGTTGACTTCATTCTGTTTGTTGTTAGTGGTTGACTTCGTTCTTTTTGTTGTTAGTAGTTGACTTCATTCTGTTTGTTGTTAGTGGTTGACTTCATTCTGTTTGTTGTTAGTAGTTGACTTCATTCTGTTTGTTGTTAGTAGTTGACTTCATTCTGTTGGTTGTTAGTAGTTGACTTCATTCTGTTTGTTGTTAGTGGTTGACTTCATTTTGTTTGTTGTTAGTGGTTGATTTCATTCTGTTTGTGTTAGTAGTTGATTTCATTCTGTTTGTTGTTAGTGGTTGTCTTCATTCTGTTTGTTGTTAGTGGTTGACTTCATTCTGTTGGTTGTTGACTTCATTCTGTTTGTTGTTAGTGGTTGACTTCATTCTGTTTGTTGTTAGTGGTTGATTTCATTCTGTTGGTTGTTAGTGGTTGACTTCATTCTGTTTGTTGTTAGTGGTTGATTTCATTCTGTTTGTTGTTAGTGGTTGACTTCATTCTGTTTGTTGTTAGTGGTTGACTTCATTCTGTTGGTTGTTAGTAGTTCACTTCATTCTGTTGGTTGTTAGTGGTTGATTTCATTCTGTTGGTTGTTAGTGGTTGACTTCATTCTGTTTGTTGTTAGTGGTTGACTTCATTCTGTTGGTTGTTGACTTCATTCTGTTTGTTGTTAGTGGTTGACTTCATTCTGTTTGTTGTTAGTGGTTGATTTCATTCTGTTGGTTGTTAGTGGTTGACTTCATTCTGTTTGTTGTTAGTGGTTGATTTCATTCTGTTTGTTGTTAGTGGTTGACTTCATTCTGTTTGTTGTTAGTGGTTGACTTCATTCTGTTGGTTGTTAGTGGTTGACTTCATTCTGTTGGTTGTTAGTGGTTGATTTCATTCTGTTTGGTGTTAGTAGTTGACTTCATTCTGTTTGTTGTTAGTGGTTGATTTCATTCTGTTTGGTGTTAGTGGTTGACTTCATTCTGTTTGTTGTTAGTAGTTGACTTCATTCTGTTGGTTGTTAGTAGTTGACTTCATTCTGTTGGTTGTTAGTAGTTGACTTCAGTCTGTTGGTTGTTAGTAGTTGACTTCATTTTGTTTGTTGTTAGTGGTTGATTTCATTCTATTGGTTGTTAGGGGTTGACTTCATTCTGTTTGTTGTTTGTATTTGATTTCATTCTATTGGTTGTTAGGGGTTGACTTCATTCTGTTTGTTGACTTCATTCTGTTGGTTGTTAGTGGATAACTTCATTTTGATGGTATTTAGTGGTTGACTGTATATCATCTAAGCCGAACATAATTTCGCATCTCTCTCCGCCTCTCTGTTATATCTCCTATGCTCAAAACAGCTCATCTCACACTCATCCATTTTTTACCTCTCTTCAACTCTTATTACCACTTCTCCACTCACTCCTTCCATTCCTTTCTCCTTTGCTAAAATCATTTCAACACTCACTTCACTACTCTCTTACCTCTCCTAAGTACAAAACACATCACCACTACATCTTCCCCGCTGTCAATTTTCCTCTGCTAAAAATATGGGAATGTGTCCCTGGCCGGCGCTTTGCCGGACTTGATACACTACAAGTCACATGACAGGTCACATGACAGGTCACATGTTGGTGTAGTAGTATAGGGTAGGGTGAGAAATGTAGAACAATCTGGAGGAAGTTCGAGTCACTGGAGCAAGTGTTTGGATAAGGATAATGGGGAGAGCTCTAGAGCATGTTGGAGGACCTTCATGTGGCAAAGACAGCAAAACAAATATGGAAAACTTGGTTGGAGAAGTCACCGACATGGTCGTAAAGGAGTAGAAGGTGTAGGAAAAGAGATAGAGTACCGATAGGTACCGGGTGGGACAGCAATGCCTAGAAGGATAACTGAAGCTGTGACAGGTATAGTGGTGGGACGGCAATTTCTATAGAGATGGGTAACTGAAGCTGTGACAAGTACGGTGTTGTGACAGCAATGTCTAGAAAGGTAACTGAAGCTGTGACAAGTACGGTGTTGTGACAGCAATGTCTAGAAAGGTAACTGAAGCTGTGATAAGTACGGTGTTGTGACAGCAATGTCTAGAAAGGTAACTGAAGCTGTGACAAGTACGGTGTTGTGACAGCAATGTCTAGAAAGGTAACTGAAGAGCTGATAGATTCGGGGTGTGATAAGTGTTTTTGAAGGTAACTGAAGAGCTGATAGATTCGGGGTGTGATATGTGTTTTTGAAGGTAACTGAAGAGGTAAAGATCGAGAATGAGATCGAGGGCTGAAACTTGCCCACAAAGTCCAAAAACTGCGTAACATCAGATTGTTATGGACCTGACACACCAAAACCGTTGTCAATGTACAGGTCAAACACCAGGGGAAGATGAAGTTGGAGGGAAGAAATAATATTCGACTTCATTCTGTTGGTTGTTAGTGGTTGACTTCATTCTGTTGGTTGTTTGTGGTTGACTTCATTCTGTTGGTTGTTAGTGGTTGACTTCATTCTGTTGGTTGTTAGTGGTTGATTTCATTCTGTTGGTTGTTAGTAGTTGACTTCATTCTGTTTGTTGTTAATGGTTGACTTCATTCTGTTTGTTGTTAGTGGTTGACTTCATTCCGTTGGTTGTTAGTAGTTGATTTTATTCTGTTGGTTGTTAGTGGTTGATTTCATTCTGTTGGTTGTTAGTGGTTGACTTCATTCTGTTTGTTGTTAGTGGTTGACTTCATTCTGTTTGTTGTTAGTGGTTGACTTCATTCTGTTGGTTGTTAGTGGTTGACTTCATTCTGTTGGTTGTTAGTGGTTGACTTGATTCTGTTGGTTGTTAGTGGTTGACTTTATTCTGTTGGTTGTTAATGGTTGACATCATTCTGTTTGTTGTTAGTGGTTGACTTGATTCTGTTGGTTGTTAGTGGTTGACTTTATTCTGTTGGTTGTTAGTGGTTGACTTCATTCTGTTGGTTGTTAGTGGTTGACTTGATTCTGTTGGTTGTTAGTGGTTGACTTTATTCTGTTGGTTGTTAGTGGTTGACTTCATTCTGTTTGTTGTTAGTGGTTGACTTCATTCTGTTTGTTGTTAGTGGTTGACTTCATTCTGTTTGTTGTTAGTGGTTGACTTCATTCTGTTTGTTGTTTGTGGTTGATTTCATTCTGTTTGTTGTTAGTGGTTGACTTCATTCTGTTTGTTGTTAGTGGTTGACTTCGTTCTGTTTGTTGTTAGTAGTTGGCTTCATTCTGTTTGTTGTTAGTGGTTGACTTCATTCTGTTTGTTGTTAGTAGTTGACTTCATTCTGTTTGTTGTTAGTAGTTGACTTCATTCTGTTGGTTGTTAGTAGTTGACTTCATTCTGTTTGTTGTTAGTGGTTGACTTCCTTTTGCTTGGTGTTAGTGGTTGATTTCATTCTGTTTGGTGTTAGTTGTTGACTTCATTCTGTTGGTTGTTAGTAGTTGACTTCATTCGTTTTGGTGTTAGTGGTTGACTTCATTCTGTTGGTTGTTAGTAGTTGACTTCATTCTGTTTGTTGTTAGTAGTTGACTTCATTCTGTTTGTTGTTTATGGTTGATTTCATTCTGTTGGTTGTTAGTGGTTGACTTCATTCTGTTTGTTGTTAGTGGTTGACTTCATTCTGTTGGTTGTTAGTGGTTGACTTCATTCTGTTGGTTGTTAGTGGTTGACTTCGTTCTGTTGGTTGTTAGTGGTTGACTTCATTCTGTTGGTTGTTAGTGGTTGACTTCATTCTGTTGGTTGTTAGTGGTTGACTTCATTCTGTTTGTTGTTAGTGGTTGACTTCATTCTGTTGGTTGTTAGTGGTTGATTTCATTCTGTTGGTTGTTAGTGGTTGACTTCATTCTGTTTGTTGTTAGTGGTTGACTTCATTCTGTTGGTTGTTGACTTCATTCTGTTTGTTGTTATTGGTTGACTTCATTCTGTTTGTTGTTAGTGGTTGATTTCATTCTGTTGGTTGTTAGTGGTTGACTTCATTCTGTTTGTTGTTAGTGGTTGATTTCATTCTGTTTGTTGTTAGTGGTTGACTTCATTCTGTTTGTTGTTAGTGGTTGACTTCATTCTGTTGGTTGTTAGTGGTTCACTTCATTCTGTTGGTTGTTAGTGGTTGATTTCATTCTGTTGGTTGTTAGTGGTTGACTTCATTCTGTTTGTTGTTAGTGGTTGACTTCATTCTGTTGGTTGTTGACTTCATTCTGTTTGTTGTTAGTGGTTGACTTCATTCTGTTTGTTGTTAGTGGTTGATTTCATTCTGTTGGTTGTTAGTGGTTGACTTCATTCTGTTGGTTGTTGACTTCATTCTGTTTGTTGTTATTGGTTGACTTCATTCTGTTTGTTGTTAGTGGTTGATTTCATTCTGTTTGTTGTTAGTGGTTGACTTCATTCTGTTTGTTGTTAGTGGTTGACTTCATTCTGTTGGTTGTTAGTGGTTCACTTCATTCTGTTGGTTGTTAGTGGTTGATTTCATTCTGTTTGGTGTTAGTAGTTGACTTCATTCTGTTTGTTGTTTGTGGTTGATTTCATTCTGTTTGGTGTTAGTGGTTGACTTCATTCTGTTTGTTGTTAGTAGTTGACTTCATTCTGATGGTTGTTAGTAGTTGACTTCATTCTGTTGGTTGTTAGTAGTTGACTTCATTCTGTTGGTTGTTAGTAGTTGACTTCATTTTGTTTGTTGTTAGTGGTTGATTTCATTCTATTGGTTGTTAGGGGTTGACTTCATTCTGTTTGTTGTTTGTAGTTGATTTCATTCTATTGGTTGTTAGGGGTTGACTTCATTCTGTTTGTTGACTTCATTCTGTTGGTTGTTAGTGGATAACTTCATTTTGATGGTATTTAGTGGTTGACTGTATATCATCTAAGCCGAACATAATTTCGCATCTCTCTCCGCCTCTCTGTTATATCTCCTATGCTCAAAACAGCTCATCTCACACTCATCCATTTTTTACCTCTCTTCAACTCTTATTACCACTTCTCCACTCACTCCTTTCATTCCTTTCTCCTTTGCTAAAATCATTTCAACACTCACTTCACTACTCTCTTACCTCTCCTAAGTACAAAACACATCACCACTACATCTTCCCCGCTGTCAATTTTCCTCTGCTAAAAATATTTCACCCCTCACATCCTCCTCTCTGTTACCTCTCCTGAACTCAAAACACTTCACCCCTCACTCTTCCACTCTGTTATCTCTCCTGAACTCAAAACACTTCACCACTCATTACTCCATGTTTATTCCCTCCCCTAGTTCAAACACTTCACCGCTCATTACTCCACTGGTTTTTCCTCTTCTCATCTCTATTTACTCTTCACCAGTCACTCCTCCACGCTGTATCCTCTGTTTCCTCAAATCACCTCACCAACATATCACTTTACCACTCACTCCTCCACGCTATATCCTCTGCTAGCACAAATCAACTCACTAACCTATCACTTCACCACTCACTCATCAAATTTAATCAATTCACCATTTTAATAAATTACCCACACTAATAACTTCACCACTCTAATCACATACCCGCACTAATCAATTCACAACCATGTTTCCTCTCCTGAGCTTGAATCACTTAACCACTCACTCCTCCATTCGGTGACCACTCATAGGCTTAAATCACTTCACCACTCACTCCTCCATTCGGTGACCACTCACAGGCTAAAATTACGTCACCACTCACTAATCTATTCTGTGATCACTCAAAGGCTTAAATCTCTTCACCATTCACTCCTCTATTCTATGGCCAATCATAGACATAAATCACTTCTCCACTCGCTAATCCATTCTGTGATCACTCAAAGGCTTAAATCACTTCACCACACACTCTTTCATTTTGTGATTACTCATAGGCTTAAATCACTTCACCACTCACTCTTTCATTTTGTGATACTCATAGGCTTAAATCACTTCACCACTCACTCTTTCATTTTGTGATTACTCATAGGCTTAAATCACTTCACCACACACTCTTTCATTTTGTGATTACTCATAGGCTTAAATCACTTCACCACTCACTAATCTATTCTGTGATCACTCAAAGGCTTAAAACACTTCACCACTCACTCCTCCATTTTGTAGCCACTCATAGGCTTACATCAGTTCACCACTCATTAATCCATTCTGTGATCACTCATAGGTTTAAATAACTTCACCATTCTTTCCTTCACTCTGTGTCCTCTAATAAGTTTAAATCACTTCACCACTCACTCCTCCATTCTATGATCACTCATGGGATTAAATCACTTCACCACACACTCTTTCATTTTGTGATTACTCATAGGCTTAAATCACTTCACCACTCACTAATCTATTCTGTGATCACTCAAAGGCTTAAAACACTTCACCACTCACTCCTCCATTTTGTAGCCACTCATAGGCTTACATCAGTTCACCACTCATTAATCCATTCTGTGATCACTCATAGGTTTAAATAACTTCACCATTCTTTCCTTCACTCTGTGTCCTCTAATAAGTTTAAATCACTTCACCACTCACTCCTCCATTCTATGATCACTCATGGGATTAAATCACTTCACCACTCAATCCTCCATTATATGATCATTCATAGGCTTAAATCACTTCACTATTCTTTCCTTCACTCTGTGTCCTCTAATAAGGTTCATTCACTTCACCCCTCACTCCTCCATTCTATGATCACTCATGGACTTAAATCACTTCACAACTCATTCCTCCATTCTATGATCACTCATCGGCTTAAATCACTTCACAACTCACTCCTCCATTCTATGATCACTCATGGGCTTAAATCACTTCACCCCTCACTCCTCCATTCTATGATCACTCATGGGCTTAAATCACT
Source organism: Megaustenia siamemsis (assembly GCA_032433765.1). Lineage (NCBI taxonomy): Eukaryota > Metazoa > Mollusca > Gastropoda > Stylommatophora > Ariophantidae > Megaustenia > Megaustenia siamemsis. The sequence goes on along the minus strand of JAVIAB010000101.1, from coordinate 407,051 downwards.
TCACAACTCACTCCTCCATTCTATGATCACTCATGGGCTTAAATCACTTCACAAGTAACTCCTCCATTCTATGATCACTCATAGGCTTAAATCACTTCACCACTCACTCCTCCATTCTATGAGCACCAATATAACTTCACCATTCATTACTTCACTCTGTGTCCTCTGATAAGATTAAATCACTTCACCACTCACTCCTCCATTCTATGATCACTCATGGGATTAAATCACTTCACCACTCACTCCTCCATTCTATGATCATTCATAGGCTTAAATCACTTCACCATTCTTTCCTTCACTCTGTGTCCTCTAATAAGGTTAAATCACTTCACCACTCACTCCTCCATTCTATGATCACTCATGGGATTAAATCACTTCACCACTCACTCCTCCATTCTATGATCATTCATAGGCTTAATCACTTCACCATTCTTTCCTTCACTCTGTGTCCTCTAATAAGGTTAAATCACTTCACCCCTCACTCCTCCATTGTATGATTATTCATGGGCTTAAATCACTTCACCACGCGTTCCTCCATTCTGTGACCACTCGTAGGCTTAAATCACTTCACCACTTACTCCTCCATTCTATGAGCACTCATAGGCTTAAATAACTTCACCATTCATTACTTCACTCTGTGTCCTCTGATAAAATTAAATCACCACTCATTCCTCCCCTGTGTTTCGTATCCTAAGATTAAAACACGTCACCAATCACAATTCTCTATTCTGTTACTTCTCTTCACCTCAAACATTTCATCATTCACAACCCCTCCCCCACCCCACTCTGTTTACACTCGTAAATTCAAACCACGTCACCACTCACCACTCTACTATGTTGCCTCTCCTCAGCTTTACCCACCTCACCACTCACTCCTCATCATTGACCCCCTCCCCTTTCCCCATTCATCTATTCCCAACTTTTCTCCATTTTTCCATTTCTGCCCTCTCCAGTTGCTCAGGGCACGTTTAATGCACCTCAACTTGTGAATCACGAGTTGGCAACGGATGGTAGACTTGACACTCGGACACAATATAAAAGACACAGACACCAGAGCCTAGCTCATACACAGACTTTGTGCTGTAACCTCGAGTCCTGAATCCAGGTTTAGGAAAACAGAAAAGGTATGTTGTTTGTTGTTTTATTTAGGGTAGCTTTCTGTGTGGTCTCGTCTATACCTCGGTTATTGTTGTTTGTGTGAGGTCAGCTTTTTTATTTTCTCGTCTAGTGCTTCTTCATTGACCATCTCTCTGTCCTTTTATCTTCTAATTGCTGATATCAGCTGTTCTAATAAATGCATCAGTCCGTCTCTCTATCCTCACAGATTCTAAATGCTACATTCACCGTATCTTTCTCTATCTTCCCATATTCTATTATCTACTGTGAACTACTCTCCATCCATCGTTATTCTTTCTATCCAAATCGTCAGTTTCCTTAACTCATCTGTTATAATAAACATGTGTATGCCTTCATCTCATAACTCTTATATTTCTTTCAACCACTCACCAACAACGATACACTTTCAACATACATCAGCCCTCGACCTACAGCTCGTGATATTGCTCGTATCCTTGACTCCACAGATGAGATCTCTTCACCTTCTTGTCGCTGTTGTCGCCGTGACCTCAGTGAGGTCTGTTCCTGTTGAAGAAGTCGAGCTCGACAAGAGGGCACTGCTGGACACAGTTACAGGTGTTGGTGGTGGAGTTCTCGGTGGAGGTAAAGATAGTGGACTCTCGGGTGGAGTTCTCGGTGGAGAAGGTGGTGGACTCTTGAATGGATTACTAAACACTGTAACTGGAGTTTATGGGGGACTTCTGCAAACTCTAACAGATATCCTTAATGGTTCTCTAGGTGGACTTTCTGGGGCCAAAACTCAGCAGTAAGTGTCTTGTGTTTGTCTGTCTAACAACGTGTACTGTACTTGTCTGTCTAAGTTCTGTTTCTGACATCTCTACATCCACTCTCTCCATCCACTCCCTCCATCCACTCTCTACATCCACTCTCTCCATCCACTCTCTCCATCCATTCTCACATTCCAATCTCTCTATCCACTCTCTCTATACACTCTCTCCATCAACTCTTACCATCCAATCTCTCTATCCACTCTCTCTATCCACTCTCTCTATCCAATCTCTCCATCATTCTCTCCATCCACTCTTTCCATCATTCTCTCCATCCACTCTCTCCATCACTCACTTCATTCACTCTCTCCGTCACTCTGACTATCCCATTCTCCATCAACTCTCTTCATCACTCTATCCATTCACTTTTCAGTCTATCTCTCCATAACTCTAACCATCACTCTCTCCATTCTCTCTCTCCATCACTCTCTCTATCGCTCTCTCCATCACTCTCCCCATCATACTCTCCATCACTCTATCCATCCACTTTTCAGTCGCTCTCTCCATAACTCTCACCATCACTCTCTCCATTTTCTCTCTCCATCACTCTCTCCATCACACTCTCTATCATACTCTCCGTCACTCTCACTATCATACTCTCCATCACTCTCGCCATCACTCTCTCCATCACTCTCTCCATCACTCTCTCCAACCAATTTTCAGTTGCTCTCTCCATAACTCTCTCAATCACTCTCTCTATCATACTCTCCATCACTCTCTCCATCATACTCTCCATCACTCTCTCCATCACTCTCTCTATCATACTCTCCATCACTCTCTCCATCATACTCTCCATCATACTCTCCATAACTCTCTCCATCATACTCTCCATCACTCTCTCCATCCACTTTTCAGTCGCATTATCCATCACTCTCTCCATCACTCTCTCCATCACTCTCTCTATCACTCTCTCCATTTTCTCTCTCCATCACTCTCTCCATCACACTCTCTATCATACTCTCCGTCACTCTCTCCATCATACTCTCCATCACTCTCACTATCATACTCTCCATCACTCTCGCCATCACTCTCTCCATCACTCTCTCCATCACTCTCTCCAACCAATTTTCAGTTGCTCTCTCCATAACTCTCTCAATCACTCTCTCTATCATACTCTCCATCACTCTCTCCATCATACTCTCCATCACTCTCGCCATCACTCTCTCTATCATACTCTCCATCACTCTCACCATCACTCTCACTATCATACTCCCCGTCACTCTCTCCGTCATACTTTCCATCACTCTCGCCATCACTCTCACTATCATACTCTCCATCACTCTCGCCATCACTCTCTCCATCACTCTCTCCATCATGCTCTCTATCACTCTGTCCATCACTCTGTCCATTACTCTCTCCATCATGCTCTCCATCATAATCTCCATCACTCTCTCCATCATACTATCCATAACTTTCTCCATCACTATCCATCATACTCTCCATACTCTCTCCATCACTCTCTCCAACACTCTCTCCATCACTCTCTCCATCATACTCTCCATTACTCTCTCCATCACTCTCTCCATCATACTCTCCATCACTCTATCTATCATACTCTCCATCACTTTCTCCATCATACTCTCCATCACTCTCTCTATCATACTCTCAATCACTCTATCTATCATACTCTCCATCACTCTCTCTATCATACTCTCCATCACTCTCTCTATCATACTCTCCATCACTTTCTCTATCATACTCTCCATCACTCTCTCTATCATACTCTTCATCACTCTCACTATCATACCCTCCATCACTCTCGCCATCACTCTCTCTATCATACTCTCCATCACTCTCTCCATCACTCTCTCCATCATACTATCCATCACTTTCTCCATCATACTCTCCGTCACTCTCTCCAACACTCTCTCCATCACTCTCCATCACTCTCTCCATCACTCTCTCCATCACTCTATCCATCACTCTCTCCATCATACTCTCCATCACTCATTCCATCACTCTCTACATCATACTCTCCATCATAATCTCCATCACTCTATCCATCACTCTCTCCATCCATTCACTCTCTCCGTACACTCTCTCCACGCACTCTCTGATATCATCTCTCTCTGTTCTCCATTTCCTCCTCTACCCCCTCATTTACCATTCAACTTAATATACTCCAGATGTTATTTTCCCCTTTCCATGACCAGAAAATGCTGATTGTCGCCCCCTGATTGTAGCGATGTACTTTCCTCGTATCTGAGCCTACATTAGAACGTTACATACAAGAATCACAATCATTTATTATTTGTAAAATATATAAGAGATCAAGGCGATAGAAATATCAGCCACAAACGTTTGCTTATTTAACATTCCATCTCGTTCCAGATATGTGACGGGAAAGTTCGACAAGGTGCCCTTATTCAGTCTCTGTATACTTTGTGAGCGTCTGGGTGAACTTAAAACAGTGTGTGAGAATTTTTGCCAGCGCAAAGGATTCGAGCATGGTAAAGGTAAAGGTAAAGTACGAGACTTGAACCGGTGTCTTAGCACGCGAGTTTACACCCATATGTGCTCGGCCGCTTATCTAGAAATGTTCGGATATTTCTGTATAGTGTCGCCTCAAGCATCGAAACTCAGATGCGAAGCGACATTCCTCACCTTCCCAGGGTAATACCCTGGTACCCATTTCTGCCAACGGCTGGGTCGACCGTGGGATAATTTTTTTTCTACAAACACGAGTACAAATCACACTGCTCCCAGTGGGAATCGAACACAGGTTGTCTGAACGTCGGTAGTCCATTCGGGTGGTTTTCCCAACTAGGCTAGTTGTTTATAATCCCTCAGTATATGTCAACCCAGGAGCTGGTGGTGGTGGTTGTTATAGTATATTTATTGTTTCTTGTTTCTGCTATTATATTATATTATAACTTGTTTAACTTGACAGCACATTGATTTTAGTTTACCAACACACCAGGTAAATTCATGACAGACTCTTTGCTCATTATAATTAATGATAATCAGTTTATTGATTTATTTCTGCTCAATGATCTGTAGTGGTGAATGCACTTATCTTAAATTAATGTAATTCGGAACTTCCCGAGGCTACCGCCGGTGACTATGGTCCGTTCCAAGTGCACATTTTAATACAACATTATTCAACTTACTTGATGAAATGTGAAATACAATTCTGGGAATCTTTCAAACACTTTCACAGCACTAAAGTTCATATTCTCATCAACTTCTACTAATAACTTCTCAACTGTCTTAATAATCTCTCAACTGACTTACAACTACAACTTGAAGATTCCTAACTGACTTTGCTACATCAAGAAAACCTATTAACATTAATTATTTGTGATCTAACTTGCTAGCTTCTTATTCTAACACTTCTAGTTCTACTTAACTTCTAACTAACTGCCTTCGGCAGTTCGGCCGAAGCCGGACTAAGCTTGCTTAGTCTACATTCTAAACTGAATTGAACTCTTCCTAACTTCTGACTCTAGCTTACTTCATCCTGAACCTGAACTCTTCCTAACTGCACTAAACCTATTGTGTAGGGGTTTAAATACTCAACTACTCTCTTTCACCTGAGACTCAGCAGCCAATCAACTGCTGCCAAGTGACCACTTGCGCTCATCTGGTCACCTGCATATTCGTGTCCGAGATCTGAACTCTTGTGTCTAAACTGTCCAACACTTTGACAATAACAGCTTATTTTCGTACGACTCTGACCTCTTCTGGTTTGATGAAAACACCTTGTTTATCAGACGGGCCAAAGTCATGGGGTCAACGCATGCTATTTGCGCTATGGTCACTTTCACAAAACCCGCATGGAAATCTCCATGGACCTAACTCTCATTGTGTCGTCCAGTAATTCTACCTTACCATCCTCCTCAATTCTGTGAGCTACCCCTACATGAACTTATACTCCTAACTGTGTTGTATCTGGAAAATTACCATACTTAAATTATGTCCTAACTACGCTGGTCGCTACCATTCGTTACTGCTATAGTCTATTGAGAAGCGGGTAACAACTAAGTTACCTGCCCCCATGCTTTCACTAGCTTACAGTGGTTACGTGAATTACAACCAAGGTGCCGGCTATCAGGGACAGGGAAACCTAGGTGTTGGTGCTGGCTATCAGGGACAAGGTAACGCAGGTGGTGGTGCTGGATATCAGGGAAACCTAAGTGGTGGTGCTGGCTATCAGGGGCAAGGTAACGCAGGTGGTGGTGCTAGCTATCAGGGACAGGGAAACCAAGGTGTTGGTGCTGGCTACCAGGGACAGGGAAACCTAGGTGTTGGTGCTAGCTATCAGGGACAGGGAAACCAAGGTGTTGGTGCTGGCTATCAGGGACAGGGAAACCTAGGTATTGGTGCTGGCTATCAGGGACAAGGTAACGCAGGTGGTGGTGCTGACTATCAGGGACAGGGAAACCTAGGTGGTGGTGCTGACTATCAGGGACAGGGAAACCTAGGTGGTGGTGCTGGCTATCAGGGACAGTGAAACCTAGGTGGTGGTGCTGACTATCAGGGACAGGGAAACCTAGGTGGTGGTGCTGACTATCAGGGACAGTGAAACCTAGGTGGTGGTGCTGACTATCAGGGACAGGGAAACCTAGGTGGTGGTGCTGACTATCAGGGACAGGGAAACCTAGGTGGTGGTGCTGGCTATCAGGGACAGTGAAACCTAGGTGGTGGTGCTGGCTATCAGGACAAGGTAACGCAGGCGGTGGTGCTGACTATCAGGTACAGGGAAACCTAGGTGGTGGTGCTGGCTATCAGGGACAAGGTAACGCTGGTAGTGGTGCTAGCTATCAGGGACAGGGAAACCAAGGTATTGGTGCTGGCTATCAGGGACAAGATAACGCAGGTGGTGGTGCTGGCTATCAGGGACAGTGAAACCTAGGTGGTGGTGGTGCTGGCTATCAGGACAAGGTAACGCAGGTGGTGGTGCTGACTATCAGGGACAGGGAAACCTAGGTGGTGGTGCTGGCTATCAGGGACAAGGTAACGCAGGTGGTGGTGTTGGCTATCAGGGACAGGGAAACCTAGGTGGTGGTGCTGGCTATCAGGGACAAGGTAACGCAGGTGGTGGTGCTGGCTATCAGGGCAGGGAAACCTAGGTATTGGTGCTGGCTATCAGGGACAAGGTAACGTAGGTGGTGGTGCTGGTTTTCAGGTGCAAGATAACGCAGGTGGTGGTGCTGTTTTTCGCGTGCAAGGTAACGCAGGTGATGGTGCTGGTTTCCGGGTGCAAGGTAATGCAGGTGCAGGTGCTGGCTTTTAGGTGTCCCAGGTGTTGCTACTGCTGCGATAGCTTTCCGTTACGTATGTCAGGTCATGTGGTGTGGATCATGTTTTGTTTATGGGTCATGTTTATTGGATCATGTTTTGTTTATGGGTCATGTTTATTGGATCATGTTTTGTTTATGAGTCATGTTTATTGGATCATGCTTTCTGTTATGGGTCATGTTTATTGGATCATGTTTTGTGTTATGGGTCATGTTTATTGGCTCATGTTTTGTTTATGGGTCGTGTTTATTGGATCATGTTTTGTGTTATGGGTCATGTTTACTGCATCATGTTTTTTGTTATGTGTCATGTTTATTGGCTCATGTTTTGTTTTGGGTTGTATTTATTGGATCATGTTTTGTATTGTTTGTCATGTTTATTTAATTATGTTTTGTGTTGTGGATCAAGTCTATTTGTTGCTGGTCACGTTTATTGGATTTTGTTTTGTGTTGTTGGTCATGTTTATTGGATCACGTTTATTGTTGTAGAACTTTGTATCGAAATACACAGAACTTTTAAGAGTTACGTGCCCTGTTGGTGACCTCGTCAAGTGAGTCACACGTTCTTTGTTTCTCTCTAGCTTATGGTTTATACAGAAGAGAAGTCTGTCAATGTTCTCTGTGTCAACTCATGTCTCCATGTCCAGAGAAATTGTTCAACATAAATATGTTTTGTTGTTTCAGGAAGCGAGAAGTGAAATCCCAAGATGGAGAGTATCAGCGACACCTGGTATAGATTGTCATTGTATTTATTTTTTCTGTGACCTCGTCACATCAATAAATCATTCCTGACATTAATCTATGACTTCATTGATTGTTGTCACGTGATATTTTTAAATCTATGTTGTTTTTATTTGACTTCACCATCTTCATTTGTTCATGCCACTACAGCCTTCCTTGCTCCATCTTCCAACTTTCTTGATATCTTTATGTCTCAATATCCTTCATTCTATCTTATTTCTATCTTCATGTGTGTTCCATCATCTCTTTAAATTTGCCTAAATATCAATGTTAACAATCACTTTCTGTCCATCTCACTATTTTCTCTATCTCTGTGTTCCCTTCTCTCCTCCTAGTCAAGACCTGTGTACTTTTCTCATAAATTACAGGCCTGGTCTTTTTGTTAAAAATATAAACGTTTCGAAGCCCGGATGTGATCTCCTGTCCAGGCATTAACATAAATGTAATTTGCTTACATAGACTTATGTAATGTATTATTAATATTTGTAATAGAAATTGAGAGGGTGAGAGGACAGGGTAATGTGAGAGTGAGGGAGAGATGGGAGAAAGAAAGATGGACAGAGAGAAGCGATAACAAATTGGTACATAAACTCTAAATATCAAATGAAGATCTTAAGGGATGAGAGGTTTGAGCTGTTACTACAGATACAACACAGGACCGGACTATGGCGGTACAGAAATAATCAAAAGTGTTTTTTTTACTGGAAAGTACCGAGATTTTTTATCCATTTTTCTTTGTTTGATAGTCACTGATAGTGCCATTGTGTATTTAACGAGGGACAACAGATCACTAACCTACAACGACCTCCATTTCACAATGTACGTACTATCTATCCCAGCACCACGATCTCTTCCCCTTTTACCCAAACCGGTACTAAGACAAAGCTACAGAACCTTTTGATCTCACAGAATAATTCACAAAAGCAAAGATTGCTGTCGCCTATTTGTCTTATTGTCAAGATTGGGGACTGGTTGGTTTCGAGGCAAGACGCCGGTCTCGAGACAGAAAGGTTGTGGGTTCAAATCCCGGCTGCACCAGTTGGGATTTTTGTTTGTGATTTCTTTCTGCGGCAACCATTCCTGGTCTAGCAGCGAGGCCCGGCTTGAAACGTCAATTACTCATGGACGGAAAAAAATATGAGTACCTCCGAAGACGAAGTTATCTGCCTGTGCGATGAGGGGCCACTGAGTACACGGCTGCCAGGGAAAAACGGATTAACACGCAAACTTCAGTTCTTAGTCTCTAGGGACTTCGTCAGAGTCAGCAGGCGAACGCAAAAAAAAAAAAAAAAAAATTATCAAGATTTTCAGCATTAATAGAAGAGACAGAAAATTAAATCTTGAAAGCAACCGATGAAAGCTGCCAATCAAAAGCGACCAATGAAAGCTGCCAATCAAAAGCGACCAATGAAAGCTGCCAATCAAAAGCAGTCAATCAAAAGCGACCAATGAAAGCAGCCAATAACAGCAGCCAATGAAACCAACAAGGAAGTCAACAGTTTACCCAACTGATCAAGAGAGAAGGCTGGTCCCAGATATCACTGAGACTGGCCACCAGTAATCACTGCTGCTAGTTGTTCTCTCTTCACCACAATGCCATGTGTGCCTGTTGCCGCAGCTGCTAGTTGTTCTCTCTTTGCCACAATGCCATGTGTGCCTGTTGCCGCAGCTGCTAGTTGTTCTCTCTTCACCACAATGCCATGTGTGCCTGTTGCCGCAGCTGCTAGTTGTTCTCTCTTCACCACAATGCCATGTGTGCCTGTTGCCGCAGCTGCTGCTTCCTCAGACAAGCTTGTTGATCAGTGCACCAGTCTCCATTGATAAATGTAATGACTTCCTTAGATGGGCTCATAAACAAAACCTTATAGATGCAATGCACCCAGGCAGGATCAAAAACATGATCTGAAGACCAAGCAATACCACTTCAAATATAGCCCTTTTTTGTTAAAAAGATGTTAAGCTATGTTAAACAGTGTGTTGAGCCACGTCAAACAGTGTTTTCAGCTATGTTAAAAAGTGTGTTGAGCTATGTTAAACAGTGTTTTCAGCTATGTTAAACAGTGTATTGAGCTATGCTAAACAGTGTTTTCAGCTATGTTAAACAGTGTGTTGAGCTATATCAAAAAGTGTTTTCAGCTATGTTAAAAAGTGTGTTGAGCTATGTTAAACAGTGTTTTCAGCTATGTCAAACAGTGTTTTCAGCTATGTTAAACAGTGTGTTTAACATATTATTAGAAGTAATATTAGCAACACTTAAACAACATTCCCACCAAGAAGTGACTTTAGCAACACTTATCCAACATACACACCAAGAAGTGACTTTAGCAACACTTATCCAACATTCACACCAAGAAGTGACTTTAGCAACACTTATCCAACATTCACACCAAGAAGTGACTTTAGCAACACTTATCCAACATTCACACCAAGAAGTGACATTAACAACACTTATCCATCATTCAACAAGAAGTGACATTAGCAACACTTATCCAACATTCACACCAAGAAGTGACACCAGCAACACCTATCCAACATTCACACTAAGAAGTGACATTAGCAACACTTATCCAACATTCACACTAAGAAGTGACACCAGCAACACCTATCCAACATTCACACTAAGAAGTGACTTTAGCAACACTTATCCAACATACACACCAAGAAGTGACTTTAGCAACACTTATCCAACGTTCACACTAAGAAGTAACATTTTTTTAAACATTCCAGGACAATTTTTCTATTCACAAACAAGAGAATGATGCTATCTATATAAGTGAAGGTCTGGATCTCCCTGCAAAATAATAACCTCTTCCAAGAGGTCAATTTTACAAGCAGGGTCATTGTCAGCAGGCCAGCAATTGTTCTCACAGGTGAACACGAGGACTGTTCCAAATTCAACTTCACAATGGGTGCCTGAATAGTAAAAAGAGGGAATTAGAAGAAAAATGATATATGTTAAAGTTAAATATTGGTTAAAGTTAAAACTCAAATTTCTATGTGATACCAACATCATCATCAGGTCGCATGCCATTTGTATAATGTTGGCTTCACAAAAGCCCATCTGAAAGAATCTCTGTCTATAGCCAGATCTCCCATAGAATGTTGCATTCACCACAACCTGTCTGAAAGAATCTCTGTCTCTAGCCAGATCTCCCACAGAACATTGCTTTCACCACAGCCCGTCTGAAAGAATCTCTGCCTCTAGCCAGATCTCCCACAGAACATTGCTTTCACCACAGCCCGTCTGAAAGAATCTCTGCCTCTAGCCAGATCTCCAATAGAATGTTGCATTCACCACAGGCTGTCTGAAAGAATCTCTGTCTCTAGCCAGATCTCCAATAGAATGTTGCTTTCACCACAGCCCATCTGAAAGAATATCTGTCTCTAGCCAGATCCCCCACAGAACGTTACATTCACCACAGTCCGTCTGAAAAAATCTCAATCTCTAGCCAGATCTCCCACAGAACATTGCATTCACTACAGCCTGTCTGAAAAAATCTCTGTCTCTAGCCAGATCTCACACAGAATGTTACATTCACCACAGCCTGTCTGAAAGAATCTCTGTCTCTAGCCAGATCTCCCACAGAACGTTACATTCACCGCTGCCCATCTGAAAGAACCTCTGTCACTAGCCAGAGCTCACACAGAACATTGCATTCACCACAGCCTGTCTGAAAGAATCTGTCTCTAGCCAGGTCTCCCACTTTTTCTGTTGTCATGTTCAATGTCTCCTTGATGTCTTGAAACCACCTTCTTCTTGGTCTGTCCCTGATGCGTCATGTAGGAACCATACCTTCCATTATTGTTCTTTCCAGCCCGCTGTGTCTTTTGACATGGCCATAGTATTTTAATTTCCTCTGCAGAATGGTGTTTATAAACCAGTTCATTTTAGTGTTTAAATCTTTTAATATGTCTTCATTGCTCTTTTTCATTACCCAATGCATATTAAAGATTTTTTTGTAGGTTTTTGTTTCGAATGAATTTATTTTCTTTGCACAAAACCCCAAACTGGAAATACCTCCATGAAATATTAACTGTAAGAATGTGGGAAGACAGCAGACACCATCTCGATCTATAAATGAAGCCAAGTGCCTGGTATCACAGAGTGACAACATTGCTGGAGGCTACTGAAGAATGTTGAGAAAACCATATGCTGCTAATGAAGAGTAATGAGAACATTCTAAAAGAGGATAAAAAAAAAGGTTAGTTTCAAACATATGGAGAAGACGGGAGCTGCAATAGCTCAGTGGTTAGTGAACTAGACTACAAAGGACAATAGGCTGGGTTCAATCCTAATCAATGGCTTCAGGTTCACCCAGCCTTTAGTGGGTACAGGATTTTTTCTGGGAGAGTAAAGCGGCACGGGCATAATACCAAAAAATCATGTGCCGAAGGTCTGTAAAACATTATGCTCACTAGCATAAGGTGACCAGACGTCCCGATTTTTTACTGTTTTTTCAACCTTTGTCCCAGATTTGCTACTGTCCCGATTTTGGCCGATTTTTTAGCTTTTGTCCCGGATTTGTTAAAATACATTAGGGACACAAACGTTTACCAATTTTGCCAATATGGTAGACGTCTCTTTGACATAAAAATAGACATTATTCCGTTGTTGTGTAGAAAATGTTGAAAAAGTTGAACTGGCTGTTCATTTGGGGAAACAGCAAAACGTCCTCCAAGTTTTAAATCTTGTAGACCGAAACTGAAACACTGATCAGAAAAATACAGCAACTTTGCTTCACCTTCTATTTAAGTGAGTATCTCTAGTGTTTTTGTTTATCTCTTGATAACGTTTTGTAAATCTATACTGTTAGGTGTTTTAATTAGTTTTAAAATATTTCTATTATTCACTTGAAAAAGATGGAAGAAATGTCATTTTATTGATGGAAAATTTAAGTCAAATAAATCCATCCCGAATTAGGGTTTTAAAATATGGTCACCTAACACTAGCACCATATTCTCTATACGCGACTTGGTGTGACAGGGCTCTTTACGTGTTTCTTTTTTTCATGGAGAAGACATTGTAAATTGTAATTTGTTTGGCTGGCATGTACTGATATGGGAACAACTGAAATATATTGTGACAACAGGAAAAAAATGAGGGGGAAAGAGACAGAGGAAAATGGAGAGAAGAGATGTTTAAGTGAATTGTTTGGTAGAAAGTCAACAAGAGAAGTGATAAACTGTTGCTGTGATAGATTGTTTGTATTGTTTGGTAGACAGTGAACAAGAGAAGAGATAAACTGTTGTTGTGATAGACAGATTGTTTGGTAGACAGTTAACAAGAGAAAAGATAAACTGTTGTTGTGATAGGCAGTTTGTTTGCATTGTTTGGTAGACAGTCAACAAGAGAAGTGATAAACTGTTGTTGTGATAGATAGATTGTTTGTATTGTTTGGTAGACAGTCAACAAGAGAAGAGATAAACCGTTGTAGTGATAGACAGATTGTTTGTATTGTTTGGTAGACAGTCAACAAGAGAAGTGATAAACTGTTGTTGTGATAGACAGATTGTTTGTATCGTTTGGTAGACAGTCAACAAGAGAAGTGATAAACTGTTATTGTGATAGACAGATTGTTTGTATTGTTTGGTAGACAGTCAACAAGAGAAGTGATAAACTGTTGCTGTGATAGACAGATTGTTTGTATTGTTTGGTAGACAGTCAACAAGAGAAGAGATAAACCGTTGTTGTGGTAGACAGTCAACAAGAGAAGAGATAAACTGTTGCTGTGATAGACAGATTGTTTGGTAGACAGTCAACAAGAGAAGAGATAAACCGTTGCTGTGATAGACAGATTGTTTGTATTGTTTGGTAGACAGTCAACAAGAGAAGAGATAAACCGTTGTTGTGATAGACAGATTGTTTGTATTGTTTGGTAGACAGTCAACAAGAGAAGTGATAAACTGTTGTTGTGATAGATTGTTTGTATTGTTTGGTAGACAGTCAACAAGAGAAGAGATAAACTGTTGTTGTGATAGACAGATTGTTTGTATTGTTTGGTAGACAGTCAACAAGAGAAGTGATAAACTGTTGTTGTGATAGACAGATTGTTTGTATCGTTTGGTAGACAGTCAACAAGAGAAGTGATAAACTGTTGTTGTGATAGATTGTTTGTATTGTTTGGTAGACAGTGAACAAGAGAAGTGATAAACTGTTGTTGTGATAGACAGATTGTTTGTATCGTTTGGTAGACAGTGAACAAGAGAAGTGATAAACTGTTGTTGTGATAGACAGATTGTTTGTATTGTTTGGTAGACAGTCAACAAGAGAAGTGATAAACTGTTGCTGTGATAGACAGATTGTTTGTATTGTTTGGTAGACAGTCAACAAGAGAAGAGATAAACCGTTGTTGTGATAGACAGATTGTTTGTATTGTTTGGTACAGTTAACAAGAGAAGAGATAAATTGTTGTTGTGATAGACAGATTGTTTGTATTGTTTGGTAGACAGTTGACAAGAGAAGAGATAAACCGTTGTTGTGATAGACAGATTGTTTGTATTGTTTGGTAGACAGTCATGAAGAGAAGTGATAAACCGTTGCTGTGATAGACAGATTGTTTGTATTGTTTGGTAGACAGTCAACAAGAGAAGAGATAAACCGTTGTTGTGATAGACAGATTGTTTGTATTGTTTGGTAGACAGTCAACAAGAGAAGAGATAAACCGTTGTTGTGATAGACAGATTGTTTGTATTGTTTGGTAGACAGTCAACAAGAGAAAAGATAAACTGTTGCTGTGATAGACAGATTGTTTGTATTGTTTGGTAGACAGTCAACAAGAGAAGAGATAAACTGTTGCTGTGATAGATGTATTGTTTGGTAGACAGTCAACAAGAGAAGAGATAAACCGTTGTTGTGATAGACAGATTGTTTGTATTGTTTGGTAGACAGTCAACAAGAGAAGAGATAAACCGTTGTTGTGATAGATAGATTGTTTGTATTGTTTGGTAGACAGTCAACAAGAGAAGAGATAAACCGTTGTTGTGATAGATAGATTGTTTGTATTGTTTGGTAGACAGTCAACAAGAGAAGAGATAAACTGTTGCTGTGATAGATAGATTGTTTGTATTGTTTGGTAGACAGTGAACAAGAGAAGAGATAAACCGTTGTTGTGATAGACAGATTGTTTGTATTGTTTGGTAGACAGTTAACAAGAGAAGTGATAAACTGTTGCTGTGATAGACAGATTGTTTGTATTGTTTGGTAGACAGTCAACAAGAGAAGTGATAAACTGTTGTTGTGATAGACAGATTGTTTGTATCGTTTGGTAGACAGTCAACAAGAGAAGTGATAAACTGTTGTTGTGATAGATTGTTTGTATTGTTTGGTAGACAGTCAACAAGAGAAGTGATAAACTGTTGTTGTGATAGATTGTTTGCCCTTAAGATCATCATCACAGTACACTGGACAAATCCATAGCTGCTACGATATCCCCCTTGAGGATCTCCACAAAATCCAAGGAGAATCCAGGCTCATGTGCACGAACTCTGTAGCACCACCAGGGATCCATGATGACGGTAGGTTTTTGTTAACAATTTTACCTGGGCAGTAGCCATTGGCCTACTCTTTTTTATTTTAATTGTCAATAGTTCTTTAACATGCACACAGGACCTCCTAGTTATCACAGCTATCTGAGAGGACTTGAGTCACTGGATGTTGGGGAGGACTTGAGTCACTGGATGTTGGGGAGGACTTGAGTCACTGGATGTTGGACAGGACTTGGGTCACTGGATGTTGCGCAGGACTTGAGTCACTAGATGTTGGGGAGGACTTGAGTCACTGGAAATTGGGGAGACCTGTGTCACCGGATGTTGGGCAGACTTGAGTCACTGGAAATTGGGGAGACCTGTGTCACTGGATGTTGGGCAGACTGAGTCACTGGCTGTCAGGGGAGACTTGAGTCAATGGCTATTGCGGAAGATGAGTCACTGGCAGTTGGGAGGAAACTTGAGTCACTAGCTGTCACAGGAGACTTGAGTCACTGGCTGCCAAGGGAGACTTGAGTCAATGGCTGTTGCGGAAGATGAGTGCACTGGCAGTTGGGGGGGAAGACTTCAGTCAATGGCTGTCATGGGAACTTGAGTCACTGGCTGTCAGGGGAGACTTGAATGTTGAACAGACTGGAATTCTTAGCTGTGAGGGTAGACTTGATTTGCTGTGTGGAGTACCTTAAGTCACTAGCTGTGAGGGTAGACTTGATTTGCTGTGTGGAGTACCTTAAGTCACTAGCTGTGAGGGTAGACTTGATTTGCTGTGTGGAGTACCTTAAGTCACTAGCTGTGAGGGTAGACTTGATTTGCTGTGTGGAGTACCTTAAGTCACTAGCTGTGAGGGTAGACTTGATTTGCTGTGTGGAGTACCTTAAGTCACTAGCTGTGAGGGGAGACTTGATTTGCTGTGTGGAGTACCTTAAGTCACTAGCTGAAGAGGGGAGACTTGATTTGTTGTGTGGAGTACCTTAAGTCACTAGCTGAAGAGGGGAGACTTGATTTGTTGTGTGGAGTATCTTAAGTCACTAGCTGTGAGGGGAGACTTGATTTGCTGTGTGGAGTACCTTAAGTCACTAGATGCAAGGGGAGACTTGATTTGCTGTGTGGAGTACCTTAAGTCACTAGCTGAAGAGGGGGGACTTGATTTGCGGTGTGGAGTACCTTAAGTCACTAGCTGCGAGGGGAGACTTGATTTGTTGTGTGGAGTATCTTAAGTCACTAGCTGCGAGGGGAGACTTGATTTGTTGTGTGGAGTATCTTAAGTCACTAGCTGTGAGGGGAGACTTGATTTGTTGTGTGGAGTATCTTAAGTCACTAGCTGTGAGGGGAGACTTGATTTGTTGTGTGGAGTATCTTAAGTCACTAGTTGTGAGGGAAGACTTGATTTGTTGTGTGGAGTATCTTAAGTCACTAGCTGTGAGGGGAGACTTGTATTACTGGATAAATTATGTTTGTTACTGGATTATTTAGACTTGTATTACTGGATAAATTATATCTGTTACTGGATTATTTAGACTTGTGTTACTGGATAAATTATGTTTGTTACTGGATTATTTAGACTTGTGATCTCTTTTGTTTTAACTTGTTCCTTGTTTGTCCCAGCTGCAGACATTTTGAGTTAAAATGTTGGATTTGTTTTGTCTTCTCTTATCCATAAGGATATAACACTATTCTCTCATGTTGTATTTTTGTGTTTAAGGTGAGCTCTTTGCTGATTTTCTTTACTGATGGTCAGATTCCAATCTTTGTCTTCTTCATCCATGCCAGCAACCAATTCCTGAAAAATCAGCTTAACCAGTAAAAATATTCTAGAAGAGAAGATCTTCATGAAAACATCTGCTTAACCAGTAAAAATATTCTAGAAGAGAAGGTCTTCATGAAAACATCAGCTTAACCAGTAAAAATATTCTAGAAAAGATCTTCATGAAAACATCAGCTTAACCAGTAAAAATATTCTAGAAAAGATCTTCATGAAAACATCACCAACCATCTTCTGTTTTCAGGAAAGGAATGAGCTGGGGCAGGAGCTGTAGCTCAAAGATCCTCCGTCCTTGGCAGTTAGGGCATCTGCTGACTGGTTCTTCTGACAGGCGATCAATCAGAAGTGGGTTACCTCCTCTCTCATATCTGGTAACAGTCAGGAGAATTCATCAACATCATTATCTCACAACTTTTTATTTCATCAACATCATTAACTCACAACTTTTGATGGTTCTTTATTTAACAAACATCAACATCATTATCTCACAACTTTTGATGGCTCTTTATTTAACAAACATCAACATCATTATCTCACAACTTTTGATGGCTCTTTATTTAACAAACATCAACATCATTATCTCACAACTTTTGATGGCTCTTTATTTAACAAACATCAACATCATTATCTCACAACTTTTGATGGCTCTTTATTTAACAAACATCAACATCATTATCTCACAACTTTTGATGGCTCTTTATCTAACAAACATCAACATCATTATCTCACAACTTTTTATTTCACCAACATCATCAAGATCAGGCTGATTCACTATTGGTGACCCCTAGCTGAAAAAAACCACACAGTCACACACAAATCCCCAAAGTTTCAAAGCCTCTACACAGTTTATGTTGGATCTCTGAGCAAGGACTCAAGAGTTAAAGTGTCCTAGTGAATATTTTCAAGAACTCAGAGTTAAAGTGTCCCAGTGAATATGTTCAAGAACTCATCAAAGTTAAAGCATCCCAGTGAATATGTTCAAGAACTCATCAGAGTTAAAGCGTCCCAGTGAATATGTTCAAGAACTCATCAGAGTTAAAGCGTCCCAGTGAATATGTTCAAGAACTCATCAGAGTTAAAGCGTTCCAGTGAATATGTTCAAGAACTCATCAGAGCTAAAGTGTCCTAGTGAATATTTTCAAGAACTCAGAGTTAAAGTGTCCCAGTGAATAAGTCCAAGAACTCATCAGAGTTAAAGTGTTCCAGTGAATATGTTCAACAACTCATCAGAGTTAAAGTGCCCCAGTGAATAAGTCCAAGAACTCATCAGAGTTAAAGCATCCCAGTGAATATGTTCAAGAACTCATCAGAGTTAAAGCGTTCCAGTGAATAAGTCCAAGAATACAAGAGTTAAAGCGTCCCAGTGAATAAGTCCAAGAATACAAGAGTTAAAGTGTCCCAGTGAATATGTTCAAGAACTCATCAGAGTTAAAGCATCCCAGTGAATATGTTCAAGAACTCATCAGAGTTAAAGCATCCCAGTGAATATGTTCAAGAACTCATCAGAGTTAAAGCGTCCCAGTGAATAAGTCCAAGAATACAAGAGTTAAAGCGTCCCAGTGAATATGTTCAAGAACTCAGAGTTGTAAACTTGAACAGTGAATATGTTTTAAGGACCCAGAATGGAACCAACAACCGTGCCAGTAAATACACTATTTAAAACATTTCATTTTAGTAGTGGTTATTTTTCTTATTGTTCTTGCATCTAGGGTCCAGGACTGGCATGAGATATGGAGGTTGAAACCATACAGACATTCACCAGTTTAATGGTTGACCCACATTCTCATAATGGAACCACTGTAACGCACACCCACACATCTTACCTAACACACTGTTGGGGGCATCTTTGCAGGCGCTTCATAAATTTGTGGAATATTTTGTCTCCATGCTTCAGCTCAGTTCTCTCATAGATTTCTGCAGGCAGGTTTCTGTCCTTTGAGGTTTGGAAGCTGAGTTTGTGAAGAAATTGGAATCAAGTTCAGGCACTTTAATAACCCATTGGAGGCCACAAAACAGCAGGAGAACAAATGAGAGAGTTCAAGAAATAAGGAGAGAGTTCAAGAACTAAGAAGAGAGTTCAAGAACTAAGGAGAGAGTTCAAGAACTAAGGAGAGAGTTCAAGAACTAAGGAGAGAATTCAAGAACTAAGGAGAGAGTTCAAGAACTAAGGAGAGAGTTCAAGAACTAAGGAGAGAGTTCAAGAACTAAGGAGAGAGTTCAAGAACTAAGGAGAGAGTTCAAAAACTAAGGAGATAGTTCAAGAACTAAGATGACAGCATGTGAAATTCGTCAATATAAACTGTCTCTTCCCTTGTGGCTACATAATGACAGGATGTTACTGTCTACCTTTTGATGTTACTTCATCTCTTAATGTTACTCTCCCATCTCTTGATGTGACTCTTCCATCTATTGATGTTGCTCTCCCATCTCTTGATGTGAATCTCCCATCTCTTGATATTACTCTCCCATCTATTGATAATACTCTCCCATCTCTTGATGGAACTTTCCCAAATCTTGATGTTACTCTCCCATCTCTTGATGCTAGGCTCTCATCTCTTAATGTTACTCTCTCATCTCTTGAT
The DNA here is from genome assembly GCA_032433765.1 of Megaustenia siamemsis. Classification (NCBI taxonomy): domain Eukaryota; kingdom Metazoa; phylum Mollusca; class Gastropoda; order Stylommatophora; family Ariophantidae; genus Megaustenia; species Megaustenia siamemsis. The sequence goes on along the minus strand of JAVIAB010000101.1, from coordinate 387,337 downwards.
GCTATGCTCTCATCTCTAAATGTTACTTTCCCACTTCTTGATGTTACTCTCCCAAATCTTGATGTTACTCTTCCACCTCTTGATGCTACTCTCCCAAATCTTGATGTTACTCTCCCACCTCTTGATGCTACTCTCCCACCTCTTGATGTTACTCTCCCATCTCTTGATGCTACTCTCCCACCTCTTGATGTTACTCTCCCATCTCTTGATATTACTCTCCCATCTCTTGATATTACTCTCCCATCTCTTGATGTTACTCTCCCATCTCTTGATGCTACTCTCCCATCTCTTGATGCTACTCTCCCATCTCTTGATGCTACTCTCCCACCTCTTGATGTTACTCTCCCATCTCTTGATGTTACTTTCCCACTTCTTGATGTTACTTTCTCAAATCTTGATGTTACCCTCCCATCTCTTGATATTACTCTCCCACCTCTTGATGTTACCCTCCCATCTCTTGATGTTACCCTCCCATCTCTTGATATTACCCTCCCATCTCTTGATATTACTCTCCCATCTCTTGATGTTACCCTCCCATCTCTTGATGTTACTCTCCCATCTCTTGATGCTACTCTCCCACCTGTTTTGCCCTCAATATTTAATCTTCAACACTGAGTCATGGCCACCCAAAACACTGACCTACCTTTCAGACATCAACAGGTGGATCTGTTTGCCCTCTGACCTCTCATAGCTTCTGATCAGATTATTCAAATGGTCAGAATCACTGGCCTCCTCATATGGTTCCTCTAGGACAGAGAGAAAGTATGGCTCAAAGACCACATTTCTTTTTGACATCAACGTGTTTGGCTGGGAGTTCTGGTCAAATTGTAAAGACAATCATGAGTACTGGTGGAATGGTATGATTGTCTCAGTCTTTATCAGGGAGAGGACAATGATTTACAGTCAAAGTTTCAATCTTTATCAGGGAATGAAGATAGACACATATGTCTCTTAGACAGAGGGCCCTTCTCTTTCCTGGATGGCGGATTAGAAATTGGGTTAAATACAAAAATACAAATTTTCAACTCAAATGTTAAGGCGGTCCTGTTATATGGCTGTGAAACATGGAGAACAACAAAATTGACAATCATGAAGATACAGACTTTCATTAATGGATGCTTACACAGGATAAAAGGATGGAAATGGCAGGACAAAATCACTAACATAGAATTATGGAAATGTACCAGTCATACCAGTGAATAAAGAGATACAGCGAAGACGATGGCGCTGGATAGGACATACACTATGGAAGCCAACTGAGAGTATTACACAACAGGCCCTTTTTTGGAATCCCCAGGCGAAAAGACAAAGAGGAAGACCAAGGAATTTTTGGAGAAGACAGATAGAAGCAGAAATGAAGATGATGGGGAAGACATGGAATGATCTTAAAAGAATAGCAAAAAACAGAACGACTTGAAAAGTGTTTGTTGAAGACCTATGCTCCACTGGGAGCTAAAAAGGTAGAAGAAGAAGATAGACACATAAAACATGGACAGAAAATGAATTTTCCTTCCCAGAATTTGCCCAGTGACAACTTATCATCTTTATCTTCCCTTAAAGGGAACTAAATCCTTCATTACTTCAGCTCCCTGTGGAGCATATGTCTTCAACAAACACTTTCAAAGTTGCTCTGTTTCTTGCCATGCGCCATTCTTTTAAGATCATTCCATATCTTATCCTCTTCTTCATCTCTTCTCCCATCTGTCTTCCCCTTCCTCTTCATCTCTTTCTTAATACTTTACCGCACTATCACAATATATGCTATAGGTCTACATGTTCCACAGTTGACATTACCTGCACAAGTTTTGTATTGAGAAGTCTTGCCATTGCATCCCACCTCTCTGAGTCAGCCAATGCCATCGTCTCCACCACTGCAGGCACCTCCACATCATCAAAAGTAGCAACAGTTGAAGTAGCTAAACAAAATTGTTGCTGGTAAATTATTGTTTACTACAGTAGGTTTGTCAGCTAAATCAACTTTCATCATAACAACTTCTATCTGTTAAATTAACATTCGTTATAACAACTTTCAACTGTTAAATTAACATTCGTTTTAACAACTTTCAACTGTTCATTTTACACTCACTATAACACCAAATGGGAGCCGCAACAGCTCAATGGTTAGTGAACTGGTCTACAAATGACAAGAGGTAGGGTTCGATTCCAACCGATGGCTTCCGATTCACCCAGCCTTTAATGGGTACCGGATTTTTTTGTGGGAAAGTAAAGACGCACGGGTGTAGTACCGACCAAATTACCCCAAAAATCATGTGCCGAAGGTCTGTAAAATTTATTGTCACTAACACCATATTCCCTATACGCCACTTGGTGTGACAGGGGTACTTGACTTTTTATAACAGCAAATGAACTGTTCTTCTTCAGTGTTGAAGTCTTGCTGCAAACTTGGCTCTTTGTCTATTTTCATGATGGAGGGGTAAGAACAACATCACGACACATGATGAGTTGGTCGCATGGTCAGTACTTGTATATGGAAGGGTAAGAACATCACAACACATGATGAGTTGGTCGCATGGTCAGTACTTGTATATGGAGGGGTGGGAACAACATTACGACACATGATGAGTTGGTCACATGGTCTGTACTTGTATATGGAGGGGTAAGAACATCATGGCACATGATGAGCTGGTCGTATGATCGGTACTCATACATGTGTGTATGTCCTGATTTTCCCCCCTAAACCTGCAGCATTGTTGACACACTTCAGCAGGCTGGATAAAGGTTTGATGTAGAAGTTTCCCTTCTCACAGAGTGATGCTGGCCAGGGCTGTTGGGTACATCCTGCTTATGGTTTCTGCCTGGAGGTTCTCTAATGGCCTTTCCCATGGTGAACTCTAAACCTGCAGCAGTGTGTTCTATCTAGGCAAGGGACACAGTGAAGGGGTGCTCTGTGGTAGCCAACCACAAGATGTGGTGATGGTACAAGATGATGATGGCACCAACAAAAAATACTCTACCGTTATGTCAGACAATTGATTTTTGTGTCAGACAAGAGATTCTTATATGTCAGACAACTGATTCTTTATATGTCAGACAACTGATTCTTATATGTCAGACAACTGATTCTTATATGTCAGACATCTGATTCTTATATGTCAGACAACTGATTCTTATATGTCAGACAACTGATTCTTATATGTCAGACAAGTGATTCTTATATGTCAGACAAGTGATTCTTATATGTCAGACAACTGATTCTTATATGTCAGACAACTGATTCTTATATGTCAGACAACTGATTCTTATATGTCAGACAACTGATTCTTATATGTCAGACAACTGATTCTTATATGTCAGACAACTGATTCGTATATGTCAGACAACTGATTCTCATATGACAGACAAGTGATTCTCATATGTCAGACAAGTGATTCTTATATGTCAGACAAGTGATTCTTATATGTCAGACAACTGATTCTTATATGTCAGACAACTGATTCTTATATGTCAGACAACTGATTCTTATATGACAGACAACTGATTCTTATATGTCAGACAACTGATTCTTATATGACAGACAACTGATTCTTATATGTCAGACAACTGATTCTTATATGTCAGACAACTGATTCTTATATGACAGACAACTGATTCTTATATGTCAGACAACTGATTCTTATATGTCAGACAACTGATTCTTATATGTCAGACAAGTGATTCTTATATGTCAGACAAGTGATTCTTATATGTCAGACAACTGATTCTTATATGTCAGACAAGTGATTCTTATATGTCAGACAAGTGATTCTTATAGGACAGACAAGTGATTCTTATATGTCAGACAAGTGATTCTTATAGGACAGACAAGTGATTCTTATATGTCAGACTAAGTGTCTCTTCTTAGTCAATAAAAGACAATTAGTCATTAAGTAGATTGTTAATAAACACCTAGAAGTTCTCAACTTGGCACTTTTGAGCTCAACACGTGCTGATGCTCAAGAAAAGATTGAACGACTCCACAATATTTCTGCTCAAATAGACCTCCAGATCAACACGACCAAAACGAAAGTCCCGGATATTACTAGGAAAGCCTCATATATAACAATTAACAATGACGTTTTACAACACAGTGCAACGTATTAACGGGTGTTTGGTCAGAGTGGATCTGGCAGACTCTAATTGTGATGTTCTGTCTGTGGGGGCGGTCAACACACTTAACCTGACAGCTGACTTCATGTGAGAGTCTGGAATCCTACTCTGATTGAGTCCTGATCGCAGAGAGAGAGAGAGAGAATCTGATGAACAGCTGGAGATCCAAAGCTCCCAGTAAACGAACAAAACTTAGATTGTTCATCTCCTGTTTACTACCAGTGCTAACATACAGATGTTATACCTGTGCTAACATATGAATGTTATACCTGTGCTAACATATGGATGTTATACCAGTGCTAACATATGGATGTTATACCAGTGCTAACATATGGATGTTATACCTGTGCTAACATATGGATGTTATACCAGTGCTAACATATGAATGTTATACCTGTGCTAACATATGAATGTTATACCTGTGCTAACATATGGATGTTATACCTGTGCTAACATATGGATGTTATACCAGTGCTAACATATGGATGTTATACCTGTGCTAACATATGGATGTTATACCTGTGCTAACATATGAATGTTATACCTGTGCTAACATATGGATGTTATACCAGTGCTAACATATGGATGTTATACCAGTGCTAACATATGGATGTTATACCAGTGCTAACATATGGATGTTATACCAGTGCTAACATATGGATGTTATACCAGTGCTAACATATGGATGTGATACCTGTGCTAACATATGGATGTGATACCTGTGCTAACATATGGATGTGATACCTGTGCTAACATATGGATGTGATACCTGTGCTAACATATGGATGTGATACCTGTGCTAACATATGGATGTGATACCTGTGCTAACATATGGATGTGATACCAGTGCTAACATATGGATGTTATACCTGTGCTAACATATGGATGTGATACCAGTGCTAACATATGGATGTGATACCTGTGCTAACATATGGATGTGATACCTGTGCTAACATATGGATGTGATACCAGTGCTAACATATGGATGTGATACCTGTGCTAACATATGGATGTGATACCTGTGCTAACATATGGATGTGATACCTGTGCTAACATATGGATGTTCTACCTGTACTAACATATGGATGTGATACCAGTGCTAACATATGGATGTGATACCTGTGCTAACATATGGATGTGATACCTGTGCTAACATATGGATGTGATACCTGTGCTAACATATGGATGTGATACCTGTGCTAACATATGGATGTGATACCTGTGCTAACATAAGGATGTGATACCTGTGCTAACATATGGATGTGATACCTGTGCTAACATATGGATGTTATACCAGTGCTAACATATGGATGTGACACCTGTGCTAACATATGAATGTTATACCTGTGCTAACATATGGATGTTATACCTGTGCTAACATATGAATGTTATACCTGTGCTAACATATGGATGTTATACCTGTGCTAACATATGAATGTTATACCTGTGCTAACATATGGATGTTATACCTGTGCTAACATATGGATGTGATACCAGTGCTAACATATGGATGTGATACCAGTGCTAACATATAGATGTTATACCAGTGCTAACATATGGATGTTATACCAGTGATAACATATGGATGTTATACCAGTGCTAACATATGGATGTTATACCAGTGCTAACATATGGATGTTATACCAGTGCTAACATATGGATGTTATACCTGTGCTAACATATGGATGCTATACATGTGCTAACATATGGATGTGATACCTGTGCTAACATATGGATGTGATACCTGTGCTAACATATGGATGTGATACCTGTGCTAACATATGGATGTGATACCTGTGCTAACATATGGATGTGATACCTGTGCTAACATATGAATGTTATACCTGTGCTAACATATGAATGTTATACCTGTGCTAACATATGAATGTTATACCTGTGCTAACATATGGATGTGATACCTGTGCTAACATATGGATGTTATACCTGTGCTAACATATGGATGTGATACCTGTGCTAACATATGGATGTGATACCTGTGCTAACATATGGATGTGATACCTGTGCTAACATATGGATGTGATACCTGTGCTAACATATGGATGTGATACCTGTGCTAACATGTGGATGTGATACCAGTGCTAACATATGGATGTTATACCTGTCCCAACATATGGATGTGATACCAGTGCTAACATATGGATGTTATACCAGTGCTAACATATGGATGTGATACCAGTGCTAACATATGGATGTTATACCTGTGCTAACATATGGATGTGATACCAGTGCTAACATATGGATGTGATACCAGTGCTAACATATGGATGTGATACCTGTGCTAACATATGGATGTGATACCTGTGCTAACATATGGATGTGATACCTGTGCTAACATATGGATGTGATACCTGTGCTAACATATGGATGTGATACCTGTGCTAACATATGGATGTGATACCTGTGCTAACATATGGATGTTCTACCTGTACTAACATATGGATGTGATACCAGTGCTAACATATGGATGTGATACCTGTGCTAACATATGGATGTGATACCTGTGCTAACATATGGATGTGATACCTGTGCTAACATATGGATGTGATACCTGTGCTAACATATGGATGTGATACCTGTGCTAACATAAGGATGTGATACCTGTGCTAACATATGGATGTGATACCTGTGCTAACATATGGATGTTATACCAGTGCTAACATATGGATGTGACACCTGTGCTAACATATGAATGTTATACCTGTGCTAACATATGGATGTTATACCTGTGCTAACATATGAATGTTATACCTGTGCTAACATATGGATGTTATACCTGTGCTAACATATGAATGTTATACCTGTGCTAACATATGGATGTTATACCTGTGCTAACATATGGATGTGATACCAGTGCTAACATATGGATGTGATACCAGTGCTAACATATGGATGTGACACCTGTGCTAACATATGAATGTTATACCTGTGCTAACATATGGATGTTATACCTGTGCTAACATATGAATGTTATACCTGTGCTAACATATGGATGTTATACCTGTGCTAACATATGAATGTTATACCTGTGCTAACATATGGATGTTATACCTGTGCTAACATATGGATGTGATACCAGTGCTAACATATGGATGTGATACCAGTGCTAACATATAGATGTTATACCAGTGCTAACATATGGATGTTATACCAGTGATAACATATGGATGTTATACCAGTGCTAACATATGGATGTTATACCAGTGCTAACATATGGATGTTATACCAGTGCTAACATATGGATGTTATACCTGTGCTAACATATGGATGCTATACATGTGCTAACATATGGATGTGATACCTGTGCTAACATATGGATGTGATACCTGTGCTAACATATGGATGTGATACCTGTGCTAACATATGGATGTGATACCTGTGCTAACATATGGATGTGATACCTGTGCTAACATATGAATGTTATACCTGTGCTAACATATGAATGTTATACCTGTGCTAACATATGAATGTTATACCTGTGCTAACATATGGATGTGATACCTGTGCTAACATATGGATGTGATACCTGTGCTAACATATGGATGTGATACCTGTTCTAACATATGGATGTGATACCTGTGCTAACATATGGATGTGATACCAGTGCTAACATATGGATGTGATACCTGTGCTAACATGTGGATGTGATACCAGTGCTAACATATGGATGTTATACCTGTCCCAACATATGGATGTGATACCAGTGCTAACATATGGATGTTATACCAGTGCTAACATATGGATGTGATACCAGTGCTAACATATGGATGTTATACCTGTGCTAACATATGGATGTGATACCAGTGCTAACATATGGATGTGATACCAGTGCTAACATATGGATGTGATACCTGTGCTAACATATGGATGTGATACCTGTGCTAACATATGGATGTGATACCTGTGCTAACATATGGATGTGATACCTGTGCTAACATATGGATGTGATACCTGTGCTAACATATGGATGTGATACCTGTGCTAACATATGGATGTGATACCTGTGCTAACATAAGGATGTGATACCTGTGCTAACATATGGATGTGATACCTGTGCTAACATATGGATGTGATACCTGTGCTAACATATGGATGTGATACCTGTGCTAACATATGGATGTTATACCTGTGCTAACATATGGATGTGATACCTGTGCTAACATATGGATGTGATACCTGTGCTAACATATGGATGTGATACCTGTGCTAACATATGGATGTGATACCTGTGCTAACATATGGATGTGATACCAGTGCTAACATATGGATGTGATACCAGTGCTAACATATGGATGTGATACCTGTGCTAACATAAAGATGTCAAAGTTAGAAATCCACCCTCACTTTAGATAAGAAATTAAATGTCTTTGAAAACAAATGTCTACGTAGGATCTCGAACATAAGCTGGAAAGAGTGCTCTTATAAACAAACATAAGCTGGAAAGAGTACTCTTATAAACAAACATAAGCTGGAAAGAGTGCTCTTATAAACAAACATAAGCTGGAAAGAGTGCTCTTATAAACAAACATAAGCTGGAAAGAGTACTCTTATAAACAAACATAAGCTGGAAAGAGTGCTCTTATAAACAAACATAAGCTGGAAAGAGTACTCTTATAAACAAACATAAGCTGGAAAGAGTGCTCTTATAAACAAACATAAGCTGGAAAGAGTACTCTTATAAACAAACATAATCTGGAAAGAGTGCTCTTATAAACAAACATAAGCTGGAAAGAGTACTCTTATAAACAAACATAATCTGGAAAGAGTGCTCTTATAAACAAACATAAGCTGGAAAGAGTACTCTTATAAACAAACATAATCTGGAAAGAGTGCTCTTATAAACAAACATAAGCTGGAAAGAGTACTCTTATAAACAAACATAAGCTGGAAAGAGTACTCTTATAAACAAACATAAGCTGGAAAGAGTACTCTTATAAACAAACATAATCTGGAAAGAGTGCTCTTATAAACAAACATAAGCTGGAAAGAGTACTCTTATAAACAAACATAAGCTGGAAAGAGTACTCTTATAAACAAACATAAGCTGGAAAAATGTTTAATCAACGGATAAGAGATGAATCTAAACAAAAATATATGTTGAACTTTATAAGAAAAAGACATTGGAAGTCCATCAGCTTTGTACTAAGAAAGAAATGAAGAAAGACTTCCCTGTCAGACATTCATGTGGAAACCATCTGGTAAAAGAAAGCAAGGAAGACAAAGAGAATTGCTGTACAGAACAATTACTTAGGAAGGCTCAACCATGAGAGTAAGAAAAAATCAAGAATTAGCAGCAGATCATCAAACATGGAGAATGACTTCTGTACTAGGCACAGTCTTCAGCCCAAGAGGAAAATGAATTAATTCTACTACCACCAATATAACAACCACTATAACCATGACAACAACTAATGCTACTGATACTGAACAAACCAATATTACCTCCAGTCTCTGAAGAGTGTGCATCACTGTTTTGTTCATCATTAGACAGCGTCAGCTGCAACAACAAATTTCAATATGAAGCTCGACGACTTTTTAGGTCCTGGTCAAATTTTATCTAAAATTCATTCCAGCAGATACAGAAATCACTGGACCCTAAACAAATCCTCACTGGACCCTAAACTAATCTTCACTGGACCCTAAACTAATCTTCACTGGACCCTAAACAAATCCTCACTGGACCCTAAACTAATCCTCACTGGACCCTAAACTAATCCTCACTGGACCTTAAACTAATCCTCACTGGACCCTAAACTAATCCTCACTGGACCCTAAACTAATCCTCACTGAACCCTAAACTAATCCTCACTGATCCCTAAACTAATCCTTACTGGACCTTAAACTAATACTCACTGGACCCTAAGCTAATCCTCAGTGGACCTTAAACTAATCCTCACTGGAGCTTAAACTAATCCTCACTGATCCCTAAACTAATCCTCAGTGGACCTTAAACTAATCCTCACTGATCCCTAAACTAATCCTCACTGGACCTTAAACTAATCCTCACTGATCCCTAAACTAATCCTCATTAAAGTGGACCTCATTGATTTCATAAATTCATCCTCACCACCACACTTATATCTTCCTAAACACACCTCCTTTACCATAAACTCATCCTGCCTCAATCATTCCATGAACTCATCCAATCTCAATCATTCCATGAACTCATCCTGCCTCAATCATTCCATGAACTCATCCAATCTCAATCATTCCATAAACTCATCCTGCCTCAATCATTCCATAAACTCATCCTGCCTCAATCATTCCATGAACTCATCCTGTCTCAATCATTCCATGAACTCATCCTGCCTCAATCATTCCATGAACTCATACTGCCTCAATCATTCCATGAACTCATACTGCCTCAATCATTCCATAAACTCATACTGCCTCAATCATTCCATGAACTCATCCTGTCTCAATCATTCCATGAACTCATACTGCCTCAATCATTCCATGAACTCATACTGCCTCAATCATTCCATGAACTCATACTGCCTCAATCATTCCATAAACTCATCCTGCCTCAATCATTCCATGAACTCATACTGCCTCAATCATTCCATGAACTCATCCAATGTCAATCATAAATGAACTCATCCAATCTCAATTACTCCATGAACTCATCCTATTTCATGTTATAGCACCGTGATGTTAATTCTTTATATTATCTTTGTATTCTCTTTGACAGCACATCACATTTACATTGATCACACGTTAATCATGACAGACTCTTTTTCTCTCATTATATAATCATAATCAGTTTATTGATATTTCTTGGCACAATGATTCGACTAATGGTTGATGCACTTTTCTTAAATTAATGTTAATTAATTCTGGACTTCTCTGAGACAAATAGTCGGTGGATATGATCAGTCCACAAGTGCATATCTTGCATTCAATCTCTCTATCACTTACTTAAGTTTATCAGAATGTGAAACACAACTTGAAAACTCTCAAACACTTCACAACTAAAGTTCATATGTTCATTGCTATCCTTACTACTTTCTATCAACTTAATAACTTCTCAACTGACTTAAACTACAACCTGAAGATTCTTAACTTCCAAACTAACTGGCTCACCTTTCTAATCTTAACATATTAGATCTGACTTCTATCTCCTATCTTCCTATTCTGACTCTTGTTCTAATTGTTCTAATAATTATTGTCTAATCTAAAAGGTTGTTCTAATTTTCATTCCTGACTGTCTCTATCTCTAAATGTTCTATCCCTGACTCTGTTTCTCTCTAACTGTCTTAAACCTATTGTGTTGAAGTTTAAATATTCAGCTACAACTCTTCGCCTAAAAATCAGCAGCCAATCAAACTGTCGCAAAGTGACAATTTGCACTCTTCTGATCACTTGAGTTGGTCACTCCTCATTATTCTGTGACCAAAACTTGAACTATTCTCATGGTTTGACGAAAACACCTTGTTTTCGTGAAATCTCTATGCCCTATTTAAATTAATGATTACCTCATGACAATGACCTTTCCTGGTAGTTGGATGACAACTTATTTATCAGACGGCCAAAGTCATGGGGTAAATGCATGCTCTATTCTCATGCGCCTACTCTCACTTCCACAAACTTGGTTGAAGTGGATATTTACATGGACCTAAACTCAATATAATTCTACCTTGTCTTCCTTGTCCACTATCCCCTTGAACTTCTACCTTAACTTGGTGGGTGTCCTTGTTAAGTCCAAGTATAACTCCTCGGTGGGAGTCCCTGTCCCTACTATAAACTTTATTCCCTTAACTTGTTATTCTGGCTGGGAATTTTCCATACTTTAAATTTATGTCCTAACACTTACTGCTGGTCGCTACCATATGTTACTGCTATTGTCTATGAAATAATGGGTAACGAAAAGTTACCTGCTCCTTTTATTAGCTTACTCTGTTACATTTCAATCATTCCATGAACTCTCAAAATCATTCCATGAACTCATTCTACCTCAATCATTCCATGAACTCATCATGCCTCAATCATTCAATGAACTCATCCAATCTCAATCATTCCATGAACTCATCCAATCTCAATCATTCCATGAACTCATTCTACCTCAATCATTCCATGAACTCATCATGCCTCAATCATTCAATGAACTCATTCAACCTCAATCATTCCATGAACTCATCATGCCTCAATCATTCAATGAACTCATCCAATCTCAATCATTCCATGAACTCATTCAATATCAATCCTTCCATGAACTCATCTTACCTCAATCATTCCATGAACTCACCAAACCAACAACTCCATCAAGATATAAGACAACATTTACACAGTTCTGCCAGGTGTCCACACCTTTAACATTGTCAACTATGTGATCACGCTGACTGAGTGTGTGTACTGACAGGCCTCAAATGTGTTGTACCTTGAAACATAATTTACATAACCATCTTTACCCCATATTGCCAGACCTCAAACATCCCATGCCCTACAACATTATTTGCTGTGTGACCACCTATACTTATATGTTGACTATGACCTCACAACATCTCCAAGACAAGCCTAAGTAAGGACAACAACCATACCTGGGACAAAGACAACCATACTTGGGACAGACAACCATACTTGGGACAGACAACCATACCTGGGACAAAGACAACCATACTTGGGACAGACAACCATACTTGGGACAGACAACCATACCTGGGACAAAGACAACCATACTTGGGACAGACAACCATACCTGGGACAAAGACAACCATACCTGGGACAGAGATAACCATACCTAGGACAGAGATAATCATACCTGTGACAAAGACAACCATACCTGGGACAGACAACCATCCCTGGGACAAAGACAACCATACCTGGGTCAGAGATAATCATACCTGTGACAAGGACAACCATACCTGTGACAAAGACAACCATACCTGTGACAGAAACAACCATACCTGTGACAAAGACAACCATACCTGGGACAGAGACAACCATACCTGGAACAGTGACAACCATACCTGGGACAAAGACAACCATACCTGGGACAAAGACAACCATACCTGGGACAAAGACAACCATACCTGGGACAGAGACAACCATACCTGGGACAGAGATACTCATACCTAGACAGAGAGAACCATATCTGGGACAGAGACAACCATACCTGGGACAGAGATACTCATACCTAGACAGACACAACCATACCTGGGACAGAGACAACCATACCTGGGACAGAGATATTCATACCTGGAACAGAGACAACCATACCTGGGACAGAGACAACCATACCTGGGACAGAGATATTCATACCAGGGACAGAGACAACCATACCTGGGACAGAGACAACCATACCTGGGACAGAGATATTCATACCTGGGACAGAGATATTCATACCTAGACAAAGACAACCATACCTGGGACAGAGACAATCATACCTGGACAGAGACAACCATACCTGGGACAGAGACAACCATACCTGAGACAGAGACAACCATACCTAGATAGAGACAACCATACCTGGGACAGAGACAACCATACCTGGGACAGAAATACTCATACCTAGACAGAGACAACCATACCTGGGACAGAGACAACCATATCTGGGACAGAGACAATCATACCTGGGACAGAGATAATTATACCTGGGACAGAGACAACCATACCTGTTTCAAAGACAACCATACCTGTGACAAAGACAACCATACTTGTGACAGAGATAATCATACCTGTGACAAAGACAACCACACTTGTGACAGAGATAATCATACCTGTGACAAAGACAACCATACCTGTGACAGATACAATCATACCTGTGACAAAGACAACCATACTTGTGACAGAGATAATCATACCTGGGACAAAGACAACCATACCTGTGACCAAGACAACCATACCTGTGACAGAGACAATCATACCTGGAACAGAGACAACCATACCTGGGACAGAGAATCCAAGCTCTGAAGCAAGACAGGACTATAAGAAACATCACCCTGGAGATCTAGACTTGTCATGTGATCACCAACAGATGCCGAGGTGTCATCACTTCCTGTTTGCTTATAATAAAACTCATCAGTCAATTCTAAGTCAGCTTTGCTGGAATCACACGTTCCGTCACAATTACCATCGGGATCATGACCCCAATCATTAGGTTCTTCCCCCCAATCATCCTGACCCTGGCCCCAGACCTCGTCAAAACAGCCAGAAATAGACTTCGTAGTATGCTCCAAGTTCAGCTGGTAACTATCATCAAGCTGCATTGAGCGGAATGCACTCCAGCTAGGATTGGAGTTCAAACAGAAAAAGGTTAGAGAAAACCCAGCAGAGAGGAGAAGAAGAATGTGTGTGTCAGACAGAAACAGAATGAAAGAAACAGAATAGGAGAGTGAAAGAAACAGAATGAGAGAGTGAAAGAAACAGAATGAGAGAGTGAAAGAAACAGATTAGGAGAGTGAACGAAACAGAATAGGAGAATGAAAGAAACAGAATAGGAGAGTGAACGAAACAGAATAGGAGAGTGAACAAAACAGAATAGGAGAATGAAAGAAACAGAATAGGAGAGTGAAAGAAACAGAATAGGAGAGTGAAAGAAACAGAATGAGAGAGTGAAAGAAACAGAATGAGAGAGTGAAAGAAACAGAATAGGAGAGTGAAAGAAACAGAATGAGAGAGTGAAGAAACAGAATGAGAGAGTGAAAGAAACAGAATGAGAGAGTGAAAGAAACAGAATGAGAGAGTGAAAGAATCAAATGAGAGAGTGAAAGAAACAGAATGAGAGAGTGAAAGAAACAATGAATGTGAGTGAAAGGATCAGAAGGACAGAGTGATAGAAACAATGATAGAGTGAAAGAAACAAAAAGAGAGAGACTGATAGAAACAGAATGAGAGAGTGAAAGAAACAATGAAAGTGAGTGAAAGGATCAGAAGGACAGAGTGATAGAAACAATGATAGAGTGAAAGAAACAAAAAGAGAGAGACTGATAGAAACAGAATGAGAGAGAAATAAACAGAGCGATAGAGTGTAATATTGAATGACGAGTAGAAGAGAAATGACAGAGAAATAAACAGAATGACAGAGTGAATGAACAGAATGGCAGAGTGATCTGAAGAAACATAAAAACAAGAAAACAATTTTGAAAGTGAGAGACAAAAAAATACATGATGAGAAAGTGAGCAACAAGAAAGAAAGAAATATAAAAAAATGGACAGACAGGAATTAATGAAAAGAATTTTTTTTTAATTATCAAGAAATGAGAGAGAGAAACTAAAATATAAGAAGTGAAAAAAAAAAGGATGAATAAGTGAAAAACAAGAGTGAAAGAAAAAAGGAATAAAATCAGAAAGTGATGGGGGAAAAAAAATGAATATAAAGAAAGTTGAAAAAAGGCAGAGAAGAAATATGAGACACAATAATACAGGATGAAAACATAAAAACAGAGAAAATAAGGATAAGACAACAGTGAAAGCAAATATATAAGAAAGAGGATAGAAATAAAGAAAAAATGAACATAGTAACAAATTGGAAAATCAAGAAAATATCTCATGTAGAGAATGCTATTAAAAAAAAGATGAAATGAACAAGTCAAGGAATTAAACAGAAGACGATTTTGTTCAAATAGAAAGAAGCAGAGAAGGAAACATTACAATGAGAGTTAGTTACAAAGTAGGGAGGGTGAATATATTAAAATGAGTTCAAAAGAGAAAAATAAAATTGAAGAAGCAGGAAAAGAAGTTTAGTAAACAAAACAAAACAGAAGTATATAATGAACAATGAAACAAACAAAATAAATCCACATGATAAACACTAAAACAAAACAAAATGACAAACCCATTTTGCTGTCGGCTGCAACTGCCAGGACAAGCAAACAAATAAAGACATCGATGATAAGGTGATCCTCCAAGTGGGCAGTAGATCTGGGCAACAAGTGACAAGGCTTGACCACAATTCTTGCAGTTCGGAACAGGGTACGATGAGTTTGAGTCAAACCAAGTCTGAAACATTGGGAGAGTACACACGTTAGATTAATGTACTCACTATCAAAATATGAAACAGCCATCTGCCCTTCCTCATTGGGAGAGTACACAAGTTAGATTAATGTACTCACTATCAAAATATGAAACAGCCATCTGCCCTTCCTCATTGGGAGAATACACAAGTTAGATTAATGTACTCACTATCAAAATATGAAACAGCCATCTGTCCTTCCTCATTGGGAGACTACACAAGTTAGATTAATGTACTCACTATCAAAATATGAAACAGCCATCTGTCCTTCCTCATTGGGAGACTACACAAGTTAGATTAATGTACTCACTATCAAAATATGAAACAGCCATCTGCCCTTCCTCATTGGGAGGGTACACAAGTTAGACTAATGTACTCACTATCAAAATATGAAACAGCCATCTGCCCTTCCTCATTGGGAGGGTACACAAGTTAGATTAATGTACTCACTATCAAAATATGAAACAGCCATCTGCCCTTCCTCATTGGGAGGGTACACAAGTTAGACTAATGTACTCACTATCAAAATTCTCTTAAACTGTCTGGTATCTTTTCTCTTTGCTTCCCTCTATTTCTTCGTCCCTCAATTTTCCCAGTTGTTACAATATATTCCTGCTGTTCCCTTCTCATTACATAGTAAAAAAAAATTATGAATGTTTCTTCCTAATATTTGAAATTAGTTCTCTTTTTGCTTTGGCCTCTTTCAGAACGTTTTCAATACTCTTCTTAGACCTAGAGGCTAGAAACTGAATTTGGCATATTAATCTGTTATTCCCTGGCCCCCATATGCACAGGGGTCCCTCACCGCACAGGCAGATAACTCTGATTTCAGATGTACTCATATTTTTTCCATCGATGAGTAATTGATGTTTCAAGCCGGGGGTCACTGCTGAGACTAGGGGTGGTTGTTGCAGAGAGAAATCACAACTGACGCAGCCAAGATTTTAACTCACAACCTCCCTGTCTCAAGACAGGCGTCTTGCCTCAAAACCAACCAGCCCCTCTTTGACAATTTAAAACAAGAAGAAAAAAATGGTATGGTAACAGCTTGATGTGGGCGAGTAACAAAACAAAAGTCGACATTTCGGCCAAGTAGGCCTTCAGCTGGAACAGCAAACAACAAAACAAATATATATATATAAGGATATGTGACCTTCCAGGCATGTCGTAAAAGGCAACTAAGGAGGCTGATCAATGGCTTGACAAGCTGTCATTGTAAAAAGTATTGTTATGGAAACAGAGCCATAGATTTTAGAAGTGGTGATCTCTGCAATATGTGCCACTTTGGCACGTAAGGTTTCTACTTTTGAGATTGTGGTTCTACCCTATGTGCCGTCTTCGGCTCGAAAGGACAATAGATATATATATAAGGATATATACACAAATCTAACTACATGGTGATAATATGCAAGATACTCAAGAAAGGAAATAAAGAAAAAAGATCACTCCCCTGCGGACCAGAGCTTGGTCAGCTTGTGACTAGAACTAAAATAAGTGGGCGGGCTGACCAACTGTATATTAGAGGACCAGGCAGTCAGGTGAAAGATAAACAGGAAGGGTTCTAAAAATATGGGGATGTGGGTACAAGATAATTGAAAACTAAAATAAAATACATTACATGGCATTTATCATATGGTTTGATGCTCAACTTTACAGCCTCAATACAGGTCAGTATTGTACATAAAACAAAATTAAACTGATTATGAGAATGTTGTGTTACTAAGTCAGTATGATATATCACCCATTATCATTATGAAACTGTTGTGTTACTAAGTCAGTATAATATATCACCCATTATCATTATGAAACTGTTGTGTTACTAAGTCAGTATAATATATCACCCATTATCATTATGAAACTGTTGTGTTACTAAGTCAGTATGATATATCACCCATTATCATTATGAAACTGTTGTGTTACTAAGTCAGTATAATATATCACTCATTATCATTATGAAACTGTTATGTTACTATGTCAGTATCACCCATTATTATTATGAAACTGTTATGTTACTAAGTCAGTATGATATATCACCCATTATTATTATGAAACTGTTGTGTTACTATGTCAGTATAATATATCACCCATTATCATTATGAAACTGTTGTGTTACTATGTCAGTATGATATATCACCCATTATCATTATGAAACTGTTGTCTTACTAAGTCAGTATGATATATCACCCATTATTATTATGAAACTGTTGTGTTACTAAGTCAGTATAATATATCACCCATTATCATTATGAAACTGTTATGTTACTATGTCAGTATCACCCATTATTATTATGAAACTGTTATGTTACTAAGTCAGTATAATATATCACCCATTATTATTATGAAACTGTTATGTTACTAAGTCAGTATGATATATCACCCTTTATCATTATGAAACTGTTGTCTTACTAAGTCAGTATGATATATCACCCATTATCATTATGAAACTGTTGTGTTACTAAGTCAGTATAATATATCACCCATTATCATTATGAAACTGTTATGTTACTATGTCAGTATCACCCATTATTATTATGAAACTGTTATGTTACTAAGTCAGTATGATATATCAATCATTATCATTATGAAACTGTTGTGTTACTATGTCAGTATGATATATCACCCATTATTATTATGAAACTGTTATGTTACTATGTCAGTATGATATATCACCCACTATCATTATGAAACTGTTATGTTACTATGTCAGTATCACCCATTATTATTATGAAACTGTTATGTTACTAAGTCAGTATGATATATCACCCACTATCATTATGAAACTGTTATGTTACTAAGTCAGTATGATATGTCACCCACTATCATTATGAAACTGTTATGTTACTAAGTCAGTATGATATGTCACCCACTATCATTATGAAATTGTTATGTTACTAAGTCAGTATAATATATCACCCATTATCATTATGAAACTGTTATGTTACTAAGTCAGTATGATATATCACCCATTATCATTATGAAACTGTTGTGTTACTAAGTCAGTATGATATATCACCCATTATCATTATGAAACTGTTATGTTACTATGTCAGTATCACCCATTATCATTATCAAACTGTTATGTTACTATGTCAGTATCACCCATTATCATTATCAAACTGTTATGTTACTAAGTCAGTATGATATATCACCCATTATCATTATGACACTGTTATGAAATGTCTCCATTTATTGATGGTGGTTTAAGTATCCACTAAATCAGGTCAAGTAAACAAACAATGCGACAAAGTGTTTGGTTCAGGTTCAACACAAGATCTCTTTCATTCAATTGAAAACTAGACATTTAAAAGAAAAACACAACTACTGAACACTGGGTAATTTACTAGTTTAGCGTCATGCTCCATTTCTGCTAAACAAGCAATCTTCCTTGATTGACCACACATATTTGAATGTATCAACTGCTACTAGTTTTTGCGCAATTTTTTTTTCAACAAGGTTTAAGGTTTATTTACACGTTTAGCGTTGCACTACATTTATATCTGAGTAACATCCCTTTGCACTTATTCAGTTTTTCTCAAATCGGTCATTAGAAGACTCCTGAATTAGGAATATCCTAAATCTTGTTGACAAAAATGTAATTAAATACAACAACAAAATTACAAGCAGCTGATACATTCAAATATGTGCGATCAATCAGGGGAAATTACTCATTTAGCAGAAATAATTTATGATGTGAAAACTAGGACTTTACTATGCAAGGGGACATTACTCAGAACAGAAATGGAGTATGACACTAAACTTATCAATTACCAAAAGCTGATTTTACTGAACTCCTGTACGATTTGACGCAAGGTGCACCATACTGCCAAAAAAGACATACCACCAAAAGACATACTGCCAAAAGAATGGTGCAGTTGAGTGCAGTGATTTCAGAACAATAAGCCTAATGAGTCAGGTAACAAAAATTTTACTAAAGGTTATACAGGGAAGGATTCAGAATAAAATCAATACTGAATTAGATGAGCAACAGTTTGGATTCAGGAAAAACAGTGGGACAAAAGAAGCCATATTTAGCTGAGAACATTGATTGAAAAGTACACAGAAGTAAACAAACCAATACGCGTATATGCCTGCTTCATAGACTACACCAAAGCTTTCGATAGATTACACCATAACCAACTTATAGACTGCCTAAAGGATATAAATCTAGACGACGCAGACATACGACTAATATGTAATTTGTACTGGGAGCAAACAGCAATAATAAGATATAACAAGGAGAACTCTACACCCATGGACATGTATGTTTGATCACATAGTGCACCACTCCCAATGTTATTTATGCAAACTGTCAACAAACCATATTCCCAAATTATAGATTGACTGTTTAATTTGATTCCTTGACTAGAGAGTACCCTCCACATGTGGTACAAGTTGAAAGCTGTACATGAAAGTGTGTTTTCCTCATTTGAATTTAGTGTTTATCGTAAACAAAAGCCAGCTGATGGCTTCAAGTAGCAGTAATTGTAACGCTAACATTCTGCTGATGATGGCTTCATGTAGCAGTAATTGTAAATCTAACATTCTGTTGATGATGTCTTCATGTAGCAGTGATTGTAACGCTAACATTCTGTTGATGATGGCTTCATGTAGTAGTGATTGTAACGCTAACATTCTGTTGATGATGGCTTCAAGTAGCAGTGACTGTAACGCTAACATTCTGTAGATGATGGCTTCAAGTAGCAGTGATTGTAATGTTAACATTATGTTGCTGATGGCTTCATATAGCAGTAATTGTAATGTTAACATTCTGTTGATGATGTCTTCATGTAGCAGTGATTGTAATGTTAACATTCTGTTGATGATGGCTTCATGTAGCAGTGATTGTAATGTTAACATTCTGTTGATGATGGCTTCATGTAGCAGTAATTTTAATGTTAACATTCCGTTGATGACAGCTTCAAGTATCAATGATTATATTGTTAACATTCTGTTGATGGTGGCTTCATGTAGCAGTAATTGTAATGCTAACATTCTGTTGATGATGTCTTCATGTAGCAGTGATTGTAATGCTAACATTCTGTTGATGATGTCTTCATGTAGCAGTGATTATAATGCTAGCATTCTGTTGATGATGGCTTCAAGTAGCAGTGACTATAATGCTAACATTCTGTTGATGATATCTTCAAGTAGCAGTGATTATAATGCTAACATTCTGTTGATGATGTCTTCAAGTAGCAGTGATTACAATGCTAACATTCTGTTGATGATGTCTTCAAGTAGCAGTGATTATAATGCTAACATTCTGTTGATGCTGTCTTCATGTAGCAGTAATTGTAATGTTAACATTCTGTTGATGATGTCTTCATGTAGCAGTGATTGTAATGTTAACATTCTGTTGATGATGGCTTCATGTAGCAGTGATTGTAATGTTAACATTCTGTTGATGATGGCTTCATGTAGCAGTAATTTTAATGTTAACATTCCGTTGATGACAGCTTCAAGTATCAATGATTATATTGTTAACATTCTGTTGATGGTGGCTTCATGTAGCAGTAATTGTAATGCTAACATTCTGTTGATGATGTCTTCATGTAGCAGTGATTGTAATGCTAACATTCTGTTGATGATGTCTTCATGTAGCAGTGATTATAATGCTAGCATTCTGTTGATGATGGCTTCAAGTAGCAGTGACTATAATGCTAACATTCTGTTGATGATATCTTCAAGTAGCAGTGATTATAATGCTAACATTCTGTTGATGATGTCTTCAAGTAGCAGTGATTACAATGCTAACATTCTGTTGATGATGTCTTCAAGTAGCAGTGATTATAATGCTAACATTCTGTTGATGCTGTCTTCATGTAGCAGTGATTATAATGCTAACATTCTGTTGATGATGTCTTCATGTAGCAGTGATTGTAATGCTAACATTCTGTTGATGATGTTTTCATGTAGCAGTGATTGTAATGCTAACATTCTGTTGATGATGTTTTCATGTAGCAGTGATTGTAATGCTAACATTCTGTTGATGATGGCTTCATGTAGCAGTAATTGTAATGCTAACATTCTGTTGATGATATCTTCAAGTAGCAGTGATTATAATGCTAACATTCTGTTGATGATGTCTTCAAGTAGCAGTGATTATAATGCTAACATTCTGTTGATGATGTCTTCAAGTAGCAGTGATTATAATGCTAACATTCTGTTGATGCTGTCTTCATGTAGCAGTGATTATAATGCTAACATTCTGTTGATGATGTCTTCAAGTAGCAGTGATTATAATGCTAACATTCTGTTGATGACGTCTTCATGTAGCAGTGATTGTAATGCTAACATTCTGTTGATGATGTTTTCATGTAGCAGTGATTGTAATGCTAACATTCTGTTGATGATTGCTTCATGTAGCAGTGCTAACATTCTGTTGATGACAGAAAAATTTGTGTTGTTTTTGTGGTCATTTTCTCCAATTTTTCCTGTTACATTTCTTGTATCATCTTGGCATTGGAGCAATTTTAATTAATTGTTCTTCTCCATCTTTCCTTCCTCATTTGCCTTTCAACATCAAGGGGAAAGGGCAGATATCATTTGAGGTATTTTGCTCTTCTGTTGGTCTCTGCTGCTGTTATGTTTCCTAGTGATTCTAATTTTCCATCAATCCATTATTTTTGTGGTCAGCCCTTGGGTCTGGTGTTCTCGCATATATTTATTGAAGACTCAATATTTTGTGATCTTTCTGCCTTGTTACATGACCAAACCATTTTATCTGTTGTTTCTTTATATATTCTATGGCGAGAGTTATTCCTAGAATTTTTCTCAGTTCTTCATTTCTGATCTCCTCTCTCAGGCTGTCTCCAGTCATTGGACTAACACATTTCATCTCAGTAGAGGTTATTTTTCTTATTGTTCTTGTATCTAGAGTCCAGGACTGGCATTGGTAGCACAATGTTGGAATGAAGCTCCTTCTTGTTCAAATTATCTGAAAATCTGTATACAATATGTTGTATGTGTTAGGTAAAGCTGGGAGATCGATATCATTTAAACCATAAGGTCCATGAAAAATTGTGTTCCTGAAATCTCTTCCATTGCACTGATGAAAACATCACATACAGACTTGTGTTGTACTGATGAAAACATCACATACAGACTTCTGTTGCACCGATGAAAACCTCACATACAGACTTCTGTTGCACCGATGAAAACATCACATACAGACTTCTGTTGCACCGATGAAAACCTCACATACAGACTTCTGTTGCACCGATGAAAACATCACATACAGACTTCTGTTGCACCGATGAAAACATCACATACAGACTTCTGTTGCACCGATGAAAACCTCACATACAGACTTCTGTTGCACCGATGAAAACATCACATACAGACTTCTGTTGCACCGATGAAAACATCACATACAGACTTCTGTTGCACCGATGAAAACATCACATACAGACTTCTGTTGCACCGATGAAAACATCACATACAGACTTCTGTTGCACCGATGAAAACATCACATACAGACTTCTGTTGCACCGATGAAAACCTCACATACAGACTTCTGTTGCACCGATGAAAACATCACATACAGACTTCTGTTGCACCGATGAAAACATCACATACAGACTTCTGTTGCACCGATGAAAACATCACATACAGACTTCTGTTGCACCGATGAAAACATCACATACAGACTTCTGTTGCACCGATGAAAACATCACATACAGACTTCTGTTGCACTGATGAAAACATCACATACAGACTTCTGTTGCACCGATGAAAACATCACATACAGACTTCTGTTGCACTGATGAAAACATCACATACTGGACTTCTGTTGCACTGATGAAAACATCACATACAGACTTCTGTTGCACCGATGAAAACATCACATACTGACTTGTGTTGTACTGATGAAAACCTCACATACAGACTTCTGTTGCACCGATGAAAACATCACATACAGACTTCTGTTGCACGATGAAAACATCATATACAGACTTCTGTTGCACCGATGAAAACATCACATACTGACTTGTGTTGTACTGATGAAAACATCACATACTGACTTGTGTTGTACTGATGAAAACCTCACATACAGACTTCTGTTGTACTGATGAAAACCTCACATACAGACTTCTGTTGTACTGATGAAAACCTCACATACAGACTTCTATTGTACTGATGAAAACCTCACATACAGACTTCTATTGTACTGATGAAAACCTCACATACAGACTTCTATTGTACTGATGAAAACCTCACATACAGACTTCTATTGTACTGATGAAAACCTCACATACTGGACTTCTGTTGCACTGATGAAAACATCACATACTGGACTTCTGTTGCAATGATGAAAACCTCACATACAGACTTGTGTTGCACTGATGAAAACCTCACATACAGACTTGTGTTGCACTGATGAAAACCTCACATACAGACTTTTATTGTACTGATGAAAACCTCACATACAGACTTTTATTGTACTGATGAAAACCTCACATACAGACTTCTATTGTCCTGATGAAAACCTCACATACTGGACTTCTGTTGCAATGATGAAAACCTCACATACTGGACTTCTGTTGCAATGATGAAAATCTCACATACTGGACTTCTGTTGCAATGATGAAAACCTCACATACTGACTTCTATTGTACTGATGAAAACCTCACATACTGGACTTCTGTTGCACTGATGAAAACCTCACATACTGGACTTCTGTTGCACTGATGAAAACATCACATACTGGACTTCTGTTGCACTGATGAAAACCTCACATACTGGACTTCTGTTGCACTGATGAAAACCTCACATACTGACTTCTGTTGCACTGATGAAAACATCACATACTGGACTTCTGTTGTACTGATGAAAACCTCACATACTGGACTTCTGTTGCACTGATGAAAACCTCACATACTGCACTTCTGTTGCACTGATGAAAACATCACATACTGGACTTCTGTTGCACTGATGAAAACATCACATACTGGACTTCTGTTGCACTGATGAAAACATCACATACTGGACTTCTGTTGCACTGATGAAAACATCACATACTGGACTTCTGTTGCACTGATGAAAACATCACATACTGGACTTCTGTTGCACTGATGAAAACCTCACATACTGGACTTCTGTTGCACTGATGAAAACCTCACATACTGACTTCTGCTGCACTGATGAAAACATCACATACTGGACTTCTGTTGCACTGATGAAAACCTCACATACTGGACTTCTGTTGCACTGATGAAAACCTCACATACTGGACTTCCGTTGCACTGATGAAAACCTCACATACTGGACTTCTGTTGCACTGATGAAAACCTCACATACTGAACTTCCGTTGCACTGATGAAAACCTCACATACTGAACTTCCGTTGCACTGATGAAAACCTCACATACTGAACTTCCGTTGCACTGATGAAAACCTCACATACTGGACTTCCGTTGCACTGATGAAAACCTCACATACTGGACTTCCGTTGCACTGATGAAAACCTCACATACTGAAAGAGTTAACTAGAAGAGACTCAGACCAGAGAATGAGAGTTCAGACTCATGTCACTACTCACTCACACTGAGATTCACTGGCTAGTCACAAGAATTTGTGTCAGTCACAGTTTTACTTATTTACTGAGACAGAAGAATGTTGATAATACCATGGACAGCTAAGAAGAGTAATGAAAACGTTCTGAAAGAGGTCAAAGCAAAAAGAGAGCTAATTTCCAATATTAGGAAGAAACAATCATCATTTTTTGGCCATGTAATGAGAAGAGAACAGCTGGAATATATTGTAACAACTGGAAAAATTGCGGGATGAAGAGATAAAGGGAAGCAAAGAGAAAAGATACCAGACAGCTTAAGAGAATGGCCTGCAGAAGGTCAACAACAGAAATGATAAATAACTGTCGAGATCGAAAGTTGTGGAGAGACATAATAACCACGTCAGTCGGTTACTTGATGAGACCTGATCACAAAGCATCATTTTTGTTTGTCATTTGTGTCCAATAAAAGTAAGTTTGTTATAGTAGGAGACAAATAATAATAAATGAATATTATTATAGAGGGAAATTCCGAGGCGACAATCAGCTAATCAATTCAGAGGAAGAGGTATGTTTACAGCACTCAGAAAAATTGACAAATAATCAACAACAGAAAAAAATATGGACCAAAGCAGGATCGAACCCGTACTCAGTGGCACAGCGTCTTGCCACTAAAAATCCAAATGCTAGGGAACACTGCCACTCAGCTAACTACAAAATTAGCTTTGTAACAAAGTAGGCAATTGTTAGAGTAGGATCAAGGCAAGTAGATGCATCAAAATGCGAAGTTGCAGTGAAGCTAATTGTGAGGACAAATTACAAAATTATATTTTTTTTAATATGATTAAAGCTTAACATAAAAAATTAACAACACAAACCCAAACGACATTTCCGAAATGATTTCGACGCATGAATTAATATACTTACTAATATAGAGAATAGGCCTTCGACTAGAACAAATAAACATATACAACACACGCAAAAATATGTATTTATTATTATTTGTTTATTATTTTTAATACATATTTTTACGTGTGTTGTATGTTTAATCCAGTTGAAGGACTATTTTGCGTCGAAGTGTCGTTCTGATGGTCAGTGGTTTGTGGCCACTGTGGGTGGTCTGTTTAAAACTGTTTTGTGTTGTTCACTTTAACTTTGAAACCATACCGTTTTTTTTTCTATATTTTTCCATTTCTCCTGAGCTTGTTATACCAACAAGCACAAAACATGATATACATCTAGACAGAACTAGCAAGTAGAACATACAGGCAGGCCTCCGACTTTATTAACGTTCCAGCCAAGAGACCGAGAATCCGCTATCTTCTCATCTAGGACCCCGACCAGCACAGACGCCATGTTGGCAGAGAAAGCGAAAGCGGAAGTCTCTTCAACCGGATGTTGTTGTTTCTGTACAACATTAATGTTGGATAAGAATGAGAGTAAAACAAGCCCAGGCAGAGAATTATTCACGTGGAGAGTTAGGGGCCCCGTGTGCTGTCTGCAAGAGAAACAATCCAACCACCTAACAAGTTAACTATAATAATATAAATATAACTTAGTAACTAACTGAGTTATCTATCTATTGACCTTTCGAGCCGTAGCCGGCCCATAGGGCGTAGACCAAGATATCTCTTATCTAAATTTTTGTTCTAGCAGTTTTCAATTTTTTTAAAGATATTTTATCAAATCTCGCCATTTGTCTCTGTTCTGTGCAAGCAGCTCTATCTCATTGAGGGAGCCGAATCCTGCTGCACTTGTCGCTCTCATCAATGTTCTTCTCAGTGTCTCTCTGGGTCTTCCTCTTTTCCTCTTACCTGTTGTTTCCCATATGAGGGCTTGCTTTGCTATTCGGTTATTATCTCTTCTTATCACATGTCCAACATATGACCATCGTCTTTTCTTTATACTGAAGATATTAGTGGTTGATTGGCGATTTCTCTAATTTCCTCGTTTGTTTTGAATTCGTTCCACGCTATACCAAGTATTTTCCTTAGACATTTATTTTCGAATGCGTTCAACTTTGTTTCTATATCTCTTGTTGTTTTCCAGCTTTCACGCGCATACGTAAGGGTTGATAGTACATTTGATTTGAATAGTCTAAGTTTTGTGTTTGTGCTGATGAGTTTTGATTTCCGCAACTTTTCAAGGCTTCTGAAAGACATTGCTGCTTTAGCTAGCAATTAATTAACCGCATAATCAACAACCAAACAACAAAATAAATCACATAATCAACAACTAATTAACCACATAATCAACAACTAAATAAATCACATAATCAACAACTAATTAACCACATAATCACAACCAAACAACTAAATAAATCACATAATCAACAACTAATTAACCACATAATCAACAACTAAATAAATCACATAATCAACAGCTAATTAACCACATAATCAACAACCAAAATACAACAAATTAATCACATAATCAACCACCAAACAACTAAATAAATCACACAATCAACAACTAATTAACCACATAAAAATGTGAACCAAACAACTAAATAAATCACATAATCAAAAACTAATTAACCACATAATCAACAACCAATCAACTAATAAATCACATAATCAACAACCAAACAACTAATCAATCACATAATCAACAACTAAACAACTAATTAACCACACCACATCATCATCAACAGTGTCCGGTTAGCGCAATCGATAGGCGGTTGGCTTACCACGGCAACAGCCGGGGTTCGTAATCCTGGCGAGGACACCTGGGTTTTACTAATTCCCTAAAAATTAGTGGGAGCCGCGATAGCTCAGTGGTTAGTGAACTGGACTACTACGGACAAGGGGTAGGGTTCGATCCCAACCGACGGCTCCGGGTTCACCCAGCCTTAAATGGGTACCGGATTTTTTCTGGGAAAGTAAAGCAGCACGGGCGTAATACCGACCACATTACCCCAAAGTCATGTGCTGAAGGTCTGTAAAATATAGTCACTAACACCATATTTCCCTATACGCCACTTGGCGTGACGGGGGGGGTACTTTTTACTTTACATCATCAACAACCACACCAACTAATTAACCACATAATCAACAACCAAACAACTAATTACCAAAATAATCAACAAACAACCAATTATCAACAACGAAACAACTAATAAATCACATAATAAACAACCAAAAAAAACAACTAATAAATAACTTAATCAACAGCAAAAACAACTAATTAACCACATAATCAACAACCAAAAACAACTAATTAGACACATAATTAACAACTAAGAAAAAACATAATCAACAACCAAAAAACATCTAATTAACCACATAATCAACAAACAAACAACTAATTACCAAAATAATCAACAACCAAACAACTAATTAACCAAATAATCAACAACTAAACATCTAATTAACCACATAATCAACAACCAAACAACTAATGCATCACATATTCAACAACCAAACAACTAATAAATCACATAATCAACAACCAAACAAACAACTAAAAAATCACATGATCAACAACTAAGCAACTAATAAATCACATAATCAACAACCAAATACCTAATTAACCACATAATCAACAAGCAAATCACATAAAAAGAAACCAAAAAACAACTAATAAATCGCATAATCTACTACTAAAAACAACTAATTAACCACATAATCAACAACTAAAAAAGAACAAATTAATCACATAAAAACAACCAAACAAACTAATTATCCACATAATCAACAACCAAACAAACAAACAACTAATAAATCACATAATCAACAACCAAACATCTAATTAACCAAATAATCAACAACTAAACATCTAATTAACCACATAATCAACAACCAAACAACTAATGCATCACATATTCAACAACCAAACAACTAATAAATCACATAATCAACAACCAAACAAACAACTAAAAATCACATAATCAACAACTAAGCAACTAATAAATCACATAATCAACAACCATTCAACTAATAAATCACATAATCAACAATCAAACAACTAATTAACTACATAATCAACAACTAAAAAAACACAATACCAACAACCAAACAACAAATAATTAACCACATAACCAACAACCAAACAACAACTAAGTAACCACATAATCATCAACCAAATAACTAATTAACCACATATCAACAACCAAAGAACTAATTAACCACATAATCAACGACCAAAAAATAATTAATTAACCAAATAATCAGCAACTACAAAATCACATATTCAACATACATTCATAGTCCGCGAATTCAACATACTTTCATCAAGTTATAGGGAAACGTTGAAGAGCTCAATCCCACCATTTTGTTCTTGACCCAGCTGGTCCAAATGTCTAAACAAATAACAATAGTTGATCTTGTTCCTGACCCAAGCTGGTCTAAATGTCTAAACAAATAACAATAATTGATCTTGTTCCTGACCCAAGCTGGTCTAAATGTCTAAACAAATAACAATAATTGATCTTGTTCCTGACCCAAGCTGGTCTAAATGTCTAAACAAATAACAATAATTGATCTTGTTCCTGACCCAAGCTGGTCTAAATGTCTAAACAAATAACAATAGTTGATCTTGTTCCTGACCCAAGCTGATCTAAATGTCTAAACAAATAACAATAATTGATCTTGTTCCTGACCCAAACTGGTCTAAATGTCTAAACAAATAACAATAGTTGATCTTGTTCCTGACCCAAGCTGGTCTAAATGTCTAAACAAATAACAATAGTTGATCTTGTTCCTGACCCAAGCTGGTCTAAATGTCTAAACAAATAACAATAGTTGATCTTGTTCCTGACCCAAGCTGGTCTAAATGTCTAAACAAATAACAATAGTTGATCTTGTTCCTGACCCAAGCTGGTCTAAATGTCTAAACAAATAACAATAATTGATCTTGTTCCTGACCCAAGCTGGTCTAAATGTCTAAACAAATAACAATAGTTGATTGCTGATGGTAAAGATCATACTTTTGTTTGTGATGAACTTAGTATGACGTAGACTCAACGTGTGGCCAACTGAAATCAAAACATTGAGAGCAAGACACTGGCACGTGGTCTCATTACTATCACGTTGACTCATTAATATCACATGGACGCATTACTATCACGCGGACTCATTACTACCGTTTGGACTCATTACCACCACGTGGACTCATTCCCATCATGTGCACCAATTACCACCACGTGGACACGTTACCATCACGTGGACTCATTGCCATTATGTGGACTTTTACCATCATGTGTAATCAACAAATTATTGTGTACACCTTGAGCATCCTTACGTGTGCACAAAACATCGCTACATATACAGCTTGCAATGTTACACACAACAAAACCCTTCCTTTATGGAAAGCCCTAGAGCCATGACAAAACATGAGCTTGGCTGACCTCGAAGTGGCAAATTGTGACTCAATTGTTGTCTTGTGGTCCACTTGTGTATGTCTACGTGGGCGTCGGTCTGAGGACCACTTCTTTGATCTACGTCGTTCCTGTGTTTACGTGAACTCGTGGTGACGCGACTTGTTTTTTGTTGATTGTGTCTAACAAGGAAACACGCGAGGGGTCAAACTGACACTCTACAACACAATCATTGGTGCCAGACATGGCAATCTACAACACAATCATCGGTGCTAGACTTGGCAATCTAGAACACAATCATTGATGCCAGACACGACAATCTACAACACAATCATTGATGCCAGACACGACACTCTACAACACAATCATTGATGCCAGACACGACACTACAACACAATCATCGGTGCCAGACATGGCAATCTAGAACACAATCATCGGTGCCAGACACGGCAATCTACAACACAATCATCGGTGCCAGACATGGCACTCTACAACACAATCATTGGTGCCAGACACGGCAATCTAGAACACAATCATCGTTACGAGACACGGCAATCTACAACACAATCATCGGTGCCAGACACGGCAATCTACAACACAATCATCGGTGCCAGACACGGCAATCTACAACACAATCATCGGTGCCAGACACGGCAATCTACAACACAATCATCGGTGCCATACACGGCAATCTACAACACAATCATCGGTACCAAAAACGGCAATCTACAACACAATTATCGGTGCCAGACACGGGAATCTACAACACAATTATCGGTGCCAGACACGGCACTCTACAACACAGTCATCGGTGCCAGACATGGCACTCTACAACACAATCATTGATGCCAGACACGACACTCTACAACACAATCATCGGTGCCAGACATGGCAATCTAGAACACAATCGTCGTTACCAGACACGGCAATCTACAACACAATCATCGGTGCCATACACGGCAATCTACAACACAATCATCGGTACCAAAAACGGCAATCTACAACACAATTATCGGTGCCAGACACGGGAATCTACAACACAATTATCGGTGCCAGACACGGCACTCTACAACACAGTCATCGGTGCCAGACATGGCAATCTACAACACAATCATCGGTGCCAGACATGGCAATCTACAACACAATCATCGGTGCCAGACATGGCAATCTACAACACAATCATCGGTGCCAGACATGGCAATCTACAACACAATCATCGGTGCCAGACATGGCAATCTACAACACATTCATCGGTGCCAGACATGGCAATCTACAACACAATCATCGGTGCTAGACTTGGCACACTACAACACAATCATCGGTGCCAGACATGGCAATCTACAACACAATTATCGGTGCTAGACTTGGCATTCTACAACACAATCATCGGTGCCAGACATGGCAATCTACAACACAATCATCGGTGCCAGACATGGCACTCTACAACACAATCATCGGTGCCAAACATGACAATTACAAGACAATGTGTTAGACGAATGACAGGAAACAGCCTGAGAGATAAGATCAGAAATGAAGAACTGAGAAAAAAAGCTAGGAATAGCCCCCGCCATAAAATATATAAGGAAACAACAGATAAAATGGTTTGACCACGTGACAAGGCAGAGTGATCAAAACACAACACAATGAGCCTTCAATAAGCGTTGCGAGAACACCAGACCCAAGGGTCGACCACGAAAAAATGGATCGATGGAATACTTGAAGCACTAGGAAACATAACAGCAGCAGAAGCTAACAGAAGAGCAAATGACCGTATATTATATCTCCCCTCGACGCTGAAAGGCAAATGAGGAAGGAAAGAATAAGAAGAGTAATTAAACACGTATCTGTGTTTGTGTGTGAAGAATAGAAAGAGCCAAGCGCAACAGATGAAGAAGAGGAACACAAATCGTGCGTCGTGTTTATGTTGATTCTCACCTTTGACCTTCTAGATGTGTGTCCCAACTTGGGAAGTGCCACTTGAGAATTGTTAAAGGAAACACCAGTGGTCTTGGGTCTATTGAGAACAGGCAGGCACGTGATCTGGTACCTACATTCTGATTGGATACAAATAGCTGTTGACCGTGTTGATATCTTCACGTGAACATTGACCTCTTCAGGTGTTATGTTTTCTTGGTGCCTACTTCGGCTTAAAAAATATCGTTCATTTTTTATATTAAAAATATCACATTACCCAGGGGAGTTGTTGGTGGGGAAAAGGGGTGGTTGGAGGTTAGGCGTTAGCTTCTGGGCATAATGGTCTCCGGTTCGATCCTCATCACAGGCGGGGAGAACATGTTCGTTTCAAATCCGTGATTTATTTGTGATCTTCCCCTGATCTCTGGGTTGTGAGGTTCCATATCTATATAGTTCTCTCTGGGTAGTGAGATCCCATAGCCCTCTCTGGGTAGTGAGATCTGATGTCTAGCCCCCTCTGGGTAGTGAGATCCCATATCTAGTTCTCTCTGGGTAGTGAGATCCCATATCTAGTTCTCTCTGGGTAGTGAGATCCCATATCTAGTTCTCTCTGGGTAGTGAGATCCCATAGCCCTCTCTGGGTAGTGAGATCCGATGTGTAGCCTTATCTGAGTAGTGAGATCTGATGTCTAGCCCTCTCTGGGTAGTGAGATCCCATAGCCCTCTCTGGGTAGTGAGATCTGATGTCTAGCCCTCTCTGGGTAGTGAGATCTGATGTCTAGCCCTCTCTGGGTAGTGAGATCTGATGTCTAGCCCTCTCTGGGTAGTGAGATCCCATAGCCCTCTCTGGGTAGTGAGATCTGATGTCTAGCCCTCTCTGGGTAGTGAGATCCCATAGCCCTCTCTGGGTAGTGAGATCTGATGTCTAGCCCTCTCTGGGTAGTGAGATCCCATAGCCCTCTCTGGGTAGTGAGATCCGATGTCTAGCCCCCTCTGGGTAGTGAGATCCCATGTCTACCCCTCTCTGGGTAGTGAGATCCGATGTGTAGCCTTATCTGGGTAGTGAGATCTGATGTCTAGCCCTCTCTGGGTAGTGAGATCCCATGTCTGACCCTCTCTGTGTAGTGAGATCAGATGCCTAGCCCTCTCTGGGTAGTGAGATCCGATGTCTAGCTCTCTCTGGGTAGTGAAATCCCATGTCTAGCCCTCTCTGGGTAGTGAGATCCGATGTCTAGCTCTCTCTGGATAGTGAAATCCCATGTCTAGCCCTCTCTGGGTAGTGAGATCCGATGTCTAGCCCTCTTTGGGTATTGAGATCCCATGTCTAGTTTTTTCTGGGTAGTGAGATCCGATGTCTAGCCCTCTTTGGGTATTGAGATCCGATGTCTAACCCTCTCTGGGTAGTGAGATCTGATGTCTAGTCCTATCTGGATAGTGAGATTCGATGTCTAACCCTCTCTGAGTAGTGAGATCTGATGTCTAGTCCTATCTGGATAGTGAGATTCGATGTCTAACCCTCTCTGAGTAGTGAGATCTGATGTCTAGTCCTATCTGGATAGTGAGATTCGATGTCTAACCCTCTCTGAGTAGTGAGATCCGTTGTCCATCCCTCTCTGGGTAGTGAGATCCGATGTCTATCCCTCTCTGGGTAGTGAGATCTGATGTCCATCCCTCTCTGGGTAGTGAGATTCGATGTCTAACCCTCTCTGAGTAGTGAGATCTGATGTCTAGTCCTATCTGGATAGTGAGATTCGATGTCTAACCCTCTCTGGGTAGTGAGATCTGATGTCTAGTCCTATCTGGATAGTGAGATTCGATGTCTAACCCTCTCTGGGTAGTGAGATCCGATGTCCATCCCTCTCTGGGTAGTGAGATTCGATGTCTATCCCTCTCGGATAACGTTAAAAAAAGCAGGAGGTCCCGTGTGCACTCGCGCATGTTAAAGAACCCTTGGATGTTAACAGTCAAAAAGAGAAGGCTGTATATGGTCGCTGTCTGGGTAAAAATTGTGGAGCAAATCTACACATGCCAAAGACAGATGAGGCGGGCCGAAAGGCGCAGATATTGCGGCTTTGTCGCAAACTAGCGACACAGCGCATTATATTCCCACTTAACGCCAAGGAGAAGAAGACACGCCTCTGGATATAATTTTAAAAAATTGAAAAACCATATTTAAATATGGAACGTAATATTACGAAATTGTTTAATGAACCCCCATGGAATGCAGTCCTGGAACTGCGCTAATTTGAAGCATACGTCGGATGCGTCGGGACGACAAAATTGAAGTGAAAATACAGATTGATATTGACAGTTATGTGTGGCTCACTGAAGGCTAATAGACTGTGTCGTTGTCGTGTAATATTGTCTATTTGACTTTTGTCTGACTCGTGCCAAGATGCCAGATTCTTACAGGCTGGTTGGGTTCGGTTCAGTCTTGCTGCGGTAAAGCTGGTAGCATGGAGCAGGCGGTGGTGTGTAGTGTGTAGTGTGTAGTGTGTAGTGTGTAGTGTGTAGTGTGTAGTGTGTAGTGTGCTAACCAACACAGTTTGGTTACAGCTTTACAAGAAATGAACAAAATCTAGATGGTCATCCATGTTTCGAGTGTCATGGTTGCTAAGTTGATCTTGATTTCGTTGCCCTCCAGAGAGTGGTCATCCAGTGGATACCATCACACTGTAATATACACGGAAACGAACGCGCAGACAAACTAGCTGAGGAGGGAGGGAGATTACCACAAGAGAATCATCTGGTCAGCTACGACGAAGCCAAATCCATCATCAAAGGCCAGTACCATGAAAAATGGAAACAGGAACACCCAAAGTATAACGAGAGGGACGGATACCTCCAACTATCAAGGAGGGATCAAGTCATCATACTTCGCCTACGCACTGGCCACAGTAGAATGAGAAACCACATGTTTACCAAATTCAAAATAGGAACTACCAGCCTATGCCACTGTACACTGGATAACATGATAACAAAACATGTTCTACAGGATTGCCCCCTGTACACAGACCTAAGAAGGACAATGTGGTCCACACCCACCTTCCTGGAAGAGAAACTATATGGGGCAACCGAATCACTGAAACAGACAGCTGCCTTCATAAGAGAGTTTGGAATCCTGGTCTGAATGACGTCATGATCGCAGAAGAAGAAGACGATTTTGTTGTCTGAAATGTTATGTTCGTTTCTGAGGTCTAGTTATTTAGATTATCTTCATTTCATTGTCCGTTTCTGAGGTCTAGTTATTTTAAATATCTTCATTTCATTGTCCGTTTCTGAGGTCTGGTTATTTTGATTATCTTCATTTCATTGTCCGTTTCTGAGGTCTGGTTATTTTGATTATCTTCATTTCATTGTCCGTTTCTGAGGTCTGGTTATTTTGATTATCTTCATTTCATTGTCCGTTTCTGAGGTCTAGTTATTTTGAATATCTTCATTTCATTGTCCGTTTCTGAGGTCTGGTTATTTTGATTATCTTCATCTCATTGTCCGTTTCTGAGTTTGTGTTTTCTGAAGAAGGTCGCATGTAGGCCGAAACGTCATAATTGTGTTTCCTTCTTGTGTGTGTGTGTGCGTGCGTGCGTGCGTGTGTGTGTGTGTGTGTGTTTGTGTGTGTGTGTGTACAGTTTCGTAGGTCATCGATTCACTTTAATTTTCTCAAAACTCCCCCAAATATCAATTCAGTCTACGCCCCTGACATCTTGAAAACACACACGCACACACACATCATAAGTATCTTCCCACCAAGCCACCCCACCAAGTTGATCTTATCCACAATCTTCATCAAAAACAAATACCTTATCATAGATCAGAACAGCCATCTACTAGATTGTGTGTGTGAGACTAGAGAGGACATTGTCCACAAATTTTCGTGGGCAACAAATTCTGGCCACAGACAGCACGAAACTTTACTTGTTAGACACCGTACATTTTTGTTGATATTTATTTTCCTGTGGATAGGTAAAGGTGACCCTATAGTGTTTAATAAATGTGTGTAGAGTGTTTGAATCTTCACGTGCATGAATTAGGAGTTGACACACGAAGTAGGAACTCTCTATCCCGCTGGTCTTAACTGATTGCTATCATTTCTATAGAAAAGCGGAGGCGGGAGAGAGACCAAGGCAAACATGAAGGCCATCACCTGCATCATGATGAACGATAACAGTGTTATGTCCGTGTTACGACCGTGGTGTGTCCGTATTATGTCCGTGTTATGTCCGTATTATGTTTGTGTTATGTCCGTGTTATAACCGTGTTATTTCCGTGTTGTGTTTGTGTTATGTTCGTGTTATGTCCGTGTTATGTTTCTATTATGTCCGTGTTATGTTTGTGTTATGTCCCAGTTATGTTTGTGTTATGTTCGTGTTATGTCCGTGTTATGTTTGTGTTATGTCCGTGTTATGTTTCTGTTATGTTTGTGTTATGTTTGTGTTATGTCCCAGTTATGTTTGTGTTGTAATCATGTTATGTTTGTGTTATGTCCGTGTTACGACCGTGTTATTTCCGTGTTATGTTTGTGTTATGTCCGTGTTACGACCGTGTTATTTCCGTGTAATGTTTGTGTTATGTCCGTGTTACGACCGTGTTATTTCCTTGTTATGTTTGTGTTATGTCCGTGTTACGACCGTTTTATGTCCGTGTTAGTTTTTGTATTATGTCCGTGTTACGATCGTTTTATGTCCGTGTTAGTTTTTGTGTTATATCCGTGTTACGACCATGTTATTTCCTTGTTATGTTTGTGTTATATCCGTGTTACGACCATGTTATTTCCGTGTTATGTTTGTGTTATATCCGTGTTACGATCGTTTTATTTCCATGTTATGTTTGTATTATGTCCGTGTTGTGTTTGCGTTATGTCCGTGTTATGTTTGTGTTACGACCGTGTTATGTCCGTGTTATGTTTGTGTTATGTCCGTATTATGTTTGTGTTATGTCCGTGTTATTTTTGTGTTATGTCCGTGTTATGTTTGTGTTATGTCCGTGTTACGATCGTTTTATTTCCGTGTTATGTTTGTGTTATGTTTGTGTTATGTCCGTGTTATGTTTGTGTTATGTCCGTGTTATGTTTGTGTGATGTCCGTGTTATGTTTGTGTTATGTCGTGTTATGTTTGTGTTATGTCCGTGTTATGTTTGTGTTAGTCGTGTTATGTTTGTGTTATGTCCGTGTTATGTTTGTGTAATGTCTGTGCTATGATCGTTTTATTTCCGTGTTATGTTTGTGTTATGTCCGTGTTATGATCGTTTTATGTCCGTGTTATGTTTGTCTTATGTTTGTGTTATGTTTGTGTTATGTCGTATTATGTTTGTGTTATGTCCATGTTATATTTGTGTTATGTCGTGTTATGTTTGTGTCATGTCCGTGTTATGTTTGTGTTATGTCCGTGTTATGTTTGTGTTATGTCTGTGTTATGATCGTTTTATTTCCGTGTTATGTTTGTGTTATGTCCGTGTTATGTTTGTGTTATGTTTGTGTTATGTCCGTGTTATGTTTGTGTTATGTTTCTGTTATGTCTGTGTTATGTTTGTGTTATGTTTGTGTTATGTCCGTGTTATGTTTGTGTTATGTCCATGTTATGTTTGTGTTATGTCCGTGTTATGTTTGTGTTATGTTTGTGTTATGTCTGTGTTATGTTTGTGTTACGACCGTGTTATGTCCGTGTTATGTTTGTGTTATGTCCGTATTATGTTTGTGTTATGTCCGTGTTATTTTTGTGTTATGTCCGTGTTATGTTTGTGTTATGTCTGTATTTTGTCCGTGTCTTTTGTTTCTTCTTCTTCTACCAGAAGATGAAGAAAACGATGAAGGAAAAAAAAAAGAAAAATAAAAGAGGACGAAGAAGAAAAATAAGAGAAAAAAAGAAAGACGAAGCAGGAGAAGAGGAAGCAAAAGATGAATTACCATGGTCAAAGTGATCTAGAATTGTTTAAAATCTGGTTGCTGTGTCCCTATCTTCCCAGGCTGGTGACACAACGCTGACCAGACTTGGCAACACTTGACCAGCGCTGCTTTGAGTGGCTGAGATCTGCAGAAACATGAGTTCTCCAGGTCTGGTGTCTCAGGATGGACCTCAAACTAGGAACAACACGGTGGATGACGAGAAGGCGGACGGTTCAGATCTTCAAGAGGACGACACAAGTTGTGGATTCTGCTGCTTGAGGTTTGCTGTGTTGAGGCCTTGCGCTAGGATTGGTCTCTTCACATTCTTCTACAGCCTGGCTGGGCTGACTACGTCAACGCTCAATGTTTACGTCACGTCACAGGTAAGATCTGAGTGGAGACAAATAATAATAAATGAATATTAGTTACCTGAGTGGCAGTGTTCCCTAGCGTTTGGCTTCTCGTGGCAAGGCGCTGTGCCACTGAGTAAGGGTCCTGCTTGGGTCCATATTTTTTTCTGTTGTTGATTATTTGTCATTTTTTTCCGAGTCACATACCTCTTCCTCTGAATTGATAAGATCTGAGTGGAGGTATTTGATGGAGTGTGACGTAACATGAACATCAAATCCATTTAGAATTCTGATTAAATCATAGACCACAGACACGATCTTTCCAGTCTAGACCCCAGACACGATCTTTCCAGTCTAGACCCCAGACACGATCTTTCCAGTCTAGACCCCAGACACGATCTTTCCAGTCTAGACCCCAGACACGATCTTTCCAGTCTAGACCCCAGACACGATCTTTCCAGTCTAGACCACAGACACGATCTTTCCAGTCTAGACCCCAGACACGATCTTTCCAGTCTAGACCCCAGACACGATCTTTCCAGTCTAGACCCCAGACACGATCTTTCCAGTCTAGACCACAGACACGATCTTTCCAGTCTAGACCACAGACACGATCTTTCCAGTCTAGACCACAGACACGATCTTTCCAGTCTAGACCCCAGACACGATCTTTCCAGTCTAGACCCCAGACACGATCTTTCCAGTCTAGACCTCAGACACGATCTTTCCAGTCTAGACCCCAGACACGATCTTTCCAGTCTAGACCCCAGACACGATCTTTCCAGTCTAGACCCCAGACACGATCTTTCCAGTCTAGACCCCAGACACGGTCTTTCCAGTCTAGACCCCAGACACGATCTTTCCAGACTAGACCCCAGACACGGTCTTTCCAGTCTAGACCCCAGACACGATCTTTCCAGTCTAGACCACAGACAAGGTCTCTCCATCCATCCCTATTC
Organism: Megaustenia siamemsis; assembly: GCA_032433765.1. Taxonomy (NCBI): domain Eukaryota; kingdom Metazoa; phylum Mollusca; class Gastropoda; order Stylommatophora; family Ariophantidae; genus Megaustenia; species Megaustenia siamemsis. The sequence continues at coordinate 347,330 of JAVIAB010000101.1, read as the reverse complement.
TTGGACATTTTCTCTACTTCTCTCCAGTCTAGACTACAGACAAGGTCTCTCCATCCATCCCTATTTTTGGACATTTTCTCTACTTCTCTCCAGTCTAGACCACAGACAAGGTCTCTCCATCCATCCCTATTCTTGGACATTTTCTCTACTTCTCTCCAGTCTAGACCACAGACAAGGTCTCTCCATCCATCCCTATTCTTGGACATTTTCTCTACTTCTCTCCAGTCTAGACCACAGACAAGGTCTCTCCATCCATCCCTATTCTTGGACATTTTCTCTACTTCTCTCCAGTCTAGACTACAGACAAGATCTTTCCATCCATCCCTATTCTTGGAATTTTTATCTACTTCTCTCCAGTCTAGGCCAATATTCTCGAGATTTTTAATGGCTTCTCTTCTCTACATGATTTCTGGGCTTTCTGACTTTCTCTTTCCCTGTGGGTTCCATGACAACGTCTGTCTTACTGTGTACATCCCGATGTAATATTAAAGGTATAGAGCAAATTTGATGAAGTTAAATCACCCTCTATTACCAGGACTGAAAGTAATTAGCGACTCATAGCTAACAAATTGCCTCAGAATAAGCGACCTTGACCTGACCAAGATCCTGAACCATCTCCTAGTGATGGTTCTGGTAACAGAAGAACAGGCAAGGCAAGACAGTTCAGATTGTGAGGGGAGGCAACACACAACTCCAAAATACTATGACTGAAATTGGATGCACCAGGCAAACATTCACAAGTGCTGTAGCTTGTTGTGGACCACAACGCAAAGCATCTGCGCCCATTTAACGCCCTTTCTAGGGCGTATGATGAAGAGAGAGTTTACCGCAGAGCTCATGAACAAGAAGAATAAATTAGATATTTTATCATAAATTTGATTGTTCAATCAATAAAGTTGGAATTATCAATAATCAATAAAGATTGTTTCAATCTTAAATTTGATGAATTTGGAATAATTGATTGTTTCAATCTTAAATTTGATGAAGTTGGAATAATTGATTATTTCAATCTTAAATTCGATTCTTCTTCATCTTTCCTTCCTCATCTGCCTTTCAGCGTCGAGGGGAGATATAATTTGTGGTCTTTTGCTCTTCTGTTCGTCTCTGCTGCTGTTATGCTTCCTAGTGCTTCTAATATTCCATCGACCCATCTTTTTCGTGGTCGACCCTTGGGTTTGGTGTTCTCACAACGTTTGTTGAAGGCTCGTTGTGTTGTGTTTTGTTCTTTCTGCCTTGTCACGTGGCCAAACCATTTTGTCTGTTGTTTCCTTATATATTCTATCCTTAAATTCGATGAAGTTGAAATAATTGATTATTTCAATCTTAAATTCGATGAAGTTGGAATAATTGATTTTTTCAATCTTAAATTCGATGACGTTGGAATAATTGATTATTTCAATCTTAAATTCGATGACGTTGGAATAATTGATTATTTCAATCTTAAATTTGATAATGTTGGAAATAAGGTTGATGACTGTGTTGTCAACATGACTGATATGAGATTATACTATTATCAAATAAACTTGATGGACATATCGATTAGATCAGGAATTGTTGTTATTATATTGATCTCAATTATTTCTAATCAATGCATTATATGGCGCTAGATGGTGCTATGTGGTAACCATCAAAACCTACAAGTCGATATTGAAGTAAACAGGGAAAAGAATAATAGAACAAGTTCCAGAATATAGCTACCTTGGACATATAACAAATGATGGAAAATGTAAGAGAGAAGTAAACAAAAAAATAGGAATGGTCACCATCATCATCATCGAGTGCCGTCTGCGCATCGAAGGTTGGCTGCCATGGAGCGCCATTCCGCTCTATCTCTTGCTTTGATAGTGCAGGTTGTCATAGACTGTCTTGTCCATCTTTTGATGTTACTCGTCCATGTTAGTCTTGGTCTGCCTCTGTCTCTTGCATTGATGGTGCAGGTTGTCATAGGCTGACTTGTGCACCTTTTGATGTTACACGTCCACCTTAATCTTGGTCTGCCTCTGCCTTTTTACCTTGTATTTACCCTTCCAAGGCTGTTGTGTCTTTTAAGTTGGCCCCAAAATCTCATTTGTCTTGTTTGAATTGTATTTAGTAGTTTTTTTTTCTTCATTTTTTTATTGTTTTAAGACTTCATCATTTGTTTTCTTTTCTTTCCATCCAATTCTACATATTCTTCTATATATCCACATTTCAAAGGCTTTAATTTTCAGTTCTGTTTTCTTGTCTAATGTCCATGTTTCTGCACCATATAGGAATGTTGAGAAGATGTAACATTTTTTCTGCTCTTAGTTTTAGCCCATATGTTATTTGTTGTGATGTTGGTATATTTTTCATGGCATTAAAATTACTGTCTATATCGCTGGCCTCTAGAAGAGTATGGTATCCACCACTACAGTGACGTTGACATGTCTCTTGTTTTAACTGTTGCTCTTTGGCTTGCGAACATTTATTGTTTTTAAACTGCTGAAGCAAATTGCTGTTAATGCTAATGTTGGTGTGAAGTTGTAGTACAGTTGACAGATGGGAGGGCCGACCATCTAAGGGCAGAATCTCCCTACAGAAAAGACAATCTGCTGCCTTGCAGGAAGATTGGGGACAATCAAAGGCTAAGAAAAGCAAACCTGAATAAAATGCTGGCTGAAATCGGATGCACTGGGCCACTGGCGCAGAACACAGTGCAACGTTTTAACAGGTATAATATATGGGGCAATCGAATCACTTAAAAAAACAGCTGACTTCATGAGAGAGTCTGGAATCCTACTCTGATTCAGTCTTGATCGCAGAGAGAGAGAGAGAAAGAGAGAGAGAGAGAGAGAGAGAGAGAGGGAGAGAGAGAGATTACAAATTTTGTTGTCAGATTTTTATGCATTTTGTTTGTAGATCACAACGCTAGAGAGACAGTTTGGATTCAGCTCGCAACAGACTGGAGTCATAATGGCAGCGAACGACATCGGCTACCTGGCCTGTGTTCTCTTCGTTAGTTACTTCGCTGCCAAGATGCACATCCCCAGGTCTCTGGGTAAGTAGACCGCCAACCCCGATATCTGAGCCTGCCCGCTGACGGGGTTTTCCTGAAAATAACCCAATACTTCTCACGTCACGAGGTATGCCAGCTGTAAACCGCTGACGTCATTTTATCAACATTTGCCCCTGTTGGCAATGCTGAAAACGTCACAACTTTTGGGCGGTCTCCCTTCAGCGGGCAGACTCAGAGATATCTGGAGCAATGCCTAGATCAACATCCATTCACGGAATCGTTTTAACTATAGTCGGGCCATCCCTATATCCGCCCCACAACCCGTCCCAGCATTTCTCGAAGCGCATACAGACTAGTCGCTCCTGTCAGGTGTTGACCGTTGATGCATCGACATATCCCACTCACAACTCCGTGTCGACCACATCCATAATCGTCACTCTCTCAATGTATACATCGTTGTCCCAACTTTAGACTCGTCACTCTCTCAATGTATACATCGTTGTCGCAACTTTAGACTCGTCACTCTCTCAATGTATACATCGTTGTCCCAACTTTAGACTCGTCACTCTCTCAATGTATACATCGTTGTCCCAACTTTAGACTCGCCAGTCTCTCAATGTATACATCGTTGTCCCAACTTTAGACTCGTCAGTCTCTCAATGTATACATCGTTGTCCCAACTTTAGACTCGCCAGTCTCTCAATGTATACATCGTTGTCCCAACTTTAGACTCGTCAGTCTCTCAATGTATACATCGTTGTCCCAACTTTAGACTCGTCAGTCTCTCAATGTATACATCGTTGTCCCAACTTTAGACTCGTCAGTCTCTCAGTGCATACATCATTGTCCCAACTTTACACTCGTCAGTCTCTCAGTGCATACATCATTGTCCCAACTTTACACTCGTCAGTCTCTCAATGCATACATCATTGTCCCAACTTTACACTCGTCAGTCTCTCAATGCATACATCATTGTCCCAACTTTACACTCGTCAGTCTCTCAGTGCATACATCATTGTCCCAACTTTACACACGTCAGTCTCTCAATGCATACATCATTGTCCCAACTTTACACTCGCCAGGCTCTCAATGCATACATCATTGTCCCAACTTTACACTCGTCAGTCTCTCAATGCATACATCATTGTCCCAACTTTACACACGTCAGTCTCTCAATGCATACATCATTGTCCCAACTTTACACTCGTCAGTCTCTCAGTGCATACATCATTGTCCCAACTTTACACACGTCAGTCTCTCAATGCATACATCATTGTCCCAACTTTACACTCGCCAGGCTCTCAATGCATACATCATTGTCCCAACTTTACACTCGTCAGTCTCTCAATGCATACATCATTGTCCCACCCATTATCAAACAGTCGAGACTGTAGCTTGGCCATTATGAAAGGCAGTGGACACTCAACAAGGTTTGAAAACATAGCCGTGAATGACTGGGAAGTCTGTGCTACAACAGTTAGCAGAGATAGATAGCTGCTGTTTGACATGGTGGAGATTGTGTCTTCAGTGCGGCATTCAAGAGGTTTTGTGGAGAGGTTAATGTTGGATATTATTGGAGAAGTTGATGTTTAATGTTGTTGGACTAGTTGATGTTGGATGTAGTTGGGCACGTTGATATTGGATGTAGTTGGGCACGTTGATGTTGGATGTAGTTGGGCACGTTGATGTTGGATGTAGTTGGGCACGTTGATGTTGGATGTAGTTGGGCACGTTGATGTTGGATGTAGTTGGGCAGGTTGATGTTGGATGTAGTTGGGCACGTTGATGTTGGATGTAGTTGGGCACGTTGATGTTGGATGTAGTTGGGCACGTTGATGTTGGATGTAGTTGGGCACGTTGATGTTGGATGTAGTTGGGCGCGTTGATGTTGGATGTAGTTGGGCACATTGATGTTGGATGTAGTTGGGCACGTTGATATTGGATGTAGTTGGGCACGTTGATGTTGGATGTAGTTGGGAACGTTGATGTTGGATGTAGTTGGGCACGTTGATGTTGGATGTAGTTGGGCACGTTGATGTTGGATGTAGTTGGGCACGTTGATGTTAGATGTAGTTGGGCACGTTGATGTTGGATGTAGTTGGGCACGTTGATGTTGGATGTAGTTGGGCAGGTTGATGTTGGATGTAGTTGGGCACGTTGATGTTGGATGTAGTTGGGCACGTTGATGTTGGATGTAGTTGGGCACGTTGATGTTGGATGTAGTTGGGCACGTTGATGTTGGATGTAGTTGGGCACGTTGATGTTGGATGTAGTTGGGCACGTTGATGTTGGATGTAGTTAGGCAGGTTGATGTTGGATGTAGTTGGGCACGTTGATGTTGGATGTAGTTGGGCACGTTGATGTTGGATGTAGTTGGGCACGTTGATGTTGGATGTAGTTGGGTACGTTGATGTTGGATGTAGTTGGGCACGTTGATGTTGGATGTAGTTGGGCAAGTTGATGTTGGATGTAGTTGGGCACATTGATGTTGGATGTAGTTGGGCACGTTGATGTTGGATGTAGTTGGGCACGTTGATGTTGGATGTAGTTGGGCACGTTGATGTTAGATGTTGTTGGAGACGTTAATGGCAGCACACAGACTTAGAGATGACAAACTTCTCCGTGTCTACACAACACGCTGCAGCTGAACATAGATTTAGTCCCTGAGAGTGTGAACCAATTTTATACCTCCATTGAAGTAAAACCTTCCCATTACATTTCTTCTCTTATTTGCTGTTTGCTTATAAATATTTATTAATTCTCTTACTTTTGTCCATGAACAATTTTTTTGGGTCTCTTATTTCTTATTTTATTCTTATTTTTGGGTCTTTTCATAAACATTTTTAAAAATCTCTTATTTCATTTTTTATTCACGAACATTCGTACTTTCCCTTATTTCTTTTTTGTTATTCTTTAACATTTGTGCTTATTTCTTATTTATTCAAGAACATTTATGTGTTCTCTTATTTCTTGTATATTCATGAACACTTGTTCGTTCTCTTTCCCCTTGTATGTTCATTCTCTTATTTCTTGTCCGTTCAATTCTTATTTCTTGTCTGTTCCTTCTCTTGTTTCTTGTTCCTTTATTCCCTTACTTCTTGTCTGTTCATTCTCTTGTTCCTTTGTTCCCTTACTTCTTGTCTGTTCCTTCTCTTGTTTCTTGTTCCTTTATTCCCTTACTTCTTGTCTGTTCCTTCTCTTGTTTCTTATTCCTTTATTCCCTTACTTCTTGTCTGTTCATTCTCTTGTTTCTTGTTCATTTATTCCCTTACTTCTTGTTTGTTCATTCTCTTGTTCCTTTATTCCCTTACTTCTTGTCTGTTCATTCTCTTGTTCTTTTATTCCCTTACTTCTTGTCTGTTCATTCTCTTGTTCCTTTATTCCCTTACTTCTTGTCTGTTCATTCTCTTGTTCCTTTATTCCCTTACTTCGTGTCTGTTTATTATCTTGTTCCTTTATTCCCTTACTTCTTGTCTGTTCATTCTCTTGTTTCTTGTTCCTTTATTCCCTTACTTCGTGTCTGTTTATTATCTTGTTCCTTTATTCCCTTACTTCGTGTCTGTTCATTCTCTTGTTCCTTTATTCCCTTACTTCGTGTCTGTTCATTCTCTTGTTCCTTTATTCCCTTACTTCTTGTCTGTTCATTCTCTTGTTCCTTTATTCCCTTACTTCTTGTCTCTTCATGAACACATGCTACGTGATTCTCTTGTTCCTTTATTCCCTTACTTCTTGTCTGTTCATTCTCTTATTCCTTTATTCCCTTACTTCTTGTCTCTTCATGAACACATGCTACGTGATTCTCTTGTTCCTTTATTCCCTTACTTCTTGTCTCTTCATGAACACATGCTACGTGATTCTCTTGTTCCTTTATTCCCTTACTTCTTGTCTGTTCATTCTCTTATTCCTTTATTCCCTTACTTCTTGTCTCTTCATGAACACATGCTACGTGATTCTCTTGTTCCTTTATTCCCTTACTTCTTGTCTGTTAATTCCCTTATTCCTTTATTCCCTTACTTCTTGTCTCTTCATGAACACTTGCTACATAATTCTCTTATTGTGATATTGTTATCTACAACAGGTGTAGCCACAATCATCTTTGGCCTCTCCGGGATCGCATGTTCGCTGCCCCACTTTATCTTTGGGGCGTCAACAGGAGGCGCTACCGGCGCTGGTAATGCGACGGTCGCTGGCTCCGGTGCATCAAGGAAGATGTCCATTCATGGTGACCTTTGTGATTTGTTCAATACCAGCCTTGACTCATGCACTGCAGCTGCCGGTAAGGGCACGCCGGTCCAACATTTTGAGATTATTTCTGAAAAATTGCATTAGCCCGGAGGAACTTAATCGAATAAGTGACAGCACATCGACAGTAGTATAGCAGGAAGGATTTGCCCCGTATTTAGGCGTAAATTAACAAAGATATATAAGAGGCGCCTTTAGCGCCTAATGTACACGAGAGACAAGGGGAGTTAACCATGACTGCTCGTGTCGGGATGTTGACCTCTAGTCCTGGTGACCCCGGAAGTGACCTGTTTATGTCTGGTGTATGCTGACTTTGGAGCGCTTGGTGTACTTGCTCGATAGTGATAGGTTAGTAGATTATACAACATCAATGAAAAACATTAAATTTAAAACAGAAGACGAAGATATATTTTATTCTTTTATTATCTCAATAGGTGTATAACATACAGTGGATATTATATAACATTACAAACATATTTAGTACACTGAGTAAATATATAGTACAGGGATAACCTTTATTTATAGCTATGTAGTTGGGTGTCTGCTTAGTTCTATGTCATAAATGAATCATAAGGGGTGAAACTGATAGAGATTGCTGGGTAGTCTAAACTGGTAGTGTAAATATGTTCCTCTGTGTTAGTGGTTCGCTATCTCTCTCTCTCTCTTTCTCTCTTTCTCTCTTTCTCTCTTTCTCTCTCTCTTTCTCTCTCTCTCTCTCTCTACTATTCCAGCCTAGATTTCCCTCCATTGAAACACTTACTCATTCTCTCCATTTATCCCTATCATCGCGCCTTCCTTCTCTCTCTCTCTCTCTCTCTCTCTCTCTCTCTCTCTCTCTCTCGCTTTCTCCCCTATCCTCTCTTAGACTTCTAACCTATCACTCCACCCTCCGCCTCTCTCTTTAGCTCCCCCGCCCTCCCTCATATTTTTAGCGTCCCTCCTATTGTAACACTTGATTATTCTCACCATTAATACGTAGCATCTCGCCTTCTTTCTCATAGGCTTCTCTCGCTCTCTCTCTCTCTCTCTCTCGCTCTCTCTCTCTCAGTTAGAGATTACTGGTTAGTCTAAGTTGGTAGTGTAAATATGTTCCTGGGTGTTAGTGGTTCGCTATCTCTCTCTCTCTCTCTCTCTCTCTCTCTCTCTCTCTCTCGCCCTCTTTCTCTCTCTCTCTCTCTCTCTCTCTCTCTCTCTTCTCTCTCTCTCTACTATTCCAGCCTAGATTTCCCTCCATTGAAACACTTACTCATTCTCTCCATTTATCCCTAGCATCGCGCCTTCCTTCTCTCTCTCTCTCTCTCTCTCTCTCTCGCTTTCTCCCCTATCCTCTCTTAGACTTCTAACCTATCAGTCCACCCTCCGCCTCTCCCTTTAGCTCCCCCGCCCTCCCTCATATTTTTAACGTCCCTCCTATTGTAACACTTGATTATTCTCACCATTAATACATAGCATCTCGCCTTCTTTCACATACGCTTCTCTCTCTCGCTCTCTCTCTCTCTCTCTCTCTCTCTCGCTCTTCTAACCCCTACTAGACTTCTCTCCTACCATTCCACCTTTCTTCCTCTCTCTCTCTCTCTCTCTCTCTCTCTCTCTTTACCTCGCCTAGCGTTCCGCCTTCATTCGTATTTTTACCTTACCACCAGTGTAACACATTAATAACATTGAATATCAATTACAAAAAGACTTGAAATATCTACTTTTTAAAGAACCAATAAGATAAACATATGAAAAACGAAGGAATAATACACTCGACAAGGCTTAACAGACGTACTATATACACATCACCATTAATACAACTGAAATTCCTTTAATGATAACCTATCACATCGTTATGAGCTAAGAGAAAAACAGAAAAAAAATTCAACTTACACCGTAAAATATTCCACTACAACACAGACCGCTAGACTGAACAGTACTACGAAAATAAACGTCCGTGAATCAAGCGCTTATAACACGAAGTCTCACATCCGACTAGTTTAAATATAATCTGGTAAATAAAATTTGGACGATACTATTCCACCCTGGACTAATATCTAGGTTAACCAATCAGAGAAGAAGATTTCTATCGGACACCCATCAACGAAATGACTGACCTCTGGATTAACTAATCGGAGAAGAGGATTACTGTTATCGTGATAACTGACCTCATTTTCAACTTGAAGTGCTGTCGAGTCTGATGGATGAGTTACTTTAAATCGATTCGGCCCCTGATAGAATCCACCTAGCGGGTCAGTGGTGGGGGAAATAATACAAGTGGCGGGTTACTTGAACGCGTTTTGACCCCTGCTGCAATACCAGGAGTTCCATGACAGTTATAAATAGTTGGATACAACAAGCAGGAAGTTATATTAAGGACAGAAATCTAGCAGGCAATGGCAGAAACCTAAGGGGCAAGGACAGAAAACTAGGGGGGTCATGGTTCGCGGTTCGGTAAGTCCGTGGTTCGTTAAGTCCGTGGTTCGTGGGGTTGTGGTTCGTGTTTCGTTAGTTGATGGTTCGTTAAGTCCGTGGTTCGTGGGGTTGTGGTTCGTGGTTCGTTAGTTGATGGTTCGTTAAGTCCATGGTTCGTAGGGGTTGTGGTTCGCGGTTCGTGAGTTGATGGTTCGTTAAGTTCGTGGTTTGTTAAGTTCGTTGTTCGTGAGTTTGTGGTTCGTTAGTTGATGGTTCGTTAAGTCCATAGTTCGTAGGGGTTGTGGTTCGCGGTTCGTGAGTTGAGGGTTCGTTAAGTCCGTGGTTCGTGGGGTTGTGGTTCGTGGTTCGTTAGTTGATAGTTCGTTAAGTCCATGGTTCGTAGGGGTTGTGGTTCGCGGTTCGTGAGTTGAGGGTTCGTTAAGTCCATGGTTCGTAGGGGTTGTGGTTCGCGGTTCGTGAGTTGATGGTTCGTTAAGTTCGTGGTTTGTTAAGTTCGTTGTTCGTGAGTTTGTGGTTCGTTAGTTGATGGTTCGTTAAGTCCATAGTTCGTAGGGGTTGTGGTTCGCGGTTCGTGAGTTGAGGGTTCGTTAAGTCCGTGGTTCGTGGGGTTGTGGTTCGTGGTTCGTTAGTTGATAGTTCGTTAAGTCCATGGTTCGTAGGGGTTGTGGTTCGCGGTTCGTGAGTTGAGGGTTCGTTAAGTCCGTGGTTCGTGGGGTTGTGGTTCGTGGTTCGTTAGTTGATGGTTCGTTAAATCCATGGTTCGTGGGGTTGTGGTTTATTAAGTTTGTAGTTTGTTAAGTGCGTGGTTCGAGAGGTCGTGGGCAAGGGCAGAAACCTAAGAGGCAAGGGCAGAAACCTAGGAGGCAAGGTCAGAAACCTAGGAGGCAAGGGCAGAAACCTACGAGGCAAGGGCAGAAACCTAAGAGGCAAAGACAGAAACCTAGGAGACAAGGTCAGAAACCTAGGAGGCAAGGGCAGAAACCTAGGAAGCAAAGGCTGAAAAACACTCGTACTGACTAAGGCTTCCAAGGTGTATTTGATTGTCGCCCTATTTTTGTCTGTATTACCTAATATATCACTTTCATTTAATCTATCGATAAACGTTTCAAAGTCATTTCTGTTGTTAACTAACAAGGGTTTGTCTAATCCTGTCGCGTTATTTGAGCTTGTGTGTGAAAGTAACGCAGCCAAATAGAACTGACCTCTGAGGCAATACCGGATGTGTTACTAAAAAGATTGTGACGTATGATGGCAATTTTATTAGTTTACCCCCTGATCATTTTTTTAGGGATACGCCCATGCAAACGGTAGAAATCGTAAATTTTCACTCTAGGCATACCACAAACTCTATTTTAGACATCCCCATTGCAAAAATTTACATTAAAAACCACTTTTAGGATTTTACCCCCTTATCATTTTTTGAGGGTTACGCCCATGGAATCGATAAAAAGCGTTAATTTAGCACGCAGGCTTACCTAAAACTTTATTTTAGACATCCCCACACCAAAAATTTACTTAAAAATCACTTTTGAAATTGTTACCCCCTTACCATTTTTTAGGGTTACGCCCATGGAATTGATAAAAATCGTAAATTTAGCACGTAGGCATACCTAAAACTTTATTTTAGACATCCCCATTGCAAAAATTTACATTAAAAACCACTTTTAGGATTTTACCCCCTTATCATTTTTTTGAGGGTTACGCCCATGGAATTGATAAAAATCGTAAATTTAGCACGTAGGCGTACCTAAAACTTTATTTTAGACATCCCCACGCCAAAAATTAACTTAAAAATCACTTTTGAAATTGTAACCCCCCTTACCATTTTTGAGGGTTACGCCCCTGAAATCGATAAAAAATTGAAATATAAGCTCAAGGCATACCCCAAACATAATATTTGACACCCCTACATATCAAACTCCATCAAAAAATCAACAAAAACTAGTAGTGGTATAGTGGTTTTTGAGCCGTTCATACTACGCAGATGTACGGTGCAGCACGTGCAATCGATAAAAAAATTGAAATATAACCTCAAGGCATACCCCAAACATATTTTTTGACACCCCTACATATCAAATTCCAACAAAAAAAAACAACAAAAAACTAGTAGTAAGGAAGGGTGTTTTGAGCAAGGATTTGAACATTTCGTGCAGGTATCGTGCACCACAATCTCGTTGTGCAGCACGATACATCTGCGTAGTATGCACGGCTCAAAAACACCCATCCTTACTACTAGTTTTTTGTTGTTTTTTTTGTTGGAATTTGATATGTAGGGGTGTCAAAAAAAATGTTTGGGGTATGCCTTGATGTTATATTTCAATTTTTTTATCGATTGCACGTGCTGTACCGTACATCTGCGTAGTATGAACGGCTCAAAAACCACTATACCACTACTAGTTTTTGTTGATTTTTTGATGGAGTTTGATATGTAGGGGTGTCAAATATTATGTTTGGGGTATGCCTTTAGCTTATATTTCAATTTTTTATCGATTTCAGGGGCGTAACCCTCAAAAATGGTAAGGGGGGTTACAATTTCAAAAGTGATTTTTAAGTTAATTTTTGGCGTGGGGATGTCTAAAATAAAGTTTTAGGTATGCCTACGTGCTAAATTTACGATTTTTATCAATTCCATGGGCGTAACCCTCAAAAAAATGATAAGGGGGTAAAATCCTAAAAGTGGTTTTTAATGTAAATTTTTGCAATGGGGATGTCTAAAATAAAGTTTTAGGTATGCCTACGTGCTAAATTTACGATTTTTATCAATTCCATGGGCGTAACCCTAAAAAATGGTAAGGGGGTAACAATTTCAAAAGTGATTTTTAAGTAAATTTTTGGTGTGGGGATGTCTAAAATAAAGTTTTAGGTAAGCCTGCGTGCTAAATTAACGCTTTTTATCGATTCCATGGGCGTAACCCTCAAAAAATGATAAGGGGGTAAAATCCTAAAAGTGGTTTTTAATGTAAATTTTTGCAATGGGGATGTCTAAAATAGAGTTTGTGGTATGCCTAGAGTGAAAATTTACGATTTCTACCGTTTGCATGGGCGTATCCCTAAAAAAATGATCAGGGGGTAAACTAATAAAATTGCCATCATACGTCACAATCTTTTTAGTAACACATCCGGTATTGCCTCAGAGGTCAGTTCTATTTGGCTGCGTTACTTTCACACACAAGCTCAAATAACGCGACAGGATTAGACAAACCCTTGTTAGTTAACAACAGAAATGACTTTGAAACGTTTATCGATAGATTAAATGAAAGTGATATATTAGGTTATACAGACAAAAATAGGGCGACAATCAAATACACCTTGGAAGCCTTAGTCAGTACGAGTGTTTTTCAGCCTTTGCTTCCTAGGTTTCTGCCCTTGCCTCCTAGGTTTCTGACCTTGCCTCCTAGGTTTCTGTCTTTGCCTCTTAGGTTTCTGCCCTTGCCTCGTAGGTTTCTGCCCTTGCCTCCTAGGTTTCTGACCTTGCCTCCTAGGTTTCTGCCCTTGCCTCTTAGGTTTCTGCCCTTGCCCACGACCTCTCGAACCACGCACTTAACAAACTACAAACTTAATAAACCACAACCCCACGAACCATGGATTTAACGAACCATCAACTAACGAACCACGAACCACAACCCACGAACCACGGACTTAACGAACCCTCAACTCACGAACCGCGAACCACAACCCCTACGAACCATGGACTTAACGAACTATCAACTAACGAACCACGAACCACAACCCCACGAACCACGGACTTAACGAACCCTCAACTCACGAACCGCGAACCACAACCCCTACGAACTATGGACTTAACGAACCATCAACTAACGAACCACAAACTCACGAACAACGAACTTAACAAACCACGAACTTAACGAACCATCAACTCACGAACCGCGAACCACAACCCCTACGAACCATGGACTTAACGAACCCTCAACTCACGAACCGCGAACCACAACCCCTACGAACCATGGACTTAACGAACTATCAACTAACGAACCACGAACCACAACCCCACGAACCACGGACTTAACGAACCCTCAACTCACGAACCGCGAACCACAACCCCTACGAACTATGGACTTAACGAACCATCAACTAACGAACCACAAACTCACGAACAACGAACTTAACAAACCACGAACTTAACGAACCATCAACTCACGAACCGCGAACCACAACCCCTACGAACCATGGACTTAACGAACCATCAACTAACGAACCACGAACCACAACCCCACGAACCACGGACTTAACGAACCATCAACTAACGAAACACGAACCACAACCCCACGAACCACGGACTTAACGAACCACGGACTTACCGAACCGCGAACCATGACCCCCCCCTAGTTTTCTGTCCTTGCCTCTTAGGTTTCTGCCATTGCCTGCTAGATTTCTGTCCTTAATATAACTTCCTGCTTGTTGTATCCAACTATTTATAACTGTCATGGAACTCCTGGTATTGCAGCAGGGGTCAAAACGCGTTCAAGTAACCCGCCACTTGTATTATTTCCCCCACCACTGACCCGCTAGGTGGATTCTATCAGGGGCCGAATCGATTTAAAGTAACCCATCCATCAGACTCGACAGCACTTCAAGTTGAAAATGAGGTCAGTTATCACGATAACAGTAATCCTCTTCTCCGATTAGTTAATCCAGAGGTCAGTCATTTCGTTGATGGGTGTCCGATAGAAATCTTCTTCTCTGATTGGTTAACCTAGATATTAGTCGAGGGTGGAATAGTATCGTCCAAATTTTATTTACCAGATTATATTTAAACTAGTCGGATGTGAGACTTCGTGTTATAAGCGCTTGATTCACGGACGTTTATTTTCGTAGTACTGTTCAGTCTAGCGGTCTGTGTTGTAGTGGAATATTTTACGGTGTAAGTTGAATTTTTTTTCTGTTTTTCTCTTAGCTCATAACGATGTGATAGGTTATCATTAAAGGAATTTCAGTTGTATTAATGGTGATGTGTATAAAGTACGTCTGTTAAGCCTTGTCGAGTGTATTATTCCTTCGTTTTTCATATGTTTATCTTATTGGTTCTTTAAAAAGTAGATATTTCAAGTCTTTTTGTAATTGATATTCAATGTTATTAATGTGTTACACTGGTGGTAAGGTAAAAATACGAATGAAGGCGGAACGCTAGGCGAGGTAAAGAGAGAGAGAGAGAGAGAGAGAGAGAGAGAGAGAGAGAGGAAGAAAGGTGGAATGGTAGGAGAGAAGTCTAGTAGGGGTTAGAAGAGCGAGAGAGAGAGAGAGAGAGAGAGAGAGAGAGAGAGCGAGAGAGAGAAGCGTATGAGAAAGAAGGCGAGATGCTATGTATTAATGGTGAGAATAATCAAGTGTTACAATAGGAGGGACGCTAAAAATATGAGGGAGGGCGGGGGAGCTAAAGGGAGAGGCGGAGGGTGGACTGATAGGTTAGAAGTCTAAGAGAGGATAGGGGAGAAAGCGAGAGAGAGAGAGAGAGAGAGAGAAGGAAGGCGCGATGCTAGGGATAAATGGAGAGAATGAGTAAGTGTTTCAATGGAGGGAAATCTAGGCTGGAATAGTAGAGAGAGAGAGAGAAAGAGAGAGAGAGAGAGAGAGAGAGAGAGAAAGAGGGCGAGAGAGAGAGAGAGAGAGAGAGAGAGATAGCGAACCACTAACACCGAGGAACATATTTACACTACCAACTTAGACTAACCAGTAATCTCTAACTGAGAGAGAGAGAGCGAGAGAGAGAGAGCGAGAGAAGCCTATGAGAAAGAAGGCGAGATGCTACGTATTAATGGTGAGAATAATCAAGTGTTACAATAGGAGGGACGCTAAAAATATGAGGGAGGGCGGGGGAGCTAAAGAGAGAGGCGGAGGGTGGAGTGATAGGTTAGAAGTCTAAGAGAGGATAGGGGAGAAAGCGAGAGAGAGAGAGAGAGAGAGAGAGAGGAAGGCGCGATGATAGGGATAAATGGAGATAATGAGTAAGTGTTTCAATGGAGGGAAATCTAGGCTGGAATAGTAGAGAGAGAGAGAGAGAGAAAGAGAGAGAGAGAGAGAGAGAAAGAGAGAAAGAGAGAAAGAGAGAGAGAGAGAGAGAGATAGCGAACCACTAACACAGAGGAACATATTTACACTACCAGTTTAGACTACCCAGCAATCTCTATCAGTTTCACCCCTTATGATTCATTTATGACATAGAACTAAGCAGACACCCAACTACATAGCTATAAATAAAGGTTATCCCTGTACTATATATTTACTCAGTGTACTAAATATGTTTGTAATGTTATATAATATCCACTGTATGTTATACACCTATTGAGATAATAAAAGAATAAAATATATCTTCGTCTTCTGTTTTAAATTTAATGTTTTTCATTGATGTTGTATAATCTACTAACCTATCACTATCGAGCAAGTACACCAAGCGCTCCAAAGTCAGCATACACCAGACATAAACAGGTCACTTCCGGGGTCACCAGGACTAGAGGTCAACATCCCGACACGAGCAGTCATGGTTAACTCCCCTTGTCTCTCGTGTACATTATGCGCTAAAGGCGCCTCTTATATATCTTTGTTAATTTACGCCTAAATACGGGGCAAATCCTTCCTGCTATACTTATATCGACTTTTGTAGATCCATTTTAGATGGGGCATTTAGCATGACAAAAATGACGTTTAAATGGACAGCAAAATATTCGACAATTGTAGATACATTAGCATGACTAAAATGACGTTTAAATTGACAGCAAAATATTCGACAATTGTAGATACATTAGCATGACAAAAATGACGGTTAAATGGACAGCAAAATATTCGACAATTGTAGATACATTAGCATGACAAAAATGACGGATAAATAGATGTTACTGAATAACAGCAAGATCGATGAGTCCACACCAAATATTTTAATCTGGGAATTAATGTAACAATGCAGTAACAAAAACAACAATTCGAGGAATTAATGTAACAATGCAGTAACAAAAACAACAATTCTGGGAATTAATGTAACAATCTATCTATCTATTGACCTTTCGAGCCGTAACCGGCCCATAGGGCGTAGACCAAGATACACCTTCTCCTATATGAATTTTTGTTCTAGCAGTTTTCTTTTAAAGATATTTTATTAAATCTCGCCATCTGTCTCTGTTCTGTGCAAACAGTTCTATCTCATTGAGGGAGCCGATTCCTGCTGCTCTTGCCTCTCTCATCAATGTTCTTCTCAGTGTCTCCCTGGGTCTTCCTCTTTTTCTTTTACCTGTTGTTTCCCATATGAGGGCTTGCTTTGCTATTCGATTATTATCTCTTCTCATCACATGTCCAACGTATGACCATCGTCTTTTCTTTATTACTGAAGATATTAGTGGTTGATTGGCGATTTCTCTAATTTCCTCGTTTGTTTTGAATTCGTTCCATTCTATACCAAGTATTTTCCTTAGACATTTATTTTCGAATGCGTTCAACTTTGTTTCTATATCTCTTGTTGTTTTCCAGCTTTCACACGCATACGTAAGGGTTGATAGTACATTTGATTTGAATAGCCTAAGTTTTGTGTTTGTGCTAATGAGTTTTGATTTCCACAACTTTTCAAGGCTTCTGAAAGACATTGCTGCTTTAGCCAGTCTGATTCTAATTTCTTTGCTCGTATCCCCTTCTCGATCAATGTGACTTCCAAGATAGATAAAGTGATCGATCTCTTCTACTGGTTTGTTTTCCATGTATATTTTGTCACTTGTTGGAATTAAACTTTTCATGACTTTAGTCTTTTCATGATTGACCTCAAGCCCAATTTTGCTGGCTATTGATGATAGTTCATTTGTGTTTTCCTGCATCGTTTTTATCTGACTGCTGATGAGAACTATGTCATCAGCAAAGTCGAGGTCCTCCAAATGGTCTCCTTGTATCCATTCGATGCCTTTATTACCAGTGCAGCATTTCTTCATTATGAAGTTCATAACAATTCCAAATAACAAGGGCGATAAAATACATCCTTGTTTAACGCCAGTTTCTATTGGGAAACATATGTAACAATGCAGTAACAAAAACAACAATTCGGGGAATTTATGTAACAATGCAGTAACAAAAACAACAATTCGGGGAATTAATGTAACAATGCAGTAACAAAAACAACAATTCGGGGAATTAATGTAACAATGCAGTAACAAAAACAACAATTCTGGGAATTAATGTAACAATGCAGTAACAAATACAACATTGAGTTATTGAGTTATTTGCGGATCATCATCATTGCACTCCGAACATGTCCATAGGTGCTCAGATCCCCTCCTCAGCAAGTCCCGCAGTGTCCAGCGACTGACGACTCCAGCTCTAATGTTGTATATATATATTGAATAAGTCTTCTTACACGGCCACCAAGTTTCTCATTTCTGGCCGTGCCCATCTTAACTCCCATTTCCATCATCCGAAGAAGTGACGTGGATCTGTGTTTGTCGAAGTCCTGTGCTCTTCCCACATCTCGGAGGGCATTGATGATGTCCGCCCGATCCATTGGTTGCCCGTCCTCAACGACAGCGCAGCTAGCCAACCTGTCCGCCCTTTCATTTCCCCGTACTCCCGCATGTCCAGGGACATAAACAAAGGTGACCTTACGTATTTTGGATTTCTGCAACGACTCTACCCTTTGCATGCGTACAGAGCCCGCCTCCACTTTTCTTATCATGCTCATCGAATCACTCAGTATACATGCGTGGGTGTAGTCTTGTGACTCTAACCATTTGAAGTACAACATATAGTGTAACACATATAACAACTCATGCAACGAATCTTACAATCCAGCAACACATGCAAGATAGGAAACATATGTATCAACGCAGCGACAAATACTCTGCCAAAGATTATAACAATCTAGCAACAGATATAGCAACCAGGCAAAGATTATAACAATCTAGCAACAGATATAGCAACCAGGCAAAGATTATAACAATCTAGCAAAAGATATAGCAGCCAGGCAAAGATTATAACAATCTAGCAACAGATATAGCAACCAGGCAAAGATTATAACAATCTAGCAACAGATATAGCAACCAGGCAAAGATTATAACAATCTAGCAAAAGATATAGCAGCCAGGCAAAGATTATAACAATCTAGCAACAGATATAGCAACCAGGCAAAGATTATAACAATCTAGCAACAAATATAGCAACCAGGCAAATATTATAACAATCTAGCAACAGATATAGCAACCAGACAAAGATTATAACAATCTAGCAAGAGATATAGCAACCAGGCAAAGATTATAACAATCAAGCAACAAATATAGCAACCAGGCAAAGATTATAACAATCTAGCAACAAATATAGCAACCAGGCAAAGATTATAACAATCTAGCAACAAATATAGCAACCAGGCAAAGATTGTAACAATCTAGCAACAAATATAGCAACCAGGCAAAGATTATAACAATCTAACAACAAATATAGCAACAAGGCAAAGATTATAACAATCTAGCAACAAATATAGCAACCAGGCAAAGATTATAACAATCTAGCAACAAATATAGCAACCAGGCAAAGATTGTAACAATCTAGCAACAAATATAGCAACCAGGCAAAGATTATAACAATCTAACAACAAATATAGCAACCAGGCAAAGATTATAACAATCTAGCAACAAATATAGCAACCAGGCAAAGATTATAACAATCTAGCAACAAATATAGCAACCAGGCAAAGATTATAACAATCGAGCAACAAATATAGCAACCAGGCAAAGATTATAACAATCTAGCAACAAATATAGCAACCAGGCAAAGATTATAACAATCATCATCATCAAGTAACGGACCTGCTGGCGTAGGTGATCATGTCTCTCCACAACTTTCGATCACGACAGTTATTTATCATTTCTGTTGTTGACCTTCTGCCAAGCTATTCTCTTAAGCTGTCTGTTATTTTTTCTCTTTGCTCCCCTCTATCTCTTCGTCCCAAAATTTTCCCAGTTGTTGAAATATATTCCAGCGATTCTCTTCTTATTATGTGGTCAAATGTTTCTTCCTAATATTGGAAATTAGCTCTCTTTTTGCTTTGGCCTCTTTCAGAACGTCTTCATTACTCTTCTTAGCTGTCCATAGTATTCTCAACATTCTTCTGTAAAACAACATTTCTACAGACTCCAGTGATTTTCTTGTTTGTTGTCCTATTGTCCACGATTCACATTCATATGTTAAGACTGGTTCTACATAATTTTTAAGAAATCTTTTTCTTGTTTCTATTGTCAAAAATGGATTGCATATTATAACAATCCTGCAACATAAGCAATTCGGGTAACAAATATAATACTCCAGCAACAAGAACTCAGCAACAACAACTACAACAAGCCAGACTAGCAGCATCATGGCAATGTGTGTCACCACCTCTTCCACAGCTCACACAAGCGTCAGTGCCGCCATGGCTGTACAAGAACAGATCGCAAACTCTGCCTACGTCATCATTGTCCTGGGCATGATCCTGCAAGGCTTCGGGAAGGCACCGAGGACATCCTTGACCGTGACCTACTTAGACGACAACACGGACAAGGTCAAAACGGGATTCTACATGGGTAAGTGACGTCACCGTAGTTACGGAAGCGTGGTAGTCGTATATATATATAGATATGTATATATTCATATACAGGTCTGTGTCTTCTCGCACAAATGTATATACGTAGATACGTATAGACATTATTGGTGATGTTATAGTTGAGGTAACCTATACAATATCCTCTCACATATTTTTAGAACCTTTTCAACTGTGATTTTACCCACCCAACTGGTCAACTACACCGGGTATCCTGCGCTTACTTAGCCCTCCTTCATTTTCCTTCTGGCCACAGCGCAGTAAACAGGGAAGACATTCCCTATATCTCATTCGTTTGAAATTATTTTGTTTCAGATACTTCATTATTAGTTAGCTATGTAGGGCTCATTTTATTTATTTACATATCTTTGCATGCATTTTTTTTATCCTGATGAAGGTCTGTTGAGCCGAAACGTCGTTCAATTTTGTCGTGCATTAATTGTGTAAAGTTGTAACCATACCATTTATTTTCTTTTTTAATGTTTCTTTAACAATCAGCTTTACTACAGCTTCGCATGTGTAAGCATTTCTTTGCATTGACCCTTTACCTGCACAGCTGCTTAGTCTAATCTCAAAGTGGTAGTTTAGTTCTAACCATACAAAGGTTACTAAGATATTCCTATAGGAAACTACTTTCCACTCATTCATGAGATTGATACTTTCATAAAGTGGTTCACATTTGGGACACTCAACAAATATAGTAATATTCTAGAATAGTTCATTTGTTATGTTGTGGATTGAGTTATTAAGTTATTTCCGGGTCATCATCATTGCTCTCCGACATGTCCATAGGTGCTCAGATCCCCTCATCAGCAAGTCCCGCAGTGTCCAGCAACGGACGACTCCAGTTCTGTGTTGGTCGATAAGTGACGCGCCAAACCCTGCCATATTTTTCCCTATTTGTCCCCAAACACGCCAAACCCTGCCATATTTTTCCCTATTTGTCCCCAAACACGCCAAACCCTACCATATTTTTCCCTATTTGTCCCCAAACACGCCAAACCCTGCCATATTTTTCCCTATTTGTCCCCAAACACGCCAAACCCTACCATATTTTACCCTATTTGTCCCCAAACACGCCAAACCCTGCCATATTTTTCCCTATTTGCCCACCAAACACGCCAAACCTTGCCATATTTTTCCCTGTTTGTCCCCAAACACGCCAAACCCTGCCATGTTTTCCCCTATTTGTCCCCAAGCAAACCTCACCTTGCCATGTGTTTCCCCTATTTGTCCCCAAACACGCCAAACCCTGCTATGTTTTTCCCCTATTTGTCCCCAAACACGCCTCAGCTTGCCATGCTTTCCCCTGTTTGTCCCCAAACATGCCCCACTTTGCCATGTTTTACCCCTATTTTTCCCCAAACACACCCCACTTTGCCATGTTTTCCCCTGTTTGTCCCCAAAAACGCCCCACTTTGCCATGTTTTCCCCTATTTGTCCCCAAAAACGCCCCACTTTGCCATGTTTTTCCCCTGTTTGTCCCCAAACACGCCCCACTTTGCCATGTTGTTCCCCTGTTTGTCCCCAAACACGCCCCACTCTAGAACTCTTCAGCTTGACTTGTTTAGAACAGGACCTAGATAGCAGTCATCATTATCTTGTGCCTCCTCACCTGGACAGGTATCATCGTGACGGTCAGTATCCTGGGACCTGCCGTGGCTTATCTCATGGGAGGCTTCTTCAGCAAGATCTACGTCACCCTCCAGCGTAAGTGATCGCCCTGGCCAGCATTATCATCATTGTTACCAACATAAACATAGTCTTTTTAATAATCAAATTAATCATGTCACTCATTTACCATCAACATAATCCTATCAGATCATTTTAAACATCAACATAATCCTGTCAGATCATTTTTACCAATCAACATAATCCTATCAGATCATTTTTACTTATCAACATAATCCTATCAGATCATTTTTACTTATCAACATAATCCTATCAGATCATTTTTACTTATCAACATAATCCTATCAGATCATTTTTACCTATCAACATAATCTATCTATCTATATATTGTCCTTTCAAGCCAAAGACGGCACATAGGGCAGAACCACAATCTCAAAAACAGAAACCTTGCGTGCCAAAATGGCACATATTGCAGAGATCACTGCTTCTAAAATCTATGGCTCTGTTTCCATAACAATACTTTTTACAATGACAGCTTGTCAAGCCATCGATCAACCTCCTTAGTCGCCTCTTACGACATGCCTGGAAGGTCACAGTGTCACTATTCTTTACCTCCCTCATAATGAGGCCCCGGTAACACACGGGATTCAACATAATATAATCCTATCAGATCATTTTTACCTATCAACATAATCCTATCAGATCATTTTAACCTATCAACATAATCCTATCAGATCATTTTTACCTATCAGCATAATCCTATCAGATCATTTTACCTATCAACATAATCCTATCAGATCATTTTTACCTATCAACATAATCCTATCAGATCATTTTTACCTATCAACAAAATCCTATCAGATCATTTTTAACTGTCAACATAATCCTGTCAGATCAATTTACCTGTTAACATAATCCTTTCAGATCAGTTTTACCCATCAACATAATCCTATCAGATCATTTTTACCTATCAACATAATCCTATCAGATCATTTTTACCCATCAACATAATCCTATCAGATCATTTTTACCCATCAACATAATCCTATAGGATCATTTTTACCTATCAACATAATCCTATCAGATCACTTTTACCTATCAACATAATCCCATCAGATCATTTTTAAATATCAACAACATTAATTCTAATCAAAGAATAGCAGATATTACAAGACTAAGGTAAAGCTGGTGAGCAGGGACCGAGGTGAACATGCGACAGGCAGCATGTCCTTCCACAGTTTTCTATCCACAGTAAAAAAGTAAAGTAAAGTACCCCCCGTCACGCCAAGTGGCGTATAGGGAAATATGGTGTTAGTGACCCTATATTTTACAGACCTTCAGCACATGATTTTTGGGGTAATGTGGTCGGTATTACGCCCGTGCTGCTTTTACTTTCCCAGAAAAAATCCGGTACCCATTTAAGGCTGGGTGAACCCGGAGCCGTCGGTTGGGATCGAACCCTACCCCTTGTCCGTAGTAGTCCAGTTCACTAACCACTGAGCTATCGCGGCTCCTACTAATTTTTAGGGAATTAGTAAAACCCAGGTGTCCTCGCCAGGATTACGAACCCCGGCTGTTGCCGTGGTAAGCCAACCGCCTATCGATTGCGCTAACCGGACACCCTTTTATCCACAGTGCATCATATTAATTCTGGTTTTGACTGTTTGGCACGGAAAATGATGAAGCCAAATCCGTGCTCAAAGGTCAGTTCCATGAAAAATGGAAACGAGAACACTCAAAGCTTAACGAGAGTGACGGATACCACCAACTATCAAGGAGAGATCAAGTCATCATACTTCGCCTACGCACTGGCCACAATAGAATGAGAAATCACATGTTCACCAAATTCAAAATAGGTACAACCAGCCTATGCCACTGTACACTGGACAATATGACTACAAAACATGTTCTACAGGATTGCTCCCAGTACACAGACCTGAGAAGAGCAATGTGGTCCACGCCCACCTCCCTGGATGAAAAACTATATGGGGCAATCGATTCGCTTAAACAGACAGCTGACTTCATGAGAGAGTCTGGAATCCTACTCTGTTTGAGTCTTGATCGCAGAGGGAGAGATACGATGCACTGTGGATACTGTTTTTGACTGTTTTCCATGCCATAACACCAAGCTATCCAGTATCTTCTCTCTTTGTCGTATCTGATTTCTCTTTCCCTGTATTTTGCCAAGGTGTAACCAAGTATCTCAACTTTCCTCTTCTTATGATGTGCCAGAAACATGTTGACTATTTCTTTCTTATGTTTCTCAGAAGTACCTTCTTGTGTTGGTCTCTTTGAGAGTGTCCTTATTGGTCTTATCAGCTGTCCAGGGAACTCTAAACCAGTGGCGTATTCTCTATGCTACCGCAGCTACCACAGAAACCGCCCGTAGCCTTAACATATTAACGAAATACGAAAGAAAGTGATAATTTATTATTTTCATAATTATATTATAAATTTTCGAATATTCTGTTACACATTTCGTAGGCCAATATGATTTATTTGTTTTGATTTGCATTTATTAAAGCAAGGTTTTCCTATGGCCACTATAACGTTCGTGAATGAAACCGAAACTAAGTTAGAAACCGCTAATAAGCAGCGGTACAGTTCTCTTCTCTCCGACTTAGAATTAATGACCTTGACATTCAAAAATTCCCGTCAAAATTATACGGTGAGAGCTACCTATTACAAAATGCGGTTTCATGGGTTATTTTTAGCTCTAGCAAATTAGAAGCGTTAAAAGTGAAAGTGAAACTGTCTGATTACCGGAACTTCCTTAGCTATTTATAACTACGTTACGCGCACCAGCATCTGTAGAAAGAACTTTTTCTGCTCTCAAGAGAATCAAATCTTATTATCGCTCAACTCAGACACAAGAACGCTTATCTGGTTTGGCATTAATGTCCACTGAGAAATCATTCCCTCATAAACTTAGAAACCAACCCAACAGCACTTTCAATGACAAAGTCATCGAGACATTTTCGTCCCAAACAAGACGGATAGAGTTTACATATAAATAAGTAAGTAATTTAAAATGTAGTGAAGTCTTTAGCAAATATTACTTCATGTTAGCCTACTGAATATAATGTGTCTTTATTTATTATGTCAGCGGTAGCCTAGACCCCAAAACCCGTATACGCCACTGCTCTCAACATTCTTCTGAGAAATGCCATCTCTGTGGCCCATATGTGACACACATTATCTTCACTATCATTGACAACAATATCATCACTATCATCACCGCCTTCATCATCATCAACATCATCATCATCTTCTTCGTTATCATCACCATGATTATCACATCCATCATCATCACCATAGCCATCAATCGAATTAATGCAAACATCAAAACTCTAAATATTGCCATCTTGATTTTCTATAAATCACATTGTATCATCAAGACTCTATGATGATCAAAACACCTTCACATTTCAGCTACCGATTTAACACCATATCACCCAAAATGGATCGGAGCGTGGTGGTTAGGGTACGTGCTGTTTGGATCTCTTTCGCTGTTGATTTCTCTCCCTTTGTTCTGTTTCCCCAAGAGAATGCCCAAAAGGGACAAGAGAAAAGAAAGTGTTGATGTCAAGATCAGAGAAGGGTGAGTTTTGATGTTTCATGCAACTTGATGTGTTTTACAATGTTTTGGATTAAGCTTTATCCATTTTTGATGATTTTGTGTTTGATGTGTGAATCACAACCATCATCACAACCATCATCACTATCATCATCACAATCACCATCACTATCATCATAACAACCATGATCACTATCATCATCACAACCATCATCACTATCATCATCACAACCATCATCACTATCATCATCACAACCATCATCACTACCACCATCACAACCATGATCCCTATCATCATCACAACCATCATCACTATCATCATCACAATCACCATCACTATCATCATCACAACCATGATCACTATCATCATCACAACCATCATCACTATCATCATCACAATCACCATCACTATCATCATCACAACCATGATCACTATCATCATCACAATCATCATCACTATCATCATCACAACCATCATCACTATCATCATCACAATCACCATCACTATCATCATCACAACCATGATCACTATCATCATCACAACCATCATCACTATCATCATCACAACCATCATCACTATCATCATCACAACCATCATCACTATCATCATCACAACCATCATCACTATCATCATCACAACCATCATCACTATCATCATTACAACCATCATCATTATCATCATCATCATCATCATCATCATCATCATCAGCACCATCATCACCGTCATCATTAAATAAGTTACAGAGGAAGACGCTACTCTCCCAAACTGACAGTTTCCCATTATCTAATTGTGTAGCCTGCCCCAGAGAGCCAGTAGGAAGCCATTGCTCCCATCATCTTGTGGACGATTATCTTCTAAATCTTGCAGTAAGGGATTCATTCTCGATGTGAGCAAAATATGTCAGCTCCCTCCACTGAACTGAGTTCACAAACTAACTATAGTTTTATTAAACATAGACTTGATATGTGTTGAACTCTTGTCTGTTTACTCTGCTCTGGGTAGTTGTGTTGTCTGTCCTGTCTATCCAGGATAATTGTGTTGTCTGTCTTGTATATCCAGGATTGTTGTGTTATCTGTCTTGTCTATCCAGGATAGTTGTGTTGTCTGTCTTGTCTATCCAGGATAGTGGTGTTGTCTGTCTTGTCTATCCAGGATAGTTGTGTTGTCTGTTCTGTCTATCCATGATAGTTGTGTTGTCTGTTCCATCTATCCATGATAGTTGTGTTGTCTGTCTTGTCTATCTAGGATATTTGTGTTGTCTGTCTTGTCTATCCAGGATAGTTGTGTTGTCTGTTCTGTCTATCCATGATAGTTGTGTTGTCTGTTCCATCTATCCATGATAGTTGTGTTGTCTGTCTTGTCTATCTAGGATATTTGTGTTGTCTGTCTTGTCTATCCAGGATAATTGTGTTGTCTGTCTTGTCTATCCAGGATAGTTGTGTTGTCTGTCTTGTATATCCAGGATAGTGGTGTTGTCTGTCTTGTCTATCCAGGATAGTTGTGTTGTTTGTTCTGTCTATCCATGATAGTTGTGTTGTCTGTTCCATCTATCCATGATAGTTGTGTTGTCTGTCTTGTCTATCCAGGATAGTTGTGTTGTCTGTTCTGTCTATCCATGATAGTTGTGTTGTCTGTTCCATCTATCCATGATAGTTGTGTTGTCTGTCTTGTCTACCCAAGCTAATTCCTAGAGACATCAGCTATTTCAGACAGGCTGTACTGAATTGAGTTATTGAGTTATTGAGTTACTGAGTTATTGAGTTATTGAACTTTCTGCACAGCCTGTCTGAAAGGCTGTGCTGAATGCAACGTACTATAGGAGATCTGGCTAGAGACAGAGATTCTTTCAGATCCTTCTTCTTCTACCCATCAGCTCCCTGTGGTGCATAGGTCTTCAACAAACACTTTCCAAGCCGTTCTGTTTCTTGCCATTCTTTTAAGATCATTCCATGTCTTCCCCATCATCTTCATTTTTGCTTCCATCTGTCTTCTCCAAGAATTTCTTGGTCTTCCTCTTTGTCTTTTTCCCTGAGATTCCAAAAAAAGGACCTGTTGTGTAATACTCTCATTTTTTTTTTAGACTGGCTGTGGTGAATGTTCTACGCCCTGAAGAGGACATGGAACCTCATTATCAACAAGTTTACAAATCAAATTACATGATTATTTTTTAATTTGGTAATTTTTGGACTTCCATTTTGGACATAACGACATACAGATCAAATGTTAATTGTCCCTAGCCATGACGTAACACGAACCAACTGAAAGCACTTTCTAATTAAATGCATTCATAACCTGACTGTTATCACGCGTGTTGTGATATCACTAACTTATCACATCTCTTCATTAATTCAAAACAGGGGACATAACTCAACAGACAAAGTTTTGATTCCCAAAATACACGAGAGAGATAATGATAGAGACAATCACTTGGGTAGTCATGGCAACCAGGCCAAGGAGAGACAATTCAGTCTGAAACTTGTGTGGAAACATGCCCGAGGTGAGGTGGATATTTATCATGAGTTATTTCTCTTGATTGATTGATTGTTTGATGATCATTTCCAATGATTTGTTTATATTCACATGATTAAGTTATTTCACATGCTTAATTTTACAATATTTGTTACACATGATTGATTTCACATTATTTGTTTAACTTGATTGTTTTCACATCATTTGTTTTACTTGATTGTTTTCACATCATTTGTTTTACTTGATTGTTTTCACATCATTTCTTTTACTTGATTGTTTTCACATCATTTGTTTTACTTGATTGTTTTCACATCATTTGTTTTACTTGATTGTTTTCACATCATTTGTTTTACTTGATTGTTTTCACATCATTTGTTTTACTTTATTTCTTTTATTTCGCATGATTTTTTTTTCACATAAACACAATAACTCAGTTTCACATAATTAATTTCACAAAATTAGTTTCACATACTTTGATTTCACATAATTAGTTTCACCTATTTTTTTCACATGATTAATTTCACATTTATTTGAATGAAAACGTGAACACCGTAAACCGTTTTGCTACCAATGACAGACCTGGACCCTAAAGGCAAGAACAATTAAAAAAAAAACCACTACCGAGATTAAATGTGTCAGACGAATGACAGGAAACAAAACAGTCTGAGAGATTGAATCAGAAATAAGGAACTGAGGAAAAATATATGAATAATTCCTGCCATAGAATACATAAAAATAACAAAATGTAAATTGGTATGACCCCGTGATGAGGCAAAGAGACCAACACAACACAACAAGCCTACGATAAACGTTGCGAGAACACCAGACCAAAGGACCGAACACGAAAAAAGATGGATTGATGGAATATTAGAAACATTAGGAAACATAACAGCAGAGGCCAACAGAAGAGTAACAGATGGGTTGATGGAATATTAGAAACACTAGGAAACATAACAGCAGGAGAGGTCAACATAATAGAAAAAGATGGGTTGATGGAATATTAGAAACACTAGGAAACATAACAGCAGGAGAGGCCAACAAAAGAACAAAAGATGGATTGATGGAATATTAGAAACACTAGGGAACATAACAGCAGGAGAGGTCAACAGAAGAGCAAAAGATGGATTGGTGGAATATTAGAAACACTAGGAAACATAACAGCAGGAGAGGCCAACATAATAGTAAATGATGGGTTGATGGAATATTAGAAACACTAGGAAACATAACAGCAGGAGAGGTCAACAGAAGAGCAAAAGATGGATTGGTGGTATATTAGAAACACTAGGAAACATAACAGCAGAGGCCAACAGAAGAGTAACAGATGGGTTGATGGAATATTAGAAACACTAGGAAACATAACAGCAGCAGAGGCCAACATAATAGAAAAAGATGGGTTGATGGAATATTAGAAACACTAGGAAACATAACAGCAGGAGAGGCCAACAAAAGAACAAAAGATGGATTGATGGAATATTAGAAACACTAGGAAACATAACAGCAGCAGAGGTCAACAGAAGAGCAAAAGATGGATTGGTGGAATATTAGAAACACTAGGAAACATAACAGCAGGAAAGGCCAACATAATAGTAAATGATGGGTTGATGGAATATTAGAAACACTAGGAAACATAACAGCAGGAGAGGTCAACAGAAGAGCAAAAGATGGATTGGTGGAATATTAGAAACACTAGGAAACATAACAGCAAGAGAGGTCAACAGAAGAGCAAAAGATGGATTGATGGTATATTAGAAACACTAGGAAACATAACAGCAGGAGAGGCCAACAAAAGAACAAAAGATGGATTGATGGAATATTAGAAACAATAGGAAACATAACAGCAGGAGAGGCCAACAAAAGAACAAAAGATGGATTGATGAAATATTAGAAACACTAGGAAACATAACAGCAGGAGAGGCCAACAGAAGAGCAAAAGATGGATTGATGGAATATTAGAAACACTAGGAAGTATAACAGCAGGAGAGGCCAACAGAAGAGCAAAAGATGGATTTTTTGAATATTAGAAACACTAGGAAACATAACAGCAGGAGAGGGCAACAGAAGAGCTAAAGATGGGTTGATGGAATATTAGAAACACTAGGAAACATAACAGCAGGAGAGGTCAACAGAAGAGCTAAAGATGGGTTGATGGAATATTAGAAACATTAGGAAACATAACAGCAGGAGAGGTCAACAGAAGAGCAAAAGATGGATTGATGGAATATTAGAAACATTAGGAAACATAACAGCAGGAGAGGTCAACAGAAGAGCTAAAGATGGGTTGATGGAATATTAGAAACATTAGGAAACATAACAGCAGGAGAGGTCAACAGAAGAGCAAAATATGGATTGATGGAATATTAGAAACATTAGGAAACATAACAGCAGGAGAGGTCAACAGAAGAGCTAAAGATGGATTGATGGAATATTAGAAACATTAGGAAACATAACAGCAGGAGAGGTCAACAGAAGAGCAAAAGATGGATTGATGGAATATTAGAAACATTAGGAAACATAACAGCAGGAGAGGTCAACAGAAGAGCTAAAGATGGATTGGTGGAATATTAGAAACATTAGGAAACATAACAGCAGGAGAGGTCAACAGAAGAGCTAAAGATGGATTGATGGAATATTAGAAACACTAGGAAACATAACAGCAGGAGAGGTCAACAGAAGAGCAAAAGATGGATTGATGGAATATTAGAAACACTAGGAAACATAACAGCAGCAGAGGCCAACAGAAGAGCAAAAGATGGATTGATGGAATATTAGAAACACTAGGAAACATAACAGCAGGAGAGGGCAACAGAAGAACTAAAGATGGATTGATGTAATATTAGAAACACTAGGAAACATAACAGCAGGAGTGGTCAACAGAAGAGCTAAAGATGGGTTGATGGAATATTAGAAACACTAGGAAACATAACAGCAGCAGAGGCCAACAGAAGAACAAAAGATGGATTGATTGAATATTAGAAACACTAGGAAACATAACAGAAGGAGAGGCCAACAGAAGAGCTAAAGATGGATTGATGGAATATTAGAAACACTAGGAAACATAACAGCGGGAGAGGTCAACAGAAGAGCTAAAGATGGGTTGATGGAATATTAGAAACATTAGGAAACATAACAGCAGGAGAGGTCAACAGAAGAGCAAAATATGGATTGATGGAATATTAGAAACATTAGGAAACATAACAGCAGGAGAGGTCAACAGAAGAGCTAAAGATGGATTGATGGAATATTAGAAACATTAGGAAACATAACAGCAGGAGAGGTCAACAGAAGAGCAAAAGATGGATTGATGGAATATTAGAAACACTAGGAAACATAACAGCAGGAGAGGTCAACAGAAGAGTTAAAGATGGGTTGATGGAATATTAGAAACACTAGGAAACATAACAGCGGGAGAGGCCAACAGAAGAACAAAAGAACACAAATTAGATCTTCCCTCGACACTAAAAGGCGAACGTGAAATGAAAGAGGAATAATAATAATAATAATAATAATAATAATAATAATACGGAGAATGAATGAATAAAAACCATGTGGAAGTTTTAACAGAGATTTCGACCGTGTCTCCCCAGAGTTCCTGGCTACCCTATTTCGATTATGCACCAACCCAGTCTACGTGTGTATGGTAGTCTCTGGGTGCTTCGTAATCTTCACAGTTGGGGGGGCCTCAGCTTATGTGCCGAAATACATCGAGAGAACGTTTCATCTACCTACACATGTGGCCAACTACATCATTGGTGAGTTGGATGTTGGAGTGAAACGTTGGATGTTTTGTTGTAGTGGGAGGTAATTTTGTAGTGAGATGTCGAAGATTATGTTGTAGCGAGATGTTGGAGGTAATTTTGTAGCTAGATGTTGGAGGTAATGTTGTAGCTAGATGTTGGAGGTAATGTTGTAGCGAGATGTTGGAGGTAATTTTGTGGCTAGATGTTGGAGGTAATGTTGTAGCTAGATGTGAGAGGTAATGTTGTAGCTAGATGTGAGAGGTAATGTTGTAGCTAGATGTGAGAGGTAATGTTGTAGCTAGATGTCGAAGATTATGTAGTAGCGAGATGTGAGAGGTAATGTTGTAGCGAGATGTGAGAGGTAATGTTGTAGCGAGATGTCGAAGATTATGTTGTAGCGAGATGTTGGAGGTAATGTTGTAGCTAGATGTGAGAGGTAATGTTGTAGCGAGATGTGAGAGGTAATGTTGTAGCGAGATGTGAGAGGTAATGTTGTAGCTAGATGTGAGAGGTAATGTTGTAGCGAGATGTGAAAGGTAATGTTGTAGCGAGATGTGAGAGGTAATGTTGTAGCGAGATGTGAGAGGTAATTTTGTAGCGAGATGTGAGAGGTAATGTTGTAGCGAGATGTGAGAGGTAATGTTGTAGCGAGATGTGAGAGGTAATTTTGTAGCGAGATGTGAGATTTAATGTTGTAGCGAGATGTGAGAGGTAAAGTTGTAGCTAGATGTGGGATGTAATGTTGAAGCGAGATGTGAGAGGTAATGTTGTAGCGAGATGTGGGAGGTAATGTTGTAGCGAGATATGGGAGGTAATGTTGTAGTGAGATGTGGGAGGTAATGTTGTAGCGAGATGTGAGAGGTAATGTTGTAGCGAGATGTGAGAGGTAATGTTGTATCGAGATGTGGTAGGTAATGTTGAAGCGAGATGTGAGAGGTAATGTTGTAGCGAGATGTGGGAGGTAATGTTGTAGCGAGATATGGGAGGTAATGTTGTAGTGAGATGTGGGAGGTAATGTTGAAGCGAGATGTGGGAGGTAATGTTGTAGCGAGATGTGGGAGATAATGTTGTAGCGAGATGTGGGAGGTATTGTTGTAGCGAGATGTGGGAGGTAATGTTGAAGCGAGATGTGAGAGGTACTGTTGTAGTGAGATGTGAGAGGTAATGGTGTAGCGAGATATGTGTGTGTGCGGGTGGTAATGTTGTAGCGAGATGTGAGAGGTAATGTTGTAGCGAGATGTGAGAAGTAATGTTGTAGCGAGATGTGGAATATAATACTGTAGCGAGATGCAATGTTGTAGCGAGATGTGGGAGGTAATGTTGTAGCGAGATGTGGGAGGTAATGTTGTAGCGAGATGTGGGAGGTAATTTTGTAACGAGATATAATGTTGTAGCGAGATTTGAGATGTAATGTTGTAGCGAGATGTGGATGGTAATGTTGTAGCGAGATATGAGAAGTAATGTTGTAGCGAGATGTGGAATATAATACTGTAGCGAGATGTAATATTGTAGCGAGATGTGGGAGGTAATGTTGTAGCGAGATGTGGGAGGTAATGTTGTAGCTAGATGTAATGTTGTAGCGAGATGTGGAAGGTAATGTTGTAGCGAGGTGTAATGTTGTAGCGAGATGTGGAAGGTAATGTTATAGCAAGATGTGAGAGGTAATGTTATAGCAAGATGTGAGAGGTAATGTTATAGCAAGATGTGAGAGGTAATGTTGTAGGATTTAGTTACATGTTGAAAAACACGTAAGGTAATGTTGTAGGAAAATGTGGGAGGTAATGTTGCTGGATTAGTTAGATGTAGGAGGAGGGTAACAGCAGAGCGCGCAAACTGGCCGGTCCGACAAAATTGGCTGCTGGACAGCCAATGGATCGTGCAGATATCATTAACAATCTACGAGAGATGGGTCGAACATAGGTCTTTGACAGAAGTACATAAACATGGCTATCTAGTCTGTGTGAGCTGGGAGTGTAGAGAGATATCATTGACAATCTACGAGAGAACGGTCGAACATAGGACTTTGACAGAAGTACATAAACATGGCTATCTAGTCTGTGTGAGCTGGGAGTGTAGAGAGATATTATTGACATTCTATGAGAGATGGGTAGAACAAAGGACTTTGATAGAAGTACATAAACATGGCTATCTAGACTGTGTGAGCTGGGAGTGTAGAGAGATATCATTGACAATCTACGAGAGATGGGTCGAACATAGGACTTTGACAGAAGTACATAAACATGGCTATCTAGACTGTGTGAGCTGGGAGTGTAGAGAGATATCATTAACAATCTATGAGAGATGGGTAGAACAAAGGTCTTTGACAGAAGTACAAATACATGGCTATCTAGACTGTGTGAGCTGGGAGTGTAGAGAGATATCATTAACAATCTATGAGAGATGGGTAGAACAAAGGTCTTTGACAGAAGTACAAATACATGGCTATCTAGTCTGTGTGAGCTGGGAGTGTAGAGAGATATCATTAACAATCTACGAGACATGGGTCGAACAAAGGTCTTTGACAGAAGTACATAAACATGGCTATCTAGACTGTGTGAACTGGGAGTGTAGAGAGATATCATTAACAATCTACGAGAGATGGGTCTAACATAGGTCTTTGTCAGGGTCTTCAACAAACACTTTCCGCTCTGTTTCTTGCCATCTATTTCAGATCGTTCTGTGCCGTCCCCATCTTCTCCATCTTCTGCTTCCACCTTTCTTCAAGAATATTGCGATCTTACTCTTTGTCTCTTCCCCTGGAGATTCAAAGATAGGGCCTGTCGTGCAATACTCTCAGTTGGCTTCCACAGTCTGTGTCCACTGCAGCGCCATCATCTTTGCTGTATCTCTTTGTCTACTAATATTTCACTGATGCTTTTCTATAATTCTATGTTAGTTATTTTATCCTCCTATTTCTTTCCTTTTATTCTGCGCAAGTATCAATTACAATTTTTTAAAAGGCGCGTATCTTTGTGATTGTAATTATTGTAGTTCTCCATGTCTCACAGCCATATAATAGGGCTGCCTTAACATTGGAGTTGCCAGGTTTTGCTTCCAGGTCACGAACTCCATACTCTTAGCAAGGTAGGGGAGATAACCTCCAGGTTTTATTTCCAATCTGAAAAATGACATCCAACTTGTTGTCTTATGTTTTACAGCGGGACAGACTTTGTGAAAAATGACATCCAACTTGTTGTCTTATGTTTTACAGCGGGACAGACTTTGTGAAAAATGACATCCAACTTGTTGTCTTATGTTTTAGAGCGGGACAGACTTTGTGAAAAATGACATCCAACTTGTTGTCTTATGTTTTACAGCGGGACAGACTTTGTGAAAAATGACATCCAACTTGTTGTCTTATGTTTTACAGCGGGACAGACTTTGTGAAAAATGACATCCAACTTGTTGTCTTATGTTTTACAGCAGGGGGAGACTGTGAAAAATGACATCCAACTTGTTGTCTTATGTTTTACAGCGGGACAGACTTTGTGCATGTCTTGTCTGGGGACATTCATCGGCGGATACCTGACGAAGAGGATGAAGATGACGCCCATGGGAGCCATGAAGTTTATCATCGTGGTCGTAGGCACGTCATTGGCGTCCCACTTGATGGGGTTCGTGTTTCAATGCGAGCAGCAGGAGGTCCACAACTGGCCAGGGTTGGTTTGTGTGGATGGGTTGTGTGTGTTTGTGTGGATGGGTTGTGTGTGTTTGTGTGGATGGGTTGTGTGTGTTTGTGTGGATGGGTTGTGTGTGTTTGTGTGGATGGGTTGTGTGTGTTTGTGTGGATGGTATCGGTGGTTTTGTGTGGATGGTATGGGTGGTTTTGTGTGGATGGTTTGGGTGGATTTGTTTGGATGGTTTGGGTGGATATGTTTGGATGGTTTGGGTGGATTTGCTTGGATGGTTTGGGTGGATTTGTTTGGATGGTTTGGGTTGATTTGTTTGGATGGTTTGGGTGGATTTGTTTGGATGGTTTGGGTGGGTATGTTTGGATGGTTTGGGTGGATTTGTGTGGATGGTTTGGGTGGATTTGTTTGGATGGTTTGGGTGGATTTGTTTGGATGGTTTGGGTGGATTTGTTTGGATGGTTTGGGTGGATTTGTTTGGATGGTTTGGGTGGATTTGTTTGGATGGTTTGGGTGGATTTGTTTGGATGGTTTGGGTGGGTATGTTTGGATGGTTTGGGTGGATTTGTGTGGATGGTTTGGGTGGATTTGTTTGGATGGTTTGGGTGGATTTGTTTGGATGGTTTGGGTGGATTTGTTTGGATGGTTTGGGTGGATTTGTTTGGATGGTTTGGGTGGATTTGTTTGGATGGTTTGGATGGATTTGTGTGGAAGGGTTGTGTGTTTTTGTGTGGATGGGTTGTGTGTTTTTGTGTGGATGGGTTGTGTGGGTTTGTGTGGATGGGTTAGGTGGATTTGTGTGGATGGGTTTGGTGGATTTGTGTGGATGGTTTGGGTGGATTTGTTTGGATGGTTTGGGTGGATTTGTTTGGATGGTTTGGGTGGATTTGTTTGGATGGTTTGGGTGGATTTGTTTGGGTGGGTTTGTGCGGATGGTTTGGGTGGATTTGTGTGGATGGGTTGTGTGTTTTTGTGTGGATGGGTTGTGTGTTTTTGTGTGGATGGGTTGTGTGGGTTTGTGTGGATGGGTTAGGTGGATTTGTGTGGATGGGTTTGGTGGATTTGTGTGGATGGGTTGGGTGGGTTTGTGTGGATGTGCTGTGTGGGTTAGTGTGGTTGGGTTGAATGGGTTGGGTGGGTTTGTGTGGATGGGTTAATTGGATTTGTGTGAATGGGTTGAATGGGTTGGATGAGTTTGTGTGGGTTTGTGTGGACGGCTTGTGTGTGTTGGTGTGGTTGGGTTAGATGGTTTGTGTGGGTTTATGTGGATACGTTGGGTGGGTTTGTGTGGACGAGTTGGGTGAGTTTGTGGATGGTTTGTGTGTTTGTGTGGTTGGGTTTGTGTGGGTGGGCTGTGTGGGTTTGTGTGGATGGGCTGTATGGGTTTGTGTGGATGGGCTGTGCAGGTTTGTTTGGGTATGTGTGGATGGTTTGTATGTGTTTGTGTGAATAGTTTGGGCGGGTTTGTGTGGATGGTTTGAGTGGATGGGTTTGTGTGGATGGTATGTGTGGGTTTGTGTGGATGGGCTGTGTGGGTTTGTGTGGATACGTTGGGAGGGTTTGTGTGGATAGTTTTGGTGGGATTGTGGCACAACTAATGCAACTACATCCTCTTCAGCCAAACAAACTCCTGCAGTGGTGGCTGCAACTGTCGCGACAACAGCTACTTCCCTGTCTGTGGTGATGATGGCAGGACTTACTACTCCCCCTGTCAGGCTGGTTGTGGGCAGGTGGACAGCGGGGTTTGTATGGAGCCACGTGTGAGACTGTGTCCGTATGACAGGGACATGTAATGTTATGATAGTGACAGGCGACCGTATGACAGGGACATGTAATGTTATGATAAAGACAGGCGACCGTATGACAGGGACATGTAATGTTATGATAGTGACAGGCGACCTTATGACAGGGACATGTAATGTTATGATAGTGACAGGCGACCTTATGACAGGGACATGTAATGTTATGATAGTGACAGGCGACCTTATGACAGGGACATGTAATGTTATGATAGTGACAGGCGACCTTATGACAGGGACATGTAATGTTATGATAGTGACAGGCGACCTTATGACAGGGACATGTAATGTTATGATAGAGACAGGCGACCTTATGACAGGGACATGTAATGTTATGATAGTGACAGGCGACCTTATGATAGGGACATGTAATGTTATGATAGTGACAGGCGACCTTATGACAGGAACATGTAATGTTATGATAGTGACAGGCGACCTTATGATAGGGACGTGTAATGTTATGATAGTGACAGGCGACCTTATGACAGGGACATGTAATGTTATGATAGTGACAGGCGACCATATGACAGGGACATGTAATGTTATGATAGAAAAAAGCGACCATATGACAGGGACAATCTAATGGTATGATAGAGACAGGTGACCGTATGACAGGGACATGTAATGTTATGATAGAGACAGGCGACCGTATGACAGGGACATGTAATGGTATGATAGAGACAGGCGACAGTATGACAGGGACATGTAATGTTATGATACTGACTGGTGACTGTATGACAGGAGCAAGTTCGGATAGAATAGATGAATGTATGATGGGAGCAAGTTCGGATAGAATAGATGAATGTATGATGGGAGCAAGTTCGGATAGAATAGATGAATGTATGATGGGAGCAAGTTCGGATAGAATAGATGAATATATGATGGGAGCAAGTTCGGATAGAATAGATGAATGTATGACAGGAGCAAGTTCGGCGGATAGAATAGACGAATGTATGACGGGAGCAAGTTCGGATAGAATAGATGAATGTATGATGGGAGCAAGTTCGGATAGAATAGATGAATGTATGACGGGAGCAAGTTCGGATAGAATAGACGAATGTATGACAGGAGCAAGTTCGGATAGAATAGATGACTGTATGACAGGAGCAAGTTCGGATAGAATAGATGAATGTATGACAAGAGCAGGTTCGGATAGAATAGATGACTGTATGATGGGAGCAAGTTCGGATAGAATAGACGAATGTATGACAGGAGCAAGTTCGGATAGAATAGATGAATGTATGACAGGAGCAAGTTCGGATAGAATAGATGAATGTATGACAAGAGCAGGTTCGGATAGAATAGATGACTGTATGATGGGAGCAAGTTCGGATAGAATAGATGAATGTATGATGGGAGCAAGTTCGGATAGAATAGATGAATGTATGATGGGAGCAAATTCGGATAGAATAGATGACTGTATGATGGGAGCAAGTTCGGATAGAATAGATGAATGTATGATGGGAGCAAGTTCGGATAGAATAGATGAATGTATGATGGGAGCAAGTTCGGATAGAATAGATGACTGTATGACAGGAGCAAGTTCGGATAGAATAGATGACTGTATGACAGGAGCAAGTTCGGATAGAATAGATGACTGTATGACAGGAGCAAGTTCGGATAGAATAGATGACTGTATGACAGGAGCAAGTTCGGATAGAATAGATGACTGTATGACGGGAGCAAGTTCGGATAGAATAGATGATTGTATGACGGGAACTATGCATGACTGTGACAGTCGACTTTATGACTGTTATTTTTATTTTTAAAACAAGTGACTGAACGGCAAGGGGATGGTTGGGACTGAATATAGGGGGATGAAGAAGGGTAGAAATAATTGCTGCATGACTGTATGTTGATAAGGAGATGACTGTTTTATAGATAGGTGACTGCATTACAGGGTATGACTGCATTATAGAAAGTTGAATGCGCAGCAACAAGCTGCTTGTTGACATAGAGATGACAGTATGACATGGACTTGATTGCGTAACGTTGAGATGAGTGTATGACATGGACTTGATTGCGTAACGTTGAGATGACTTTATGACATAGACTTGATTGCGTAACGTAGAGATGACTTTATGACATAGACTTGATTGCGTAACGTTGAGATGAGTGTATGACATGGACTTGATTGCGTAACGTTGAGATGACTTTATGACATAGACTTGATTGCGTAACGTAGAGATGACTTTATGCCATAGACTTGATTGCGTAACGTTGAGATGACTTTATGACATAACTTGATTGCGTAACGTTGAGATGACTTTATGACATAGACTTGATTGCGTAACGTAGAGATGACTGTATGACATAGACTTGATTGCGTAACGTTGAGATGACTTTATGACATAGACTTGATTGCGTAACGTTGAGATGACTTTATGACATCGGCTTGACTGCGTAACGTTGAGATGACTTTATGACATAGACTTGATTGCGTAACGTTGAGATGACTGTATGACATGGATTTGACCGCGTAACGTTGAGATGAGTGTATGACATAGACTTGATTGCGTAACGTTGAGATGACTTTATGATATAGACTTGATTGCGTAACGTTGAGATGACTTTATGACATGGACTTGATTGCGTAACGTTGAGATGACTTTATGACATAGACTTGATTGCGTAACGTTGAGATGACTTTATGACATAGAGTTGATTGCGTAACGTTGAGATGACTTTATGACATGGGCTTGACCGCGTAACGTTGAGATGACTGTATGACATGGACTTGACCGCGTAACGTTGAGATGACTGTATGACATAGACTTGATTGCGTAACGTTGAGATGACTTTATGACATGGGCTTGATCGCGTAACGTTGAGATGACTTTATGACATGGACTTGACCGCGTAACGTTGAGATGACTTTATGACATGGGCTTGACCGCGTAACGTTGAGATGACTTTATGACATGGGCTTGACCGCGTAACGTTGAGATGACTTTATGACATGGGCTTGACCGCGTAACGTTGAGATGACTGTATGACATAGACTTGACCGCGTAACGTTGAGATGACTGTACGACATGGACTTGACCGCGTAACGTTGAGATGACTTTATGACATGGGCTTGACCGCGTAACGTTGAGATGACTGTATGACATAGACTTGACCGCGTAACGTTGAGATGACTGTATGACATGGACTTGACCGCGTAACGTTGAGATGACTTTATGACATGGGCTTGACCGCGTAACGTTGAGATGACTTTATGACATGGGCTTGACCGCGTAACGTTGAGATGACTTTATGACATGGGCTTGACCGCGTAACGTTGAGATGACTGTATGACATAGACTTGACCGCGTAACGTTGAGATGACTGTACGACATGGACTTGACCGCGTAACGTTGAGATGACTTTATGACATGGGCTTGACCGCGTAACGTTGAGATGACTGTATGACATAGACTTGACCGCGTAACGTTGAGATGACTGTATGACATGGACTTGACCGCGTAACGTTGAGATGACTTTATGACATGGGCTTGACCGCGTAACGTTGAGATGACTTTATGATATGGGCTTGACCACGTAACGTTGAGATGACTTTATGACATGGACTTGACCGCGTAACGTTGAGATGACTTTATGACATGGGCTTGACCGCGTAACGTTGAGATGACTGTATGACATGGACTTGACCGCGTAACGTTGAGATGACTGTATGACATAGACTTGATTGCGTAACGTAGAGATGACTGTATGACATGGGCTTGACTGCGTAACGTTGAGATGACTGTATGACATGGGCTTGACTGCGTAACGTTGAGATGACTGTATGACATGTGCTTGACTGCGTAACGTTGAGATGACTGTATGACATGGACTTGACTGCGTAACGTTGAGATGACTGTATGACATGGACTTGACCGCGTAACGTTCAGATGAGTGTATGACATGGACTTGATTGCGTAACGTTGAGATGACTGTATGACATGGGCTTGACTGGGTAACGTTGAGATGAGTGTATGACATAGACCTGATTGCGTAACGTTGAGATGACTGTATGACATAGACTTGATTGCGTAACGTTGAGATGACTGTATGACATGGGCTTGACTGCGTAACGTTGAGATGAGTGTGTGACATGGACTTGATTGCGTAACGTAGAGATGACTTTATGACATAGACTTGATTGCATAACGTTGAGATGACTTAATGACATAGACTTGATTGCGTAACGTTGAGATGACTTTATGACATGGACTTGATTGCGTAACGTTGAGATGACTTTATGACATAGACTTGATTGCGTAACGTTGAGATGACTTTATGACATAGACTTGATTGCGTAACGTTGAGATGACTTTATGACATAGACTTGATTGCGTAACGTTAAGATGACTTTATGACATAGATTTGATTGCGTAACGTTGAGATGACTTTATGACATAGACTTGATTGCGTAACGTTGAGATGACTTTATGACATAGACTTGATTGCGTAACGTTGGGATGACTTTATGACATGGACTTGATTGCGTAACGTTGAGATGACTTTATGACATAGACTTGATTGCGTAACGTTGAGATGACTTTATGACATGGACTTGACCGCGTAACGTTGAGATGTGTGTGTGACATCGAGATGACCGAATGTTATGAATATGACTTCTGACAGGAACATGACTGAATGACAATGAGATAACTTCACGAGAGATGACTGAATGACAATGAGATAACTTCACGAGAGATGACTGAATGACAATGAGATAACTTCACGAGAGATGACTGAATGACAATGAGATGCCTGCGCTACGGGGGGGGGGGATAACTGAATTATATTGACATGACTGCATGGCAGTGAGATGACTGAATGACATGGAGATAGCTGCACGACATGGTGATGACTGAATTAAAGAGAAATGACTGTATGACAGATAGATGACTTCTTAGCATAGAAAATATAAAGTGACAGAATTTTAAAAATAAATGCACGATAAATGACTTCACTACTTTTTCATGATGTAAACAAGACTTTGAAGAAAACAGTACTTGACTGAAAGCTGAGTGCATGACTGTCAGATAAAGATCTGTGACATATCCCCGCAGATCTACCAGAACTGTTCTTGCATTGGTGGAGGTAGAGCGAGGACTGGTACCTGTGATAGTTCGTGTTCGCATCTCTACGCTTATGTCTTGTTCATGGGACTTAGATCGCTGTTTGGAACCCTAGCTATTATTCCAAAGATGATTGTTTTCATTAGGTAATTCAATCATTCATTCGATATTTCAATCAATTGTTCAATCAATCAATCATTCAATCAATTAATTATTCGTTTATTCATTCCATCATTCATTCTATCAAGCATTTATTCGATCGATCATTAAATCAGTTATTCATACATTTAACAAACAATCAATTAATTATTCAAACAATCATTCAATCATTCATTCAAATATTCAGTCACTCAATGAATCATTCAATCAATCATTCAATTAATAAGTCAGTCAATTATTCTTTAAATCAAACATTTAATTAATTATTCAATCAGTCATTTTGACCACCTATGCCTGATATTTAAATCTATATATATATTTATAGCCAGGTTTTCATTAATTCAACATTTGAACAAGTATCTTTCATTGTCCAAGTGATATCATGTAATGTATTGTGTTGTATTGTGTCGTGTTGTATTCTGTTGTGTTGCATTGTGGTGTGATGTATTGTGTTGTGTTGTGTTGTGTTGTATTGTGTTGTGTTGTATTGTGTTGTGTTGTATTGGGTTGTGTTGTATTGGGTTGTGTTGTTTTGTGATGTATTGTGTTGTAATGAGTTGTGATGTATTGTGTTGTATTGTGTTGTGATGTATTGTATTGTATTGTGTTGTGTTGTATTGTGTTGTGATGTATTGTGTTGTATTGTGTTGTGATGTATTGTATTGTGTTGTATTATGTTGTGATGTATTGTGTTGTGATGTATTGTGTTGTATTGTATTGCGTTGTATTGTATTGTGTTGTATTGTGTTGTGATGTATTGTGTTGTGATGTATTGTGCAGTGATGTATTGTGTTGTGGTGTATTGTGTTGTGATGTATTGTGTTGTGTTGTATTGTGTTGTGATGTGTTGTGTTGTATTGTGTTGTGATGTATATTGTTGTATTGTGTTGTGATGTATTGTATTGTATTGTGTTGTATTGTGTTGTGATGTATTGTGATGTGATGTATTGTGTTGTGATGTATTGTGTTGTGATGTATTGTGTTGTGATGTATTGTGTAGTGATGTAATGTGTTGTATTGTGTTGTGAAGTATTCGGTTGTGATGTATTGTGTTGTGATGCATTGTGTTGTGATGTTGTGTATTGTAATGGCTATAGAAATGTGCACTTTACAATACTATGTCACAACATATTGTACCGTACCATACTGTACTGTACTGCAATATACAATACTGTACAGCACTATACCATAATATAAAATACTGTACGGTAATAAATACAAAACAATACTATACTATACTGCACTGTGTTACTCTGTACTTTACTATACTATTCTATATTAACTGTGTTGTGTAGCTCAGCGTAGTGTAGTGTAATGTAGTGTAGTGTAGCGTAACGTAGTGTAGTGTAGTGTAGTGTAATGTAGCGCAGTGTAGTGTAGTGTAATGTAATGTAGCGTAGTGTAGCGTAGTGTAGCGTAGCGTAGTGTAGTGTAGTGTAGTGTAGTGTAGTGTAGCGTAGCGTAGCGTAGCGCAGTGTAGTGTAGTGTAATGTAATGTAGCGTAGTGTAGCGTAGCGTAGCGTAGCGTAGCGTAGCGTAGTGTAGCGTAGTGTAGCGTAGTGTAGCGTAGTGTAGTGTAGTGTAGTGTAGTGTAGTGTAGTGTAGTGTAGTGTAGTGTAGTGTAGTGTGTAGTGTAGTGTAGTGTGGCAGTTGTGATCGTCCATGTACCGGCTGCAATAACCTTTGACCTTTGTACTTTCAGGTGTGTTTCCCACAAAGATAGACCCCTTGCCGTGGGCTTCAGCTCGTTCATCATGTCCCTGTTAGGTACAGTCCACGACTGCTCTCGTCAGTCATCTCACATCCACTTCT
The DNA here is from genome assembly GCA_032433765.1 of Megaustenia siamemsis. Classification (NCBI taxonomy): domain Eukaryota; kingdom Metazoa; phylum Mollusca; class Gastropoda; order Stylommatophora; family Ariophantidae; genus Megaustenia; species Megaustenia siamemsis. Next base: position 303,254 of record JAVIAB010000101.1, on the reverse strand, counting down.
TTTTCTCAATGACAAACATCATCATCGTCATCATCATCATCATCATCACTGTCACTTTGGAGGCGAAGGCGCGCCTCCCAGCACCAGAGCTGGAAGTTGTCAGCGATCCACAGCTGATGGCTTGCGCCAGGATCGGTGAACCAGAACCATCCAGACCCTGCTCCACCTCTCCGTGGTGCCTCTAGTAACAGACTAACCTGTCTAGTCTGGCCAAGCGAGTAGGGATCGAAAAGGGAAGACAACCTGGTACTCAAAAATGTCATGCTGAAGTCGGATGTGTTGGGCCGAAAGGCGCAAATATCACAGTTATACAGTAAACCACAACACAACGCAGACACGCCTACTTAACGTCCTTTTAAGGGCGGATGATGATGAGGTACACTCCTTAAGTCATCGGGCGAACGCAAGCAAGCAGCAAGCATCACTGTCCTTTTAATATAGTCATCACAATGTTTGCCATATGTGACATTAATATTGTCCAACAAAGGAAATAACTATGAGGCAAAACGAGCACTCTACAATACAATCTTCATCCCAACGTTGTGCTACCAATGCCAGACCCTAGATGCAAGAACAATAAGTAAAAAATAACCTCTACAGATATGAAATGTGTTAGACGAATGACAGGAAACAGTCTGAGAGATAAGATCAGAAATGAAGAACTGAGAAAAAAGCTAGGAATAGCCCCCGCCATAGAATATATAAAGAAACAACAGATAAAATGGTTTGGCCATGTGACAAGGCAGAAAGATCAAAACGCAACACAACGAGCCTTCAACAAACGTTGTGAGAACACCAGACCCAAGGGTTGACCACGAAAAGGATGGATCGATGGAATATTAGAAGCACTAGGAAACATAACAGCAGCAGAGGCGAACAGAAGAGAAAAAGACCGCAAATTATATTTCCCCTCGACGCTGAAAGGCAAATGAGGAAGGAAAGTAGAAGAAGAGTATGACAATGAGACTCTTTCCGCGAAATGACAGATTTCATGACAGTATTAGTGACATCTGCACTGTGATACTTTAATCGTGATGTCAGATTGATGTCACAGTTGTCGAATTAGTTTAAAATCAAACACAAATGTCAGAAAATGTCACAAGTTTTATGTGGGAATCTTCTTCTTCTTCTTTTCTCTTCTCACTGATACCTAAAAGGTGTCGTGGTTTATATCATTTGTCGTTCTTGAGCTGCTCGAATTGTCTGAATTAGTGATTTTCCTTTGTTGTTACATGTCTCTGCCACTGCATCTATCCATCTTCTTCTTTTCTTTTTTCTCTGCTACCTAAAAGGTGTTGTGGTTTATATCATTTGTCGTTCTTGAGCTGCTCGAACTGTCTGAATTAGTGATTTTCCTTTGTTGTTACATGTCTCTGTCACTGCATCTATCCATCTTTCTGGGTCTTCCTCTTGGTCTTTTTCCATGCATTCTCGAGAAGAACGCCCTTGATGGTGATTGGTGAGGATTCAATCTGACCAGGTGGCCCAACCATTTAAGTTGGTGTTCCATATATTCTGACCAGGTGGCCCAACCATTTAAGTTGGTGTTGTTCTATATATTCTGACCAGGTGGCCCAACCATTTAAGTTGGTGTTGTTCTATATATTCTGACCAGGTGGCCCAACCATTTAAGTTGGTGTTGTTCTATATATTCTGACCAGGTGGCCCAACCATTTCAGTTGGTGTTGTTCTATATATTCTGACCAGGTGGCCCAACCATTTCAGTTGGTGTTGTTCTATATATTCTGACCAGGTGGCCCAACCATTTCAGTTGGTGTTGTTCTATATATTCTGACCAGGTGGCCCAACCATTTCAGTTGGTGTTGTTCTATATATTCTGACCGGGTGGCCCAACCATTTAAGTTAGTGTTGTTCTATATATTCTTGGCAGGGTTTAGCATTTTTCTTCCTGTGTAAATGGCAAACATGATATGACCAAAGTAATCAACACGACGCCAGTCTGACCAACTTTCTCTACAACCGTCTCCACAGAGTGTGCAGCTGTCGCCATGCTGGTTACACAGAATAAATCTCTACATCCAGGAATTGATCCAAGAAATATTAATATCAGTTGAGTGCGCGCTTAAACCTCAACTACTGAATCACGTTGTCTCTACTGATGGGAGCAGCTTTCTAACAAAGATTGCACACATCGAGTATGTGATTAATGGACTGTCTAACGAGGATCTCACACATCTAGGAACATCAAACATTGGTTATTGGGTAGTCTAACGAGGATCTCACACATCTAGGGACATCAAACATTGGTTATTGGGTAGTCTAACGAGGATCTCACAGATCTAGAGACATCAAACATTGGTTGTTGGGTAGTCTAACGAGGATCTCACAGATCTAGGGACATCAAACATTGGTTATTGGGTAGTCTAACGAGGATCTCACAGATCTAGGGACATCAAACATTGGTTATTGGGTAGTCTAACGAGGATCTCACAGATCTAGAGACATCAAACATTGGTTATTGGGTAGTCTAACGAGGATCTCACAGATCTAGGGACATCAAACATTGGTTATTGGGTAGTCTAACGAGGATCTCACAGATCTAGGGACATCAAACATTGGCTATTGGGTAGTCTAACGAGGATCTCGCACATCTAGAGACATCAAACATTGGTTATTGGGTAGTCTAACGAGGATCTCACAGATCTAGGGACATCAAACATTGGTTATTGGGTAGTCTAACGATGATCTCACAGATCTAGAGACATCAAACATTGGTTATTGGGTAGTCTAACGAGGATCTCACACATCTAGGGACATCAAACATTGGTTATTGGGTAGTCTAACGAGGATCTCACAGATCTAGGGACATCAAACATTGGCTATTGGGTAGTCTAACGAGGATCTCACACATCTAGAGACATCAAACATTGGTTATTGTGTAGTCTAACGAGGATCTCACAGATCTAGGGACATCAAACATTGGCTATTGGGTAGTCTAACGAGGATCTCACACATCTAGGGACATCAAACATTGGTTATTGGGTAGTCTAACGAGGATCTCACACATCTAGAGACATCAAACATTGGTTATTGGATAGTCTAACGAGGATCTCACACATCTAGGGACATCAAACATTGGTTATTGGGTAGTCTAACGAGGATCTCACACATCCAGAGACATCAAACATTGGCTATTGGGTAGTCTAACGAGGATCTCACACATCTAGAGACATCAAACATTGGCTATTGGGAAGTCTAACGAGGATCTCACACATCTAGAGACATCAAACATTGGCTATTGGGTAGTCTAACGAGGATCTCACACATCCAGAGACATCAAACATTGGCTATTGGGTAGTCTAACGAGGATCTCACACATCTAGAGACATCAAACATTGGTTATTGGGTAGTCTAACGAGGATCTCACACATCTAGAGACATCAAACATTGGTTATTGGATAGTCTAACGAGGATCTCACACATCTAGGGACATCAAACATTGGTTATTGGGTAGTCTAACGAGGATCTCACACATCCAGAGACATCAAACATTGGCTATTGGGTAGTCTAACGAGGATCTCACACATCTAGAGACATCAAACATTGGCTATTGGGAAGTCTAACGAGGATCTCACACATCTAGAGACATCAAACATTGGCTATTGGGTAGTCTAACGAGGATCTCACACATCCAGAGACATCAAACATTGGCTATTGGGTAGTCTAACGAGGATCTCACACATCTAGAGACATCAAACATTGGCTATTGGGTAGTCTAACAAGGATCTCACACATCTAGGGACATCAAACATTGGTTATTGGGTAGTCTAACGAGGATCTCACACATCTAGGGACATCAAACATTGGCTGTTGGGTAGTCTAACGAGGATCTCACACATCCAGAGACATCAAACATTGGCTATTGGGTAGTCTAACGAGGATCTCACACATCCAGAGACATCAAACATTGGCTGTTGGGTAGTCTAACGAGGATCTCACACATCTAGAGACATCAAACATTGGTTATTGGGTAGTCTAACGAGGATCTCACACATCCAGAGACATCAAACATTGGCTGTTGGGTAGTCTAACGAGGATCTCACACATCCAGAGACATCAAACATTGGCTATTGGGTAGTCTAACGAGGATCTCACACATCCAGAGACATCAAACATTGGCTGTTGGGTAGTCTAACGAGGATCTCACACATCCAGATACATCAAACATTGGCTATTGGGTAGTCTAACGAGGATCTCACACATCCAGAGACATCAAACATTGGCTATTGGGTAGTCTAACGAGGATCTCACACATCCAGAGACATCAAACATTGGCTGTTGGGTAGTCTAACGAGGATCTCACACATCTAGGGACATCAAACATTGGCTATTGGGTAGTCTAACGAGGATCTCACACATCTCATCATTAAGTACCGGGCCTGCTGGCGTAGGTGATCATGTCTCTGCACAACTTTCGATCACGACAGTTATTTATCATTTCTGTTGTTGACTTTCTGCCAAGATATTCTCTAAAGCTGTCTGGTATCTTTTTTCTTTCCTTCCCTCTATCTCTTCGCCCCTCAATTTTTCCAGTTGTTCTCTTCTCATTACATGACCAAAAAATTATGATTGTTTCTTCCTAATATTGGAAATTAGCTCTCTTTTTGCTTTGGCCTCTTTCAGTACGATTTCATTACTCTTCTTAGCTGTCCATGGTATTCTCAACATTCTTCTGTAAACCACATTTCTACAGACTCCGGTGATTTCCTTATCTGTTGTCCTATTGTCCATGATTCACATCCATATGTTGGCTGACTCTACATAACATTTAAGAACTCTTGTTCTTGTTTCTATTGAAATGAAATGCGAGATGTTCGATCTTATCTAATGAGTCTATGCTCTCCAACCTTGCCCCTCTTATAAGTGTTCTCTTCTGTGTCTCTCTAGAACTTCTTCTTTTCTATCAACATTATCGTACTTCAATATTCGTCACCAAAGAGAATGGCACCGGGCATTTATGACTGTGGTGGACCAGCCCCTTCCTTGGGGCATCAAGAAAGTTATGTACAAAACACTTGTTCGACAATCGGAACAATTTATTTATGAGCAGATATTCTGTGACAAAGTTCTATAGAGCTTTATATTTGTTATGGGGGGGGGGGGCTGGTTAGTCTCGAGGTAAACGGCCGGCCTCGAGACAGAGAGGTTGTGGGTTCAAATCCCGGCTACACCAAGTTGGAATTTTTATTTGTGATTTCTCTCTGCGGCAACCACCTCTGGTCTCAGCAGCGAGGCCCGGCTTGAAACGTCAGTTATACATTGACGGAAAAATTATGAGTACCTTCGAAGACTGAGTTATCTGCCTGTGCGACGAGGGACCCCTGTGCACACGGCTGCCAGGAAAAAATGGATTAATGCTCAAAATTCAGTTCCTAGTCTCTATGGACTTCGTCATAGCTGGCGAACGCAAATACAAAATAACAATATTTGTAATGATTGCTACTCGGAACTGACGCGAGAACAGATGCATGTGTTACTACCAACACTAGAATTTGGAACCGAGCGAAGCACGAGTGGTGGAAAGGAACATCTGAGGGGGACAGACCATGTGACATAACTAGCAAGATGCTAAAGACATGCTTTGAAAGTGAATTACAGCTGTCATGAGAATGATAAAATTAACATTCCACCGTGATAATAAACAATGAGAAGAGAACAACTGGAATATATTGTAACAACTGGAAAAATTGAGGGACGAAGAGGTAGAGGGAATCAAAGAGAAAAAATACCAGACAGCTTAAGAGAATAGCTTGGCAGAAGGTCAACAACAGAGATGATAAATAACTGTCGAGATCGAAAGTTGTGGAGAGACAGAATCCCCTACGCCAGCAGGCCCGGTACTTGATGATGATGGTGATAATAAATATTTTTAATAATTTCCTCAATAGAAATATTATTTCACTACCTGTCATAACACATGTCACAGTAATGCTAAATGTCACGCCAACACTAGTCAAATAATAATCACATTAATTCTAAATGTCATCTTATATTTGTCGTCATTTGTGTCCTCCTTACTAAAATGTCATTTCACCGCCTACGATAAAAATCACCACATTATTCTTGTCATTACACACCACGTGTCATCATATGTAAGTCACCATCATTCTTCGTGTAATCTTGAGGACACCTGTCACAAACAGTGTAATGATCTTACATGTCACTGGAGATGTTAACACAATAGTTGTCATCTGATAGCTGAATGCCATATCTTGTGTTCCGGATGTCATTCATCAGATGTTATCTGAATGTCATATTTAACCTGTCATTTTTATCCTCAGGCTGGATGTTAGGTCCAATCATCTTTGGTGTTGTCATTGACGATGTTTGTACAGTCTGGGACATCACATGTCAAGTTAGGGGCCGGTGCCTCCGATACGATAACTCCTTGTTTCGTGTTAAACTCCACGGCTATGGTGGAGTCGGCTTGTTCCTCTCTCTGTTCTGCCAGGTGGTCGCGTGGGGGTACGCATGGTGGACCAAGTGTTTGGATGAGATAGACAGAGAGAAGAAAGAAGGAATGACGGCAGAACTGTTGTTAATGGTGGGGACAAATAAGAGCGAAGATATCGTCAAGAGTCAGGAGTTACAAGAAGGGAATGTTCAACATTCAATAAGAGTCAGTGACTCTTAGATTATTGAGTAAATGGAGACTTGATTTGTTTCATTATGATACACCTACTGTGTTTCATTATGATATACCTACTGTGTTTAATTATGATATACCTACTGTGTTTCATTATGATATATCTACTGTGTTTCATTATGATATACCTACTGTGTTTCATTATGATATATCTACTGTGTTTCATTATGATATACCTACTGTGTTTCATTATGATATACCTACTGTGTTTCATTATGATATACCTACTGTGTTTCATTATGATATACCTACTGTGTTTCATTATGATATACCTACTGTGTTTCATTATGATATACCAACTGTGTTTCATTATGATATACCAACTGTGTTTCATTATGATATACCAACTGTGTTTCATTATGATATACCAACTGTGTTTCATTATGATATACCAACTGTTTCATTATGATATACCAACTGTGTTTCATTATGATATACCTACTGTGTTTCATTATGATATACCAACTGTGTTTCATTATAATATGCCAACTGTGTTTCATTATGATATACCAACTGTGTTTCATTATGATATACCAACTGTGTTTCATTATGATATACCTACTGTGTTTCATTATGATATAGTGCAGCACATATCTGCAACAAACCTATTCCAATTCTCCCTGCCCTGAACTAACCAGCTCTACCCAGTTCCTCCCTGTCCTGGACTAACCAGCTCTACCCAGTTCTTCCCTGTCCTGGACTAACCAGCTCTACCCAGTTCTTCCCTGCCCTGGACTAACCAGCTCTACCCAGTTCTTCCCTGCCCTGGACTAACCAGCTCTACCCAGTTCTTTGCTGCCCTGGACTAACCAGCTCTACCCAGTTCCTCCCTGTCCTGGACTAACCAGCTCTATCCATGTCCTCCCTGTCCTGAACTAACCAGCTCTACCCAGTTCCTCCCTGTCCTGGACTAACCAGCTCTACCCAGTTCTTCCCTGCCCTGGACTAACCAGCTCTACCCATGTCCCCCCTGTCCTGTACTAACCAGCTCTATCCATGTCCTCCCTGTCCTGAACTAACCAGCTCTACCCAGTTCCTCCCTGTCCTGGACTAACCAGCTCTACCCAGTTCCTCCCTGTCCTGGACTAACCAGCTCTATCCATGTCCTCCCTGTCCTGAACTAACCAGCTCTACCCAGTTCCTCCCTGTCCTGGACTAACCAGCTCTACCCAGTTCCTCCCTGTCCTGGACTAACCAGCTCTATCCATGTCCTCCCTGTCCTGGACTAACCAGCTCTATCCATGTCCACCCTGTCCTGGACTAACCAGCTCTACCCAGTTCCTCCCTGTCCTGGACTAACCAGCTCTATCCATGTCCTCCCTGTCCTGGACTAACCAGCTCTATCCATGTCCACCCTGTCCTGGACTAACCAGCTCTACCCAGTTCCTCTCTGTCCTGGACTAACCAGCTCTATCCATGTCCTCCCTGTCCTGGACTAACCAGCTCTATCCATGTCCTCCCTGTCCTGGACTAACAAGCTCTACCCATGTCCTTCATGTCCTGGACTAACCAGCTCTATCCATGTCCCCCCTGTCCTGGACTAGCCATCTCTATCCATGTCCCCCCTGTCCTGGACTAACCAGCTCTATACATGTCCACCCTGTCCTGGACTAGCCATCTCTATCCATGTCCTCTCTAACCCTCTTATATATGTTTCTGAATATCTTCATTTGTATTTATAAAGCATACATTTCTTATAACATAAAGTATTATTTCAGAAGATAAATGACGATATACTTTCTGGTCCATGAAAGTGTAGTGTTAAATCAACAGAGTATATGCCAATTTCTCTGGTGGGCATAAGCTTATATTACATATCCATGAAATTAGCCCGGTGATGATATTTGTTTCAATAAATGATATTTTTCTGATATAAAAATGTATACTTTATGTTGATAATTCTATCTTTATTAATATAAATGTATACTTTGTGACAATAAATTATACTATTGCTACAATGGAAGTATATGTGAAGTCCATGAAAGTATGTTCTATACATAAGTGTTTTTGGATGTGTTGTGGAGCTATACTTTTGTGTCCCTGGTGGTATAGATTACATTTCTAGATATGTATATTTTGTGTTAAATTAAGTATAGTTTTGTTCTGTGAAATGGTGAAGTTAACGTTGATCTGAGTTTATTGATGTCATCGCTTAACGTGTGCACTGTTGATCTGAGTTTATTGATGTCACCGCTTAACATGGGCAACGCTGATCTAAGTTTGGCGTTATCTCAGCTCTACTTGGGCAATGTTGATTTGAGTATAGCTCTATCGTCGCTTAACGTGGGCAACGTTGATCTGACTTTAGTGCTGTCACCGCTCTACTTGAGCAAGGTTGTTTAAGAAATTAAAAACAACACTAAATGAATGGAACAAAGAGAGAGAAGTTAAGAGCTGCACTAAATGAATGGAACAAAGAGAGAGAAGTTAAGAGCTGCACTGAATGAATGGAACAAAGAGAGAGAAGTTAAGAGCTGTACTGAATCAATGGAACAATGAGATAGAAGTTAAGAGCTGTACTAAATGAATGGAACAATGAGATAGAAGTTAAGAGCTGTACTATGTGAATGGAACAATGAGATAGAAGTTAAGAGCTGTACTAAATGAATGGAACAAAGAGAGAGAAGTTAAGAGCTGTACTAAATGAATGGAACAAAGAGAGAGAAGTTAAGAGCTGTACTAAATGAATGGAACAAAGAGAGAGAAGTTAAGAGCTGTACTAAATGAATGGAACAAAGAGAGAGAAGTTAAGAGCTGCACTAAATGAATGGAACAAAGAGAGAGAAGTTAAGAGCTGCACTAAATGAATGGAACAAAGAGAGAGAAGTTAAGAGCTGTACTAAATGAATGGAACAAAGAGAGAGAAGTTAAGAGCTGCACTAAATGAATGGAACAATGAGATAGAAGTTAAGAGCTGTACTAAATGAATGGAACAATGAGATAGAAGTTAAGAGCTGTACTAAATGAATGGAACAATGAGATAGAAGTTAAGAGCTGTACTAAATGAATGGAACAAAGAGAGAGAAGTTAAGAGCTGTACTAAATGAATGGAACAAAGAGAGAGAAGTTAAGAGCTGTACTAAATGAGTGGAACAAAGAGAGAGAAGTTAAGAGCTGTACTAAATGAGTGGAACAAAGAGAGAGAAGTTAAGAGCTGTACTAAATGAATGGAACAATGAGAAAGAAGTTAAGAGCTGTACTAAATGAATGGAACAAAGAGAGAGAAGTTAAGAGCTGTACTAAATGAATGGAACAAAGAGAGAGAAGTTAAGAGCTGTACTAAATGAATGAAACAAAGAGAGAGAAGTTAAGAGCTGTACTAAATGAGTGGAACAAAGAGAGAGAGAAGTTAAGAGCTGTACTAAATGAGTGGAACAAAGAGAGAGAAGTTAAGAGCTGTACTAAATGAATGAAACAAAAAGAGAGAAGTTAAGAGCTGTACTAAATGAGTGGAACAACGAGAGAGAAGTTAAGAGCTGCACTAAATGAATGAAACAAAAGGAGAGAAGTTAAGAGCTGTACTAAATGAATGAAACAAAAGGAGAGAAGTTAAGAGCTGTACTAAATGAATGAAAAAAAGGAGAGAAGTTAAGAGCTACACTAAATGAATGAAACAAAAGGAGAGAAGTTAAGAGCTGTACTAAATGAATGAAACAAAAGCAGAGAAGTTAAGAGCTGTACTAAATGAATGAAACAAAAGGAGAGAAGTTAAGAGTTGTACTAAATGAATGAAACAAAAGGAGAGAAGTTAAGAGTTGTACTAAATGAATGAAACAAAAGGAGAGAAGTTAAGGAGCTGTACTAACTGAATGGAACAAAAGGAGAGAAGTTAAGAGCTGTACTAACTAAATGGAACAAAAGGAGAGAAGTTAAGAGCTGTACAAAATGAATGAAACAAAAGGAGAGAAGTTAAGAGTTGTACTAAATGAATGAAACAAAAGGAGAGAAGTTAAGGAGCTGTACTAACTGAATGGAACAAAAGGAGAGAAGTTAAGAGCTGTACTAACTAAATGGAACAAAAGGAGAGAAGTTAAGAGCTGTACTAAATGAATGAAACAAAAGGAGAGAAGTTAAGAGCTGTACTAAATGAATGGAACAAAGAGAGAGAGGTTAAGAGCTGCACTAAATGAATGAAACAAAAGGAGAGAAGTTAAGAGCTGTACTAAATGAATGAAACAAAAATAGAGAAGTTAAGAGCTGTACTAAATGAATGAAACAAAAGGAGAGAAGTTAAGAGCTGTACAAAATGAATGGAACAAAGAGAGAGAAGTTAAGAGCTGTACTAAATGAATGAAACAAAAGGAGAGAAGTTAAGAGATGTACTAAATGAATAAAACAAAAGAGAGAAGTTAAGAGCTGTACTAAATGAATGAAACAAAAGGAGAGAAGTTAAGAGCTGTACTAAATGAATGAAACAAAAAGAGAGAAGTTAAGAGCTGCACTAAATGAATGAAACAAAAGGAGAGAAGTTAAGAGCTGTACTAAATGAATGAAACAAAAGGAGAGAAGTTAAGTACTGTACTAAATGAGTGGAGCATAGAGAGAGAAGTTAAGGAGCTGTACTAACTAAATGGAACAAAGAGAGAGAAGTTAAGGAGCTGTACTAACTAAATGGAACAAAGAGAGAGAAGTTAAGAACTACACTAAATGAATGAAACAAAAGGAGAGAAGTTAAGAGCTGTACTAAATGAATGAAACAAAAGGAGAGAAGTTAAGAGCTGTACTAAATGAATGAAACAAAAGGAGAGAAGTTAAGAGCTGTACTAACTAAATGGAACAAAGAGAGAGAAGATAGGAACTACACTAAATGAATGAAACAACAGAGAGAAGTTAAGTACTGTACTAAATGAGTGGAACATAGAGAGAGAAGTTAAGGAGCTGTACTAACTAAATGGAACAAAGAGAGAGAAGTTAAGGAGCAGTACTAACTAAATGGAACAAAGAGAGAGAAGTTAAGGAGCTGTACTAAATGAATGGAACAAAGAGAGAGAAGTTAAGGAGCTGTACTAACTAAATGGAACAAAGAGAGAGAAGTTAAGGATCTGTACTAACTAAATGGAACAAAGAGAGAGAAGTTAAGAGCTGTACTAACTAAATGGAACAAAGAGAGAGAAGTTCAGAGCTGTACTAACTAAATGGAACAAAGAGAGAGAGAAGTTAAGGAGCTGTACTAACTAAATGGAACAAAGAGAGAGAAGTTAAGAGCTGTACTAAATGAATGGAACAAAGAGAGAGAAGTTAAGAGCTGTACTAAATGAATGGAACAAAGAGAGAGAAGTTAAGAGCTGTACTAAATGAATGGAACAAAGAGAGAGAAGTTAAGAGCTGCCCTAAATGAATGGAACAAAGAGAGAGAAGTTAAGAGCTGCACTAAATGAATGGAACAAAGAGAGAGAAGTTAAGAGCTGCACTAAATGAATGGAACAAAGAGAGAGAAGTTAAGAGCTGTACTAAATGAATGGAACAAAGAGAGAGAAGTTAAGAGCTGCACTAAATGAATGGAACAAAGAGAGAGAAGTTAAGAGCTGTACTGAATCAATGGAACAATGAGATAGAAGTTAAGAGCTGCACTATGTGAATGGAACAATGAGATAGAAGTTAAGAGCTGTACTAAATGAATGGAACAAAGAGAGAGAAGTTAAGAGCTGCACTAAATGAATGGAACAAAGAGAGAGAAGTTAAGAGCTGTACTAAATGAATGGAACAATGAGATAGAAGTTAAGAGCTGTACTAAATGAATGGAACAATGAGATAGAAGTTAAGAGCTGTACTAAATGAATGGAACAAAGAGAGAGAAGTTAAGAGCTGTACTAAATGAATGGAACAAAGAGAGAGAAGTTAAGAGCTGTACTAAATGAGTGGAACAAAGAGAGAGAAGTTAAGAGCTGTACTAAATGAGTGGAACAAAGAGAGAGAAGTTAAGAGCTGTACTAAATGAATGGAACAATGAGATAGAAGTTAAGAGCAGTACTAAATGAATGGAACAAAGAGAGAGAAGTTAAGAGCTGTACTAAATGAATGGAACAAAGAGAGAGAAGTTAAGAGCTGTACTAAATGAATGAAACAAACGGAGAGAAGTTAAGAGCGGTACTAAATGAATGAAACAAAGAGAGAGAAGTTAAGAGCTGTACTAAATGAGTGGAACAAAGAGAGAGAAGTTAAGAGCTGTACTAAATGAATGGAACAAAGAGAGAGAAGTTAAGAGCTGTACTAAATGAATGGAACAAAGAGAGAGAAGTTAAGAGCTGTACTAAATGAGTGGAACAAAGAGAGAGAAGTTAAGAGCTGTACTAAATGAATGGAACAAAGAGAGAGAAGTTAAGAGCTGTACTAAATGAATGGAACAAAGAGAGAGAAGTTAAGAGCTGTACTAAATGAGTGGAACAAAGAGAGAGAAGTTAAGAGCTGTACTAAATGAGTGGAACAAAGAGAGAGAAGTTAAGAGCTGTACTAAATGAATGGAACAAAGAGAGAGAAGTTAAGAGCTGTACTAAATGAATGAAACAAAGAGAGAGAAGTTAAGAGCTGTACTAAATGAGTGGAACAAAGAGAGAGAAGTTAAGAGCTGTACTAAATGAATGGAACAAAGAGAGAGAAGTTAAGAGCTGTACTAAATGAATGGAATAAAGAGAGAGAAGTTAAGAGCTGTACTAAATGAGTGGAACAAAGAGAGAGAAGTTAAGAGCTGTACTAAATGAATGGAACAAAGAGAGAGAAGTTAAGAGCTGTACTAAATGAATGGAACAAAGAGAGAGAAGTTAAGAGCTGTACTAAATGAGTGGAACAAAGAGAGAGAAGTTAAGAGCTGTACTAAATGAGTGGAACAAAGAGAGAGAAGTTAAGAGCTGTACTAAATGAATGGAACAAAGAGAGAGAAGTTAAGAGCTGTACTAAATGAATGAAACAAAGAGAGAGAAGTTAAGAGCTGTACTAAATGAGTGGACCAAAGAGAGAGAGAAGTTAAGAGCTGTACTAAATGAGTGGAACAAAGAGAGAGAAGTTAAGAGCTGTACTAAATGAATGAAACAAAAGGAGAGAAGTTAAGAGCTGTACTAAATGAGTGGAACAAAGAGAGAGAAGTTAAGAGCTGTACTAAATGAATGAAACAAAAGGAGAGAAGTTAAGAGCTGTACTAAATGAATGAAACAAAAGGAGAGAAGTTAAGAGCTGTACTAAATGAATGAAAAAAAGGAGAGAAGTTAAGAGCTACACTAAATGAATGAAACAAAAGGAGAGAAGTTAAGAGCTGTACTAAATGAATGAAACAAAAGCAGAGAAGTTAAGAGCTGTACTAAATGAATGAAACAAAAGGAGAGAAGTTAAGAGTTGTACTAAATGAATGAAACAAAAGGAGAGAAGTTAAGAGTTGTACTAAATGAATGAAACAAAAGGAGAGAAGTTAAGGAGCTGTACTAACTGAATGGAACAAAAGGAGAGAAGTTAAGAGCTGTACTAACTAAATGGAACAAAAGGAGAGAAGTTAAGAGCTGTACTAAATGAATGAAACAAAAGGAGAGAAGTTAAGAGCTGTACTAAATGAATGAAACAAAAGGAGAGAAGTTAAGGAGCTGTACTAACTGAATGGAACAAAAGGAGACAAGTTAAGAGCTGTACTAACTAAATGGAACAAAAGGAGAGAAGTTAAGAGCTGTACTAAATGAATGAAACAAAAGGAGAGAAGTTAAGAGCTGTACTAAATGAATGGAACAAAGAGAGAGAGGTTAAGAGCTGCACTAAATGAATGAAACAAAAGGAGAGAAGTTAAGAGCTGTACTAAATGAATGAAACAAAAAGAGAGAAGTTAAGAGCTGTACTAAATGAATGAAACAAAAGGAGAGAAGTTAAGAGCTGTACTAAATGAATGGAACAAAGAGAGAGAAGTTAAGAGCTGTACTAAATGAATGAAACAAAAGGAGAGAAGTTAAGAGATGTACTAAATGAATGAAACAAAAGGAGAGAAGTTAAGAGCTGTACTAAATGAATGAAACAAAAGGAGAGAAGTTAAGAGCTGTACTAAATGAATGAAACAAAAAGAGAGAAGTTAAGAGCTGCACTAAATGAATGAAACAAAAAAGGAGAGAAGTTAAGAGCTGTACTAAATGAATGAAACAAAAGGAGAGAAGTTAAGTACTGTACTAAATGAGTGGAGCATAGAGAGAGAAGTTAAGGAGCTGTACTAACTAAATGGAACAAAGAGAGAGAAGTTAAGGAGCTGTACTAACTAAATGGAACAAAGAGAGAGAAGTTAAGAACTACACTAAATGAATGAAACAAAAGGAGAGAAGTTAAGAGCTGTACTAAATGAATGAAACAAAAGGAGAGAAGTTATGAGCTGTACTAAATGAATGAAACAAAAGGAGAGAAGTTAAGAGCTGTACTAACTAAATGGAACAAAGAGAGAGAAGATAGGAACTACACTAAATGAATGAAACAAACGGAGAGAGGTTAAGTACTGTACTAAATGAGTGGAACATAGAGAGAGAAGTTAAGGAGCTGTACTAACTAAATGGAACAAAGAGAGAGAAGTTAAGGAGCAGTACTAACTAAATGGAACAAAGAGAGAGAAGTTAAGGAGCTGTACTAAATGAATGGAACAAAGAGAGAGAAGTTAAGGAGCTGTACTAACTAAATGGAACAAAGAGAGAGAAGTTAAGGAGCTGTACTAACTAAATGGAACAAAGAGAGAGAAGTTAAGAGCTGTACTAACCTAATGGAACAAAGAGAGAGAAGTTAAGAGCTGTACTAACTAAATGGAACAAAGAGAGAGAAGTTAAGGAGCTGTACTAACCAAATGGAACAAAGAGAGAGAAGTTAAGGAGCTGTACTAACTAAATGGAACAAAGAGAGAGAGAGAGAAGTTAAGAGCTGTACTAACTAAATGGAACAAAGAGAGAGAAGTTAAGGAGTTGTACTAACTAAATGGAACAAAGAGAGAGAAGCTAAGAGCTGTACTAACTAAATGGAACAAATAGAGAGAGAAGTTAAGGAGCTGTACTAACCAAATGGAACAAAGAGAGAGAAGTTAAGGAGCTGTACTAACTAAATGGAACAAAAAGAGAGAAGTTAAGGAGCTGTACTAACTAAATGGAACAAAGAGAGAGCAGTTAAGGAGCTGTACTAACTAAATGGAACAAAGAGAGAGAAGTTAAGAGCTGTACTAAATGAATTGAACAAAGAGAGAGAAGTTAAGAGCTGTACTAAATGAGTGGAACAAAGAGAGAGAAGTTAAGAGCTGTACTAAATGAGTGGAACAAAGAGAGAGAAGTTAAGAGCTGTACTAAATGAATGGAACAAAGAGAGAGAAGTTAAAAGCTGTACTAAATGAATGAAACAAAGAGAGAGAAGTTAAGAGCTGTACTAAATGAGTGGAACAAAGAGAGAGAAGTTAAGAGCTGTACTAAATGAATGGAACAAAGAGAGAGAAGTTAAGAGCTGTACTAAATGAATGGAACAAAGAGAGAGAAGCTAAGAGCTGTACTAAATGAGTGGAACAAAGAGAGAGAAGTTAAGAGCTGTACTAACTAAATGGAACAAAAGGAGAGAAGTTAAGAGCTGTACTAAATGAATGAAACAAAAGGAGAGAAGTTAAGAGCTGTACTAAATGAATGGAACAAAGAGAGAGAGAGGTTAAGAGCTGCACTAAATGAATGAAACAAAAGGAGAGAAGTTAAGAGCTGTACTAAATGAATGAAACAAAAAGAGAGAAGTTAAGAGCTGTACTAAATGAATGAAACAAAAGGAGAGAAGTTAAGAGCTGTACTAAATGAATGAAACAAAAGGAGAGAAGTTAAGAGCTGTACTAAATGAATGAAACAAAAGGAGAGAAGTTAAGTACTGTACTAAATGAGTGGAGCATAGAGAGAGAAGTTAAGGAGCTGTACTA
Organism: Megaustenia siamemsis; assembly: GCA_032433765.1. Taxonomy (NCBI): domain Eukaryota; kingdom Metazoa; phylum Mollusca; class Gastropoda; order Stylommatophora; family Ariophantidae; genus Megaustenia; species Megaustenia siamemsis. Next base: position 286,704 of record JAVIAB010000101.1, on the reverse strand, counting down.
ACTAAATGGAACAAAGAGAGAGAAGTTAAGGAGCTGTACTAACTAAATGGAACAAAGAGAGAGAAGTTAAGAACTACACTAAATGAATGAAACAAAAGGAGAGAAGTTAAGAGCTGTACTAAATGAATTAAACAAAAGGAGAGAATTTAAGAGCTGTACTAAATGAATGAAACAAAAGGAGAGAAGTTAAGAGCTGCACTAAATGAATGAAACAAAAGGAGAGAAGTTAAGAGCTGTACTAAATGAATTAAACAAAAGGAGAGAATTTAAGAGCTGTACTAAATGAATGAAACAAAAGGAGAGAAGTTAAGAGCTGCACTAAATGAATGAAACAAAAGGAGAGAAGTTAAGAGCTGTACTAAATGAATGAAACAAAAGGAGAGAAGTTAAGTAATGTACTAAATGAGTGGAACATAGAGAGAGAAGTTAAGGAGCTGTACTAACTAAATGGAACAAAGAGAGAGAAGATAGGAACTACACTAAATGAATGAAACAAACGGAGAGAAGTTAAGTACTGTACTAAATGAGTGGAACATAGAGAGAGAAGTTAAGTAGCTGTACTAACTAAATGGAACAAAGAGAGAGAAGTTAAGGAGCAGTACTAACTAAATGGAACAAAGAGAGAGAAGTTAAGGAGCTGTACTAAATGAATGGAACAAAGAGAGAGAAGTTAAGGAGCTGTACTAACTAAATGGAACAAAGAGAGAGAAGTTAAGGAGCTGTACTAACTAAATGGAACAAAGAGAGAGAAGTTAAGAGCTGTACTAACTAAATGGAACAAAGAGAGAGAAGTTAAGAGCTGTACTAACCAAATGGAACAAAGAGAGAGAAGTTAAGGAGCTGTACTAACTAAATGGAACAAAGAGAGAGAGAGAAGTTAAGAGCTGTACTAACTAAATGGAAGAAAGAGAGAGAAGTTAAGGAGCTGTACTAACTAAATGGAACAAAGAGAGAGAAGTTAAGAGCTGTACTAACTAAATGGAACAAATAGAGAGAGAAGTTAAGGAGCTGTACTAACCAAATGGAACAAAGAGAGAGAAGTTAAGGAGCTGTACTAACGAAATGGAACAAAAAGATAGAAGTTAAGGAGCTGTACTAACTAAATCGAACAAAGAGAGAGCAGTTAAGGAGCTGTACTAACTAAATGGAACAAAGAGAGAGAAGTTAAGGAGCTGTACTAAATGAATGGAACAAAGAGAGAGAAGTTAAGAGCTGTACTAAATGAATGGAACAAAGAGAGACAAGTTAAGAGCTGTACTAACTAAATGGAACAAAGAGAGAGAGAAGTTAATTAGCTGCACTAACTAAATGGAACAAAGAGAGAGAAGTTTAGGAGCTGTACTAACTAAATGGAACAAAGAGTGAGAAGTTAAGGAGCTGTACTAACTAAATGGAACAAAGAGAGAGAAGTTAAGGAGCTGCACTAACTAAATGGAACAAAGAGAAGGAAGTTAAGGAGCTGTACTAACTAAATGGAACAAAGAGAGAGAAGTTAAGGAGCTGTACTAAATGAATGGAACAAAGAGAGAGAAGTTAAGAGCTGTACTAAATGAATGGAACAAAGAGAGAGAAGTTAAGAGCTGTACTAACTAAATGGAACAAAGAGAGAGAGAAGTTAATTAGCTGCACTAACTAAATGCAACAAAGAGAGAGAAGTTAAGTAGCTGTACTAACTAAATGGAACAAAGAGAGAGAAGTTAAGAGCTGCACTAACTAAATGGAACAAAGAGTGAGAAGTTAAGGAGCTGTACTAACTAAATGGAACAAAGAGAGAGAAGTTAAGGAGCTGCACTAACTAAATGGAACAAAGAGAGAGAAGTTAAGGAGCTGCACTAACTAAATGGAACAAAGAGGGAGAAGTTAAGAGCTGTACTAACTAAATGGAACAAAGAGAGAGAGAAGTTAAGGAGCTGCACTAACTAAAAGGAACAAAGAGAGAGAAGTTAAGGAGCTGCACTAACTAAATGGAACAAAGAGAGAGAAGTTAAGGAGCTGCACTAACTAAATGGAACAAAGAGAGAGAAGTTAAGGAGCTGCACTAACTAAATGGAATAAAGAGAGAGAAGTTAAGAGCTGTACTAACTAAATGGAACAAAGAGAGAGAAGTTAAGGAGCTGTACTAACTAAATGGAACAAAGAGAGAGAAGTTAAGAGCTGTACTAACTAAATGGAACAAAGAGAGAGAAGTTAAGAGCTGTATTAAATGAATGAAACAAAAGGAGAGAAGTTAAGAGATGTACTAAATGAATGAAACAAAAAGAGAGAAGTTAAGAGCTGTACTAAATGAATGAAACAAAAAGAGAGAAGTTAAGAGCTGTACTAAATGAATGAAACAAAAAGAGAGAAGTTAAGAGCTGCACTAAATGAATGAAACAAAAGGAGAGAAGTTAAGAGCTGTACTAAATGAATGAAACAAAAGGAGAGAAGTTAAGTACTGTACTAAATGAGTGGAGCATAGAGAGAGAAGTTAAGGAGCTGTACTAACTAAATGGAACAAAGAGAGAGAAGTTAAGGAGCTGTACTATCTAAATGGAACAAAGAGAGAGAAGTTAAGAACTACACTAAATGAATGAAACAAAAGGAGAGAAGTTAAGAGCTGTACTAAATGAATTAAACAAAAGGAGAGAATTTAAGAGCTGTACTAAATGAATGAAACAAAAGGAGAGAAGTTAAGAGCTGCACTAAATGAATGAAACAAAAGGAGAGAAATTAAGAGCTGTACTAAATGAATGAAACAAAAGGAGAGAAGTTAAGTACTGTACTAAATTAGTGGAACATAGAGAGAGAAGTTAAGGAGCTGTACTAACTAAATGGAACAAAGAGAGAGAAGTTAAGGAGCTGTACTAACTAAATGGAACAACGAGAGAGAAGATAGGAACTACACTAAATGAATGAAACAAACGGAGAGAAGTTAAGTACTGTACTAAATGAGTGAAACATAGAGAGAGAAGTTAAGGAGCTGTACTAACTAAATGGAACAAAGAGAGAGAAGTTAAGGAGCAGTACTAACTAAATGGAACAAAGAGAGAGAAGTTAAGGAGCTGTACTAAATGAATGGAACAAAGAGAGAGAAGTTAAGGAGCTGTACTAACTAAATGGAACAAAGAGAGAGAAGTTAAGGAGTTGTACTAACTAAATGGAACAAAGAGAGAGAAGCTAAGAGCTGTACTAACTAAATGGAACAAATAGAGAGAGAAGTTAAGGAGCTGTACTAACCAAATGGAACAAAGAGAGAGAAGTTAAGGAGCTGTACTAACTAAATGGAACAAAAAGAGAGAAGTTAAGGAGCTGTACTAACTAAATGGAACAAAGAGAGAGCAGTTAAGGAGCTGTACTAACTAAATGGAACAAAGAGAGAGAAGTTAAGAGCTGTACTAAATGAATTGAACAAAGAGAGAGAAGTTAAGAGCTGTACTAAATGAGTGGAACAAAGAGAGAGAAGTTAAGAGCTGTACTAAATGAGTGGAACAAAGAGAGAGAAGTTAAGAGCTGTACTAAATGAATGGAACAAAGAGAGAGAAGTTAAGAGCTGTACTAAATGAATGAAACAAAGAGAGAGAAGTTAAGAGCTGTACTAAATGAGTGGAACAAAGAGAGAGAAGTTAAGAGCTGTACTAAATGAATGGAACAAAGAGAGAGAAGTTAAGAGCTGTACTAAATGAATGGAACAAAGAGAGAGAAGCTAAGAGCTGTACTAAATGAGTGGAACAAAGAGAGAGAAGTTAAGAGCTGTACTAACTAAATGGAACAAAAGGAGAGAAGTTAAGAGCTGTACTAAATGAATGAAACAAAAGGAGAGAAGTTAAGAGCTGTACTAAATGAATGGAACAAAGAGAGAGAGAGGTTAAGAGCTGCACTAAATGAATGAAACAAAAGGAGAGAAGTTAAGAGCTGTACTAAATGAATGAAACAAAAAGAGAGAAGTTAAGAGCTGTACTAAATGAATGAAACAAAAGGAGAGAAGTTAAGAGCTGTACTAAATGAATGAAACAAAAGGAGAGAAGTTAAGAGCTGTACTAAATGAATGAAACAAAAGGAGAGAAGTTAAGTACTGTACTAAATGAGTGGAGCATAGAGAGAGAAGTTAAGGAGCTGTACTAACTAAATGGAACAAAGAGAGAGAAGTTAAGGAGCTGTACTAACTAAATGGAACAAAGAGAGAGAAGTTAAGAACTACACTAAATGAATGAAACAAAAGGAGAGAAGTTAAGAGCTGTACTAAATGAATTAAATAAAAGGAGAGAATTTAAGAGCTGTACTAAATGAATGAAACAAAAGGAGAGAAGTTAAGAGCTACACTAAATGAATGAAACAAAAGGAGAGAAGTTAAGAGCTGTACTAAATGAATTAAACAAAAGGAGAGAATTTAAGAGCTGTACTAAATGAATGAAACAAAAGGAGAGAAGTTAAGAGCTGCACTAAATGAATGAAACAAAAGGAGAGAAGTTAAGAGCTGTACTAAATGAATGAAACAAAAGGAGAGAAGTTAAGTAATGTACTAAATGAGTGGAACATAGAGAGAGAAGTTAAGGAGCTGTACTAACTAAATGGAACAAAGAGAGAGAAGATAGGAACTACACTAAATGAATGAAACAAACGGAGAGAAGTTAAGTACTGTACTAAATGAGTGGAACATAGAGAGAGAAGTTAAGGAGCTGTACTAACTAAATGGAACAAAGAGAGAGAAGTTAAGGAGCAGTACTAACTAAATGGAACAAAGAGAGAGAAGTTAAGGAGCTGTACTAAATGAATGGAACAAAGAGAGAGAAGTTAAGGAGCTGTACTAACTAAATGGAACAAAGAGAGAGAAGTTAAGGAGCTGTACTAACTAAATGGAACAAAGAGAGAGAAGTTAAGAGCTGTACTAACTAAATGGAACAAAGAGAGAGAAGTTAAGAGCTGTACTAACTAAATGGAACAAATAGAGAGAGAAGTTAAGGAGCTGTACTAACCAAATGGAACAAAGAGAGAGAAGTTAAGGAGCTGTACTAACGAAATGGAACAAAAAGATAGAAGTTAAGGAGCTGTACTAACTAAATCGAACAAAGAGAGAGCAGTTAAGGAGCTGTACTAACTAAATGGAACAAAGAGAGAGAAGTTAAGGAGCTGTACTAAATGAATGGAACAAAGAGAGAGAAGTTAAGAGCTGTACTAAATGAATGGAACAAAGAGAGACAAGTTAAGAGCTGTACTAACTAAATGGAACAAAGAGAGAGAGAAGTTAATTAGCTGCACTAACTAAATGGAACAAAGAGAGAGAAGTTTAGGAGCTGTACTAACTAAATGGAACAAAGAGTGAGAAGTTAAGGAGCTGTACTAACTAAATGGAACAAAGAGAGAGAAGTTAAGGAGCTGCACTAACTAAATGGAACAAAGAGAAGGAAGTTAAGGAGCTGTACTAACTAAATGGAACAAAGAGAGAGAAGTTAAGGAGCTGTACTAAATGAATGGAACAAAGAGAGAGAAGTTAAGAGCTGTACTAAATGAATGGAACAAAGAGAGAGAAGTTAAGAGCTGTACTAACTAAATGGAACAAAGAGAGAGAGAAGTTAATTAGCTGCACTAACTAAATGCAACAAAGAGAGAGAAGTTAAGTAGCTGCACTAACTAAATGGAACAAAGAGAGAGAAGTTAAGGAGCTGCACTAACTAAATGGAACAAAGAGAGAGAAGTTAAGGAGCTGCACTAACTAAATGGAATAAAGAGAGAGAAGTTAAGAGCTGTACTAACTAAATGGAACAAAGAGAGAGAAGTTAAGGAGCTGTACTAACTAAATGGAACAAAGAGAGAGAAGTTAAGAGCTGTACTAACTAAATGGAACAAAGAGAGAGAAGTTAAGAGCTGTATTAAATGAATGAAACAAAAGGAGAGAAGTTAAGAGATGTACTAAATGAATGAAACAAAAGAGAGAAGTTAAGAGCTGTACTAAATGAATGAAACAAAAGAGAGAAGTTAAGAGCTGTACTAAATGAATGAAACAAAAAGAGAGAAGTTAAGAGCTGCACTAAATGAATGAAACAAAAGGAGAGAAGTTAAGAGCTGTACTAAATGAATGAAACAAAAGAGAGAAGTTAAGTACTGTACTAAATGAGTGGAGCATAGAGAGAGAAGTTAAGGAGCTGTACTAACTAAATGGAACAAAGAGAGAGAAGTTAAGGAGCTGTACTATCTAAATGGAACAAAGAGAGAGAAGTTAAGAACTACACTAAATGAATGAAACAAAAGGAGAGAAGTTAAGAGCTGTACTAAATGAATTAAACAAAAGGAGAGAATTTAAGAGCTGTACTAAATGAATGAAACAAAAGGAGAGAAGTTAAGAGCTGCACTAAATGAATGAAACAAAAGGAGAGAAATTAAGAGCTGTACTAAATGAATGAAACAAAAGGAGAGAAGTTAAGTACTGTACTAAATTAGTGGAACATAGAGAGAGAAGTTAAGGAGCTGTACTAACTAAATGGAACAAAGAGAGAGAAGTTAAGGAGCTGTACTAACTAAATGGAACAACGAGAGAGAAGATAGGAACTACACTAAATGAATGAAACAAACGGAGAGAAGTTAAGTACTGTACTAAATGAGTGAAACATAGAGAGAGAAGTTAAGGAGCTGTACTAACTAAATGGAACAAAGAGAGAGAAGTTAAGGAGCAGTACTAACTAAATGGAACAAAGAGAGAGAAGTTAAGGAGCTGTACTAAATGAATGGAACAAACAGAGAGAAGTTAAGGAGCTGTACTAACTAAATGGAACAAAGAGAGAGAAGTTAAGGAGTTGTACTAACTAAATGGAACAAAGAGAGAGAAGCTAAGAGCTGTACTAACTAAATGGAACAAATAGAGAGAGAAGTTAAGGAGCTGTACTAACCAAATGGAACAAAGAGAGAGAAGTTAAGGAGCTGTACTAACTAAATGGAACAAAAAGAGAGAAGTTAAGGAGCTGTACTAACTAAATGGAACAAAGAGAGAGCAGTTAAGGAGCTGTACTAACTAAATGGAACAAAGAGAGAGAAGTTAAGAGCTGTACTAAATGAATTGAACAAAGAGAGAGAAGTTAAGAGCTGTACTAAATGAGTGGAACAAAGAGAGAGAAGTTAAGAGCTGTACTAAATGAGTGGAACAAAGAGAGAGAAGTTAAGAGCTGTACTAAATGAATGGAACAAAGAGAGAGAAGTTAAGAGCTGTACTAAATGAATGAAACAAAGAGAGAGAAGTTAAGAGCTGTACTAAATGAGTGGAACAAAGAGAGAGAAGTTAAGAGCTGTACTAAATGAATGGAACAAAGAGAGAGAAGTTAAGAGCTGTACTAAATGAATGGAACAAAGAGAGAGAAGCTAAGAGCTGTACTAAATGAGTGGAACAAAGAGAGAAGTTAAGAGCTGTACTAACTAAATGGAACAAAAGGAGAGAAGTTAAGAGCTGTACTAAATGAATGAAACAAAAGGAGAGAAGTTAAGAGCTGTACTAAATGAATGGAACAAAGAGAGAGAGAGGTTAAGAGCTGCACTAAATGAATGAAACAAAAGGAGAGAAGTTAAGAGCTGTACTAAATGAATGAAACAAAAAGAGAGAAGTTAAGAGCTGTACTAAATGAATGAAACAAAAGGAGAGAAGTTAAGAGCTGTACTAAATGAATGAAACAAAAGGAGAGAAGTTAAGAGCTGTACTAAATGAATGAAACAAAAGGAGAGAAGTTAAGTACTGTACTAAATGAGTGGAGCATAGAGAGAGAAGTTAAGGAGCTGTACTAACTAAATGGAACAAAGAGAGAGAAGTTAAGGAGCTGTACTAACTAAATGGAACAAAGAGAGAGAAGTTAAGAACTACACTAAATGAATGAAACAAAAGGAGAGAAGTTAAGAGCTGTACTAAATGAATTAAACAAAAGGAGAGAATTTAAGAGCTGTACTAAATGAATGAAACAAAAGGAGAGAAGTTAAGAGCTGCACTAAATGAATGAAACAAAAGGAGAGAAGTTAAGAGCTGTACTAAATGAATTAAACAAAAGGAGAGAATTTAAGAGCTGTACTAAATGAATGAAACAAAAGGAGAGAAGTTAAGAGCTGCACTAAATGAATGAAACAAAAGGAGAGAAGTTAAGAGCTGTACTAAATGAATGAAACAAAAGGAGAGAAGTTAAGTAATGTACTAAATGAGTGGAACATAGAGAGAGAAGTTAAGGAGCTGTACTAACTAAATGGAACAAAGAGAGAGAAGATAGGAACTACACTAAATGAATGAAACAAACGGAGAGAAGTTAAGTACTGTACTAAATGAGTGGAACATAGAGAGAGAAGTTAAGGAGCTGTACTAACTAAATAGAACAAAGAGAGAGAAGTTAAGGAGCAGTACTAACTAAATGGAACAAAGAGAGAGAAGTTAAGGAGCTGTACTAAATGAATGGAACAAAGAGAGAGAAGTTAAGGAGCTGTACTAACTAAATGGAACAAAGAGAGAGAAGTTAAGGAGCTGTACTAACTAAATGGAACAAAGAGAGAGAAGTTAAGAGCTGTACTAACTAAATGGAACAAAGAGAGAGAAGTTAAGAGCTGTACTAACCAAATGGAACAAAGAGAGAGAAGTTAAGGAGCTGTACTAACTAAATGGAACAAAGAGAGAGAGAGAAGTTAAGAGCTGTACTAACTAAATGGAAGAAAGAGAGAGAAGTTAAGGAGCTGTACTAACTAAATGGAACAAAGAGAGAGAAGTTAAGAGCTGTACTAACTAAATGGAACAAATAGAGAGAGAAGTTAAGGAGCTGTACTAACCAAATGGAACAAAGAGAGAGAAGTTAAGGAGCTGTACTAACGAAATGGAACAAAAAGATAGAAGTTAAGGAGCTGTACTAACTAAATCGAACAAAGAGAGAGCAGTTAAGGAGCTGTACTAACTAAATGGAACAAAGAGAGAGAAGTTAAGGAGCTGTACTAAATGAATGGAACAAAGAGAGAGAAGTTAAGAGCTGTACTAAATGAATGGAACAAAGAGAGACAAGTTAAGAGCTGTACTAACTAAATGGAACAAAGAGAGAGAGAAGTTAATTAGCTGCACTAACTAAATGGAACAAAGAGAGAGAAGTTTAGGAGCTGTACTAACTAAATGGAACAAAGAGTGAGAAGTTAAGGAGCTGTACTAACTAAATGGAACAAAGAGAGAGAAGTTAAGGAGCTGCACTAACTAAATGGAACAAAGAGAAGGAAGTTAAGGAGCTGTACTAACTAAATGGAACAAAGAGAGAGAAGTTAAGGAGCTGTACTAAATGAATGGAACAAAGAGAGAGAAGTTAAGAGCTGTACTAAATGAATGGAACAAAGAGAGAGAAGTTAAGAGCTGTACTAACTAAATGGAACAAAGAGAGAGAGAAGTTAATTAGCTGCACTAACTAAATGCAACAAAGAGAGAGAAGTTAAGTAGCTGTACTAACTAAATGGAACAAAGAGAGAGAAGTTAAGAGCTGCACTAACTAAATGGAACAAAGAGTGAGAAGTTAAGGAGCTGTACTAACTAAATGGAACAAAGAGAGAGAAGTTAAGGAGCTGCACTAACTAAATGGAACAAAGAGAGAGAAGTTAAGGAGCTGAACTAACTAAATGAAACAAAGAGGGAGAAGTTAAGAGCTGTACTAACTAAATGGAACAAAGAGAGAGAGAAGTTAAGGAGCTGCACTAACTAAAAGGAACAAAGAGAGAGAAGTTAAGGAGCTGCACTAACTAAATGGAACAAAGAGAGAGAAGTTAAGGAGCTGCACTAACTAAATGGAACAAAGAGAGAGAAGTTAAGGAGCTGCACTAACTAAATGGAATAAAGAGAGAGAAGTTAAGAGCTGTACTAACTAAATGGAACAAAGAGAGAGAAGTTAAGGAGCTGTACTAACTAAATGGAACAAAGAGAGAGAGAAGTTAAGAGCTGTACTAACTAAATGGAACAAAGAGAGAGAAGTTAAGAGCTGTATTAAATGAATGAAACAAAAGGAGAGAAGTTAAGAGATGTACTAAATGAATGAAACAAAAAGAGAGAAGTTAAGAGCTGTACTAAATGAATGAAACAAAAAGAGAGAAGTTAAGAGCTGTACTAAATGAATGAAACAAAAAGAGAGAAGTTAAGAGCTGCACTAAATGAATGAAACAAAAGGAGAGAAGTTAAGAGCTGTACTAAATGAATGAAACAAAAGGAGAGAAGTTAAGTACTGTACTAAATGAGTGGAGCATAGAGAGAGAAGTTAAGGAGCTGTACTAACTAAATGGAACAAAGAGAGAGAAGTTAAGGAGCTGTACTATCTAAATGGAACAAAGAGAGAGAAGTTAAGAACTACACTAAATGAATGAAACAAAAGGAGAGAAGTTAAGAGCTGTACTAAATGAATTAAACAAAAGGAGAGAATTTAAGAGCTGTACTAAATGAATGAAACAAAAGGAGAGAAGTTAAGAGCTGCACTAAATGAATTAAACAAAAGGAGAGAAATTAAGAGCTGTACTAAATGAATGAAACAAAAGGAGAGAAGTTAAGTACTGTACTAAATTAGTGGAACATAGAGAGAGAAGTTAAGGAGCTGTACTAACTAAATGGAACAAAGAGAGAGAAGTTAAGGAGCTGTACTAACTAAATGGAACAACGAGAGAGAAGATAGGAACTACACTAAATGAATGAAACAAACGGAGAGAAGTTAAGTACTGTACTAAATGAGTGAAACATAGAGAGAGAAGTTAAGGAGCTGTACTAACTAAATGGAACAAAGAGAGAGAAGTTAAGGAGCAGTACTAACTAAATGGAACAAAGAGAGAGAAGTTAAGGAGCTGTACTAAATGAATGGAACAAAGAGAGAGAAGTTAAGGAGCTGTACTAACTAAATGGAACAAAGAGAGAGAAGTTAAGGAGCAGTACTAACTAAATGGAACAAAGAGAGAGAAGTTAAGGAGCTGTACTAAATGAATGGAACAAAGAGAGAGAAGTTAAGGAGCTGTTCTAACTAAATGGAACAAAGAGAGAGAAGTTAAGGAGCTGTACTAACTAAATGGAACAACGAGAGAGAAGTTAAGAGCTGTACTAACTAAATGGAACAAAGAGAGAGAAGTTAAGAGCTGTACTAACCTAATGGAACAAAAGAGAGAAGTTAAGGAGCTGTACTAACTAAATGGAACAAAGAGAGAGAGATAAGTTAAGAGCTGTACTAACTAAATGGAAGAAAGAGAGAGAAGTTAAGGAGCTGTACTAACTAAATGGAACAAAGAGAGAGAAGTTAAGAGCTGTACTAACTAAATGGAACAAATAGAGAGAGAAGTTATGGAGCTGTACTAACCAAATGGAACAAAGAGAGAGAAGTTAAGGAGCTGTACTAACTAAATGGAACAAAAAGATAGAAGTTAAGGAGCTGTACTAACTAAATGGAACAAAGAGAGAGCAGTTAAGGAGCTGTACTAACTAAATGGAACAAAGAGAGAGAAGTTAAGGAGCTGTACTAACTAAATGGAACAAAGAGAGAGCAGTTAAGGAGCTGTACTAACTAAATGGAACAAAGAGAGAGAAGTTAAGAGCTGTACTAAATGAATTGAACAAAGAGAGAGAAGTTAAGAGCTGTACTAAATGAGTGGAACAAAGAGAGAGAAGTTAAGAGCTGTACTAAATGAGTGGAACAAAGAGAGAGAAGTTAAGAGCTGTACTAAATGAATGGAACAAAGAGAGAGAAGTTAAGAGCTGTACTAAATGAATGAAACAAAGAGAGAGAAGTTAAGAGCTGTACTAAATGAGTGGACCAAAGAGAGAGAGAAGTTAAGAGCTGTACTAAATGAGTGGAACAAAGAGAGAGAAGTTAAGAGCTGTACTAAATGAATGAAACAAAAGGAGAGAAGTTAAGAGCTGTATTAAATGAGTGGAACAAAGAGAGAGAAGTTAAGAGCTGTACTAAATGAATGAAACAAAAGGAGAGAAGTTAAGAGCTGTACTAAATGAATGAAACAAAAGGAGAGAAGTTAAGAGCTGTACTAAATGAATGAAAAAAAGGAGAGAAGTTAAGAGCTACACTAAATGAATGAAACAAAAGGAGAGAAGTTAAGAGCTGTACTAAATGAATGAAACAAAAGCAGAGAAGTTAAGAGCTGTACTAAATGAATGAAACAAAAGGAGAGAAGTTAAGAGTTGTACTAAATGAATGAAACAAAAGGAGAGAAGTTAAGAGTTGTACTAAATGAATGAAACAAAAGGAGAGAAGTTAAGGAGCTGTACTAACTGAATGGAACAAAAGGAGAGAAGTTAAGAGCTGTACTAACTAAATGGAACAAAAGGAGAGAAGTTAAGAGCTGTACTAAATGAATGAAACAAAAGGAGAGAAGTTAAGAGTTGTACTAAATGAATGAAACAAAAGGAGAGAAGTTAAGGAGCTGTACTAACTGAATGGAACAAAAGGAGACAAGTTAAGAGCTGTACTAACTAAATGGAACAAAAGGAGAGAAGTTAAGAGCTGTACTAAATGAATGAAACAAAAGGAGAGAAGTTAAGAGCTGTACTAAATGAATGGAACAAAGAGAGAGAGGTTAAGAGCTGCACTAAATGAATGAAACAAAAGGAGAGAAGTTAAGAGCTGTACTAAATGAATGAAACAAAAAGAGAGAAGTTAAGAGCTGTACTAAATGAATGAAACAAAAAGAGAGAAGTTAAGAGCTGTACTAAATGAATGGAACAAAGAGAGAGAAGTTAAGAGCTGTACTAAATGAATGAAACAAAAGGAGAGAAGTTAAGAGATGTACTAAATGAATGAAACAAAAGGAGAGAAGTTAAGAGCTGTACTAAATGAATGAAACAAAAGGAGAGAAGTTAAGAGCTGTACTAAATGAATGAAACAAAAAGAGAGAAGTTAAGAGCTGCACTAAATGAATGAAACAAAAGGAGAGAAGTTAAGAGCTGTACTAAATGAATGAAACAAAAGGAGAGAAGTTAAGTACTGTACTAAATGAGTGGAGCATAGAGAGAGAAGTTAAGGAGCTGTACTAACTAAATGGAACAAAGAGAGAGAAGTTAAGGAGCTGTACTAACTAAATGGAACAAAGAGAGAGAAGTTAAGAACTACACTAAATGAATGAAACAAAAGGAGAGAAGTTAAGAGCTGTACTAAATGAATGAAACAAAAGGAGAGAAGTTAAGAGCTGTACTAAATGAATGAAACAAAAGGAGAGAAGTTAAGAGCTGTACTAACTAAATGGAACAAAGAGAGAGAAGATAGGAACTACACTAAATGAATGAAACAAACGGAGAGAGGTTAAGTACTGTACTAAATGAGTGGAACATAGAGAGAGAAGTTAAGGAGCTGTACTAACTAAATGGAACAAAGAGAGAGAAGTTAAGGAGCAGTACTAACTAAATGGAACAAAGAGAGAGAAGTTAAGGAGCTGTACTAAATGAATGGAACAAAGAGAGAGAAGTTAAGGAGCTGTACTAACTAAATGGAACAAAGAGAGAGAAGTTAAGGAGCTGTACTAACTAAATGGAACAAAGAGAGAGAAGTTAAGAGCTGTACTAACCTAATGAAACAAAGAGAGAGAAGTTAAGAGCTGTACTAACTAAATGGAACAAAGAGAGAGAAGTTAAGGAGCTGTACTAACCAAATGGAACAAAGAGAGAGAAGTTAAGGAGCTGTACTAACTAAATGGAACAAAGAGAGAGAGAGAGAAGTTAAGAGCTGTACTAACTAAATGGAACAAAGAGAGAGAAGTTAAGGAGCTGTACTAACTAAATGGAACAAAGAGAGAGAAGCTAAGAGCTGTACTAACTAAATGGAACAAAGAGAGAGAAGTTAAGGAGCTGTACTAACCAAATGGAACAAAGAGAGAGAAGTTAAGGAGCTGTACTAACTAAATGGAACAAAAAGAGAGAAGTTAAGGAGCTGTACTAACTAAATGGAACAAAGAGAGAGCAGTTAAGGAGCTGTACTAACTAAATGGAACAAAGAGAGAGAAGTTAAGAGCTGTACTAAATGAATTGAACAAAGAGAGAGAAGTTAAGAGCTGTACTAAATGAGTGGAACAAAGAGAGAGAAGTTAAGAGCTGTACTAAATGAGTGGAACAAAGAGAGAGAAGTTAAGAGCTGTACTAAATGAATGGAACAAAGAGAGAGAAGTTAAGAGCTGTACTAAATGAATGAAACAAAGAGAGAGAAGTTAAGAGCTGTACTAAATGAGTGGAACAAAGAGAGAGAAGTTAAGAGCTGTACTAAATGAATGGAACAAAGAGAGAGAAGTTAAGAGCTGTACTAAATGAATGGAACAAAGAGAGAGAAGCTAAGAGCTGTACTAAATGAGTGGAACAAAGAGAGAGAAGTTAAGAGCTGTACTAACTAAATGGAACAAAAGGAGAGAAGTTAAGAGCTGTACTAAATGAATGAAACAAAAGGAGAGAAGTTAAGAGCTGTACTAAATGAATGGAACAAAGAGAGAGAGAGGTTAAGAGCTGCACTAAATGAATGAAACAAAAGGAGAGAAGTTAAGAGCTGTACTAAATGAATGAAACAAAAAGAGAGAAGTTAAGAGCTGTACTAAATGAATGAAACAAAAGGAGAGAAGTTAAGAGCTGTACTAAATGAATGAAACAAAAGGAGAGAAGTTAAGAGCTGTACTAAATGAATGAAACAAAAGGAGAGAAGTTAAGTACTGTACTAAATGAGTGGAGCATAGAGAGAGAAGTTAAGGAGCTGTACTAACTAAATGGAACAAAGAGAGAGAAGTTAAGGAGCTGTACTAACTAAATGGAACAAAGAGAGAGAAGTTAAGAACTACACTAAATAAATGAAACAAAAGGAGAGAAGTTAAGAGCTGTACTAAATGAATTAAACAAAAGGAGAGAATTTAAGAGCTGTACTAAATGAATGAAACAAAAGGAGAGAAGTTAAGAGCTGCACTAAATGAATGAAACAAAAGGAGAGAAGTTAAGAGCTGTACTAAATGAATTAAACAAAAGGAGAGAATTTAAGAGCTGTACTAAATGAATGAAACAAAAGGAGAGAAGTTAAGAGCTGCACTAAATGAATGAAACAAAAGGAGAGAAGTTAAGAGCTGTACTAAATGAATGAAACAAAAGGAGAGAAGTTAAGTAATGTACTAAATGAGTGGAGCATAGAGAGAGAAGTTAAGGAGCTGTACTAACTAAATGGAACAAAGAGAGAGAAGATAGGAACTACACTAAATGAATGAAACAAACGGAGAGAAGTTAAGTACTGTACTAAATGAGTGGAACATAGAGAGAGAAGTTAAGGAGCTGTACTAACTAAATGGAACAAAGAGAGAGAAGTTAAGGAGCAGTACTAACTAAATGGAACAAAGAGAGAGAAGTTAAGGAGCTGTACTAAATGAATGGAACAAAGAGAGAGAAGTTAAGGAGCTGTACTAACTAAATGGAACAAAGAGAGAGAAGTTAAGGAGCTGTACTAACTAAATGGAACAAAGAGAGAGAAGTTAAGAGCTGTACTAACTAAATGGAACAAAGAGAGAGAAGTTAAGAGCTGTACTAACCAAATGGAACAAAGAGAGAGAAGTTAAGGAGCTGTACTAACTAAATGGAACAAAGAGAGAGAGAGAAGTTAAGAGCTGTACTAACTAAATGGAAGAAAGAGAGAGAAGTTAAGGAGCTGTACTAACTAAATGGAACAAAGAGAGAGAAGTTAAGAGCTGTACTAACTAAATGGAACAAATAGAGAGAGAAGTTAAGGAGCTGTACTAACCAAATGGAACAAAGAGAGAGAAGTTAAGGAGCTGTACTAACTAAATGGAACAAAAAGATAGAAGTTAAGGAGCTGTACTAACTAAATCGGACAAAGAGAGAGCAGTTAAGGAGCTGTACTAACTAAATGGAACAAAGAGAGAGAAGTTAAGGGGCTGTACTAAATGAATGGAACAAAGAGAGAGAAGTTAAGAGCTGTACTAAATGAATGGAACAAAGAGAGACAAGTTAAGAGCTGTACTAACTAAATGGAACAAAGAGAGAGAGAAGTTAATTAGCTGCACTAACTAAATGGAACAAAGAGAGAGAAGTTTAGGAGCTGTACTAACTAAATGGAACAAAGAGTGAGAAGTTAAGGAGCTGTACTAACTAAATGGAACAAAGAGAGAGAAGTTAAGGAGCTGCACTAACTAAATGGAACAAAGAGAAGAAAGTTAAGGAGCTGTACTAACTAAATGGAACAAAGAGAGAGAAGTTAAGGAGCTGTACTAAATGAATGGAACAAAGAGAGAGGTTAAGAGCTGTACTAAATGAATGGAACAAAGAGAGAGAAGTTAAGAGCTGTACTAACTAAATGGAACAAAGAGAGAGAGAAGTTAATTAGCTGCACTAACTAAATGCAACAAAGAGAGAGAAGTTAAGTAGCTGTACTAACTAAATGGAACAAAGAGAGAGAAGTTAAGAGCTGCACTAACTAAATGGAACAAAGAGTGAGAAGTTAAGGAGCTGTACTAACTAAATGGAACAAAGAGAGAGAAGTTAAGGAGCTGTACTAACTAAATGGAACAAAGAGAGAGAAGTTAAGAGCTGTACTAACCTAATGGAACAAAGAGAGAGAAGTTAAGAGCTGTACTAACTAAATGGAACAAAGAGAGAGAAGTTAAGGAGCTGTACTAACCAAATGGAACAAAGAGAGAGAAGTTAAGGAGCTGTACTAACTAAATGGAACAAAGAGAGAGAGAGAGAAGTTAAGAGCTGTACTAACTAAATGGAACAAAGAGAGAGAAGTTAAGGAGCTGTACTAACTAAATGGAACAAAGAGAGAGAAGCTAAGAGCTGTACTAACTAAATGGAACAAATAGAGAGAGAAGTTAAGGAGCTGTACTAACCAAATGGAACAAAGAGAGAGAAGTTAAGGAGCTGTACTAACTAAATGGAACAAAAAGAGAGAAGTTAAGGAGCTGTACTAACTAAATGGAACAAAGAGAGAGCAGTTAAGGAGCTGTACTAACTAAATGGAACAAAGAGAGAGAAGTTAAGAGCTGTACTAAATGAATTGAACAAAGAGAGAGAAGTTAAGAGCTGTACTAAATGAGTGGAACAAAGAGAGAGAAGTTAAGAGCTGTACTAAATGAGTGGAACAAAGAGAGAGAAGTTAAGAGCTGTACTAAATGAATGGAACAAAGAGAGAGAAGTTAAAAGCTGTACTAAATGAATGAAACAAAGAGAGATAAGTTAAGAGCTGTACTAAATGAGTGGAACAAAGAGAGAGAAGTTAAGAGCTGTACTAAATGAATGGAACAAAGAGAGAGAAGTTAAGAGCTGTACTAAATGAATGGAACAAAGAGAGAGAAGCTAAGAGCTGTACTAAATGAGTGGAACAAAGAGAGAGAAGTTAAGAGCTGTACTAACTAAATGGAACAAAAGGAGAGAAGTTAAGAGCTGTACTAAATGAATGAAACAAAAGGAGAGAAGTTAAGAGCTGTACTAAATGAATGGAACAAAGAGAGAGAGAGGTTAAGAGCTGCACTAAATGAATGAAACAAAAGGAGAGAAGTTAAGAGCTGTACTAAATGAATGAAACAAAAAGAGAGAAGTTAAGAGCTGTACTAAATGAATGAAACAAAAGGAGAGAAGTTAAGAGCTGTACTAAATGAATGAAACAAAAGGAGAGAAGTTAAGAGCTGTACTAAATGAATGAAACAAAAGGAGAGAAGTTAAGTACTGTACTAAATGAGTGGAGCATAGAGAGAGAAGTTAAGGAGCTGTACTAACTAAATGGAACAAAGAGAGAGAAGTTAAGGAGCTGTACTAACTAAATGGAACAAAGAGAGAGAAGTTAAGAACTACACTAAATGAATGAAACAAAGGAGAGAAGTTAAGAGCTGTACTAAATGAATTAAACAAAAGGAGAGAATTTAAGAGCTGTACTAAATGAATGAAACAAAAGGAGAGAAGTTAAGAGCTGCACTAAATGAATGAAACAAAAGGAGAGAAGTTAAGAGCTGTACTAAATGAATTAAACAAAAGGAGAGAATTTAAGAGCTGTACTAAATGAATGAAACAAAAGGAGAGAAGTTAAGAGCTGCACTAAATGAATGAAACAAAAGGAGAGAAGTTAAGAGCTGTACTAAATGAATGAAACAAAAGGAGAGAAGTTAAGTAATGTACTAAATGAGTGGAGCATAGAGAGAGAAGTTAAGGAGCTGTACTAACTAAATGGAACAAAGAGAGAGAAGATAGGAACTACACTAAATGAATGAAACAAACGGAGAGAAGTTAAGTACTGTACTAAATGAGTGGAACATAGAGAGAGAAGTTAAGGAGCTGTACTAACTAAATGGAACAAAGAGAGAGAAGTTAAGGAGCAGTACTAACTAAATGGAACAAAGAGAGAGAAGTTAAGGAGCTGTACTAAATGAATGGAACAAAGAGAGAGAAGTTAAGGAGCTGTACTAACTAAATGGAACAAAGAGAGAGAAGTTAAGGAGCTGTACTAACTAAATGGAACAAAGAGAGAGAAGTTAAGAGCTGTACTAACTAAATGGAACAAAGAGAGAGAAGTTAAGAGCTGTACTAACCAAATGGAACAAAGAGAGAGAAGTTAAGGAGCTGTACTAACTAAATGGAACAAAGAGAGAGAGAGAAGTTAAGAGCTGTACTAACTAAATGGAAGAAAGAGAGAGAAGTTAAGGAGCTGTACTAACTAAATGGAACAAAGAGAGAGAAGTTAAGAGCTGTACTAACTAAATGGAACAAATAGAGAGAGAAGTTAAGGAGCTGTACTAACCAAATGGAACAAAGAGAGAGAAGTTAAGGAGCTGTACTAACTAAATGGAACAAAAAGATAGAAGTTAAGGAGCTGTACTAACTAAATCGGACAAAGAGAGAGCAGTTAAGGAGCTGTACTAACTAAATGGAACAAAGAGAGAGAAGTTAAGGAGCTGTACTAAATGAATGGAACAAAGAGAGAGAAGTTAAGAGCTGTACTAAATGAATGGAACAAAGAGAGACAAGTTAAGAGCTGTACTAACTAAATGGAACAAAGAGAGAGAGAAGTTAATTAGCTGCACTAACTAAATGGAACAAAGAGAGAGAAGTTTAGGAGCTGTACTAACTAAATGGAACAAAGAGTGAGAAGTTAAGGAGCTGTACTAACTAAATGGAACAAAGAGAGAGAAGTTAAGGAGCTGCACTAACTAAATGGAACAAAGAGAAGGAAGTTAAGGAGCTGTACTAACTAAATGGAACAAAGAGAGAGAAGTTAAGGAGCTGTACTAAATGAATGGAACAAAGAGAGAGAAGTTAAGAGCTGTACTAAATGAATGGAACAAAGAGAGAGAAGTTAAGAGCTGTACTAACTAAATGGAACAAAGAGAGAGAGAAGTTAATTAGCTGCACTAACTAAATGCAACAAAGAGAGAGAAGTTAAGTAGCTGTACTAACTAAATGGAACAAAGAGAGAGAAGTTAAGAGCTGCACTAACTAAATGGAACAAAGAGTGAGAAGTTAAGGAGCTGTACTAACTAAATGGAACAAAGAGAGAGAAGTTAAGGAGCTGCACTAACTAAATGGAACAAAGAGAGAGAAGTTAAGGAGCTGCACTAACTAAATGGAACAAAGAGGGAGAAGTTAAGAGCTGTACTAACTAAATGGAACAAAGAGAGAGAGAAGTTAAGGAGCTGCACTAACTAAAAGGAACAAAGAGAGAGAAGTTAAGGAGCTGCACTAACTAAATGGAACAAAGAGAGAGAAGTTAAGGAGCTGCACTAACTAAATGGAACAAAGAGAGAGAAGTTAAGGAGCTGCACTAACTAAATGGAATAAAGAGAGAGAAGTTAAGAGCTGTACTAACTAAATGGAACAAAGAGAGAGAAGTTAAGGAGCTGTACTAACTAAATGGAACAAAGAGAGAGAAGTTAAGAGCTGTACTAACTAAATGGAACAAAGAGAGAGAAGTTAAGAGCTGTATTAAATGAATGAAACAAAAGGAGAGAAGTTAAGAGATGTACTAAATGAATGAAACAAAAAGAGAGAAGTTAAGAGCTGTACTAAATGAATGAAACAAAAAGAGAGAAGTTAAGAGCTGTACTAAATGAATGAAACAAAAGAGAGAAGTTAAGAGCTGCACTAAATGAATGAAACAAAAGGAGAGAAGTTAAGAGCTGTACTAAATGAATGAAACAAAAGGAGAGAAGTTAAGTACTGTACTAAATGAGTGGAGCATAGAGAGAGAAGTTAAGGAGCTGTACTAACTAAATGGAACAAAGAGAGAGAAGTTAAGGAGCTGTACTAACTAAATGGAACAAAGAGAGAGAAGTTAAGAACTACACTAAATGAATGAAACAAAAGGAGAGAAGTTAAGAGCTGTACTAAATGAATTAAACAAAAGGAGAGAATTTAAGAGCTGTACTAAATGAATGAAACAAAAGGAGAGAAGTTAAGAGCTGCACTAAATGAATGAAACAAAAGGAGAGAAGTTAAGAGCTGTACTAAATGAATGAAACAAAAGGAGAGAAGTTAAGTACTGTACTAAATTAGTGGAACATAGAGAGAGAAGTTAAGGAGCTGTACTAACTAAATGGAACAAAGAGAGAGAAGTTAAGGAGCTGTACTAACTAAATGGAACAACGAGAGAGAAGATAGGAACTACACTAAATGAATGAAACAAACGGAGAGAAGTTAAGTACTGTACTAAATGAGTGAAACATAGAGAGAGAAGTTAAGGAGCTGTACTAACTAAATGGAACAAAGAGAGAGAAGTTTAGGAGCAGTACTAACTAAATGGAACAAAGAGAGAGAAGTTAAGGAGCTGTACTAAATGAATGGAACAAAGAGAGAGAAGTTAAGGAGCTGTACTAACTAAATGGAACAAAGAGAGAGAAGTTAAGGAGCAGTACTAACTAAATGGAACAAAGAGAGAGAAGTTAAGGAGCTGTACTAAATGAATGGAACAAAGAGAGAGAAGTTAAGGAGCTGTTCTAACTAAATGGAACAAAGAGAGAGAAGTTAAGGAGCTGTACTAACTAAATGGAACAAAGAGAGAGAAGTTAAGAGCTGTACTAACTAAATGGAACAAAGAGAGAGAAGTTAAGAGCTGTACTAACCTAATGGAACAAAGAGAGAGAAGTTAAGGAGCTGTACTAACTAAATGGAACAAAGAGAGAGAGAGAAGTTAAGAGCTGTACTAACTAAATGGAAGAAAGAGAGAGAAGTTAAGGAGCTGTACTAACTAAATGGAACAAAGAGAGAGAAGTTAAGAGCTGTACTAACTAAATGGAACAAATAGAGAGAGAAGTTAAGGAGCTGTACTAACCAAATGGAACAAAGAGAGAGAAGTTAAGGAGCTGTACTAACTAAATGGAACAAAAAGATAGAAGTTAAGGAGCTGTACTAACTAAATGGAACAAAGAGAGAGCAGTTAAGGAGCTGTACTAACTAAATGGAACAAAGAGAGAGAAGTTAAGGAGCTGTACTACATGAATGGAACAAAGAGAGAGAAGTTAAGAGCTGTACTAAATGAATGGAACAAAGAGAGACAAGTTAAGAGCTGTACTAACTAAATGGAACAAAGAGAGAGAGAAGTTAATTAGCTGCACTAACTAAATGGAACAAAGAGAGAGAAGTTTAGGAGCTGTACTAACTAAATGGAACAAAGAGAGAGAAGTTAAGAGCTGCACTAACTAAATGGAACAAAGAGTGAGAAGTTAAGGAGATGTACTAACTAAATGGAACAAAGAGAGAGAAGTTAAGGAGCTGCACTAACTAAATGGAACAAAGAGAAGGAAGTTAAGGAGCTGTACTAACTAAATGGAACAAAGAGAGAGAAGTTAAGGAGCTGTACTAACTAAATGGAACAAAGAGAGAGAAGTTAAGAGCTGTACTAAATGAATGGAACAAAGAGAGATAAGTTAAGAGCTGTACTAAATGAATGGAACAAAGAGAGAGAAGTTTAAGAGCTGTACTAACTAAATGGAACAAATAGAGAGAGAAGTTAATTAGCTGCACTAACTAAATGCAACAATGAGAGAGAAGTTAAGTAGCTGTACTAACTAAATGGAACAAAGAGAGAGAAGTTAAGAGCTGCACTAACTAAATGGAACAAAGAGTGAGAAGTTAAAAAGCTGTACTAACTAAATGGAACAAAGAGAGAGAAGTTAAGGAGCTGCACTAACTAAATGGAACAAAGAGAGAGAAGTTAAGGAGCTGCACTAACTAAATGGAACAAAGAGGGAGAAGTTAAGAGCTGTACTAACTAAATGGAACAAAGAGAGAGAGAAGTTAAGGAGCTGCACTAACTAAAAGGAACAAAGAGAGAGAAGTTAAGGAGCTGCACTAACTAAATGGAACAAAGAGAGAGAAGTTAAGGAGCTGCACTATCTAAATGGAACAAAGAGAGAGAAGTTTAGGAGCTGCACTAACTAAATGGAACAAAGAGAGAGAAGTTAAGAGCTGTACTAACTAAATGGAACAAAGAGAGAGAAGTTAAGGAGCTGTACTAACTAAATGGAACAAAGAGAGAGAAGTTAAGAGCTGTACTAACTAAATGGAACAAAGAGAGAGAAGTTAAGAGCTGCACTAACTGAATGAAACAAAGAGAGAGAAGTTAAAGTGCTGCACTAACTAAATGGAACAAAGAGAGAGAGAAGTTAAAAGCTGTACTAACTAAATGGAACAAAGAGAGAGAGAAGTTAAGGAGCTGTACTAACTAAATGGAACAAAGAGAGAGAAGTTAAGGAGCTGTACTAAATGAATGGAACAAAGAGAGAGAAGTTAAGAGCTGTATTAACTAAATGGAACAAAGAGAGAGAAGTTAAGGAGCTGTACTAACCAAATGGAACAAAGAGAGAGAAGTTAAGGAGCTGTACTAACTAAATGGAACAAAGAGAGAGATGTTAAGGAGCTGTACTAAATGAATGGAACAAAGAGAGAGAAGTTAAGGAGCTGTACTAAATGAATGGAACAAAGAGAGAGAGGTTAAGGAGCTGTACTAAATGAATGGAACAAAGAGAGAGAAGTTAAGAGCTGTACTAAATGAATGGAATAAAGAGAGAGAAGTTAAGGAGCTGTACTAACTAAATGGAACAAAGAGAGAGAAGTTAAGGAGCTGTACTAACTAAATGGAACAAAGAGAGAGAAGTTAAGAGCTGCACTAACTAAATGGAACAAAAAGAGAGAAGTTAAGGAGCTGTACTAACTAAATGGAACAAAGAGAGAGAAGTTAAGGAGCTGCACTAACTAAATGGAACTATGAGAGAGAAGTTAAGGAGCTGTACTAACTAAATGGAACAAAGAAAGAGAAGTTAAGGAGCTGTACTAAATGAATGGAACAAAGAGAGAGAAGTTAAGGAGCTGTAATAAATGAATGGAACAAAGAGAGAGAAGTTAAGGAGCTGTACTAACTAAATGGAACAAAGAGAGAGAAGTTAAGGAGCTGTACTAACTAAATGGAAGAAAGAGAGAGAAGTTAAGAGCTGCACTAAAAAATAGAACAAAGAGTTTGAAGTTAAGAGCTGCACTAAATAAATAGAACAAAAAGAGAGAGAAGTTAAGAACTGTGTTAAATAAATATAACAAAGAGAGAGAACTTAAGAGCTGCACTAACTGAAAGTAACAAAGGGAGAGAAGTTAAGAGCTGCACTAACTGAATGGAACAATGAGAGAGAAGTTAAGAGCTGCACTAACTGAATGGAACAATGAGAGAGAAGTTAAGAGCTGCACTAACTGAATGGAACAATGAGAGGGAAGTTAAGAGCTGCACTAAATAAATAGAACAAAGGGAGAGAAGTTAAGAGCTGCACTAACTGAATGGAACAATGAGAGAGAAGTTAAGAGCTGCACTAACTGAATGGAACAATGAGAGAGAAGTTAAGAGCTGCACTAACTGAATGGAACAATGAGAGAGAAGTTAAGAGCTGTACTAACTGAATGGAATGGAACTGAATGGTACATAGACACATATAGAGTGTAAGTACAAAGACACATAAATTGTAGGTATGTTGACAAACGTAAAGTGAAAATACATAGACATATATAGAGTGAAGGTATCTAGACACATATAGATTATGCACACAGACACATATAAAGTGAAGGTACATAGATACATATATAGTGAAGATACATAGACAAACATAGAGAGAAGATACATAGACACATATAGAGTGAATGTACATAGACACATATAGAGTGAAGGTACACAGACACATATAGAGTGAAGGTACATAGACACATATAGAGTGACGGTATATAGACATATATAGATTGTGTACACATACACGTATAGAGTGAAGGTACATAGACACATATAGAGTGATGGTACATAGACATATATAGCTTGTGTACATAGACACAGAGTGACGGTACATAAACACATATAGAGTGACGGTACATAGACATATATAGAGTGACGGTACATAGACACATATAGAGTGACGGTACATAGACACATATAGAGTGACGGTAGACATATAGAGTGACGGTACATTGCCACATATAGAGTGACGGTACATAGACACATATAGAATGACGGTACATAGACACATATAGAGTGAAGGTACATAGACACATAGAATGACGGTACATAGACACATATAGAGTGAAGGCACATAGATACATATAGATTGACGGTTCATAGACACATATAGAGTGAAGGTACATAGACATATATAGGTTATGTACATAGTCATGCATAGATTGTGCACATATACACATATAGAGTGAAGGTACATACACACACATAGAGTGAAGGTACATAGACACATAGATTGTGCACGTAGACACGCAGAATGAAGGTGCACAGACACATATAGATTGTGCACATAGACATATAGAGTGAAGGTACAGTCACATATAGAACGTGGACATAGACACATAGAGTGAAGGTACACTGACACATATAGATTGTGCACATAGACACATAGAGTGAAGGTACAAACACACATATATAGTGAAGGTACATAGACACATATAGAGTGATGATACATAGACATATATAGCTTGTGTACATAGACACATATAGAGTGACGGTACATAAACACATATAGAGTGAAGGTACATAGACATATATAGAGTGACGGTACATAGACACATATAGAGTGACGGTACATAGACACATATAGAGTGACGGTAGACATATAGAGTGACGGTACATTGCCACATATAGAGTGACGGTACATAGACACATATAGAATGACGGTACATAGACACATATAGAGTGAAGGTACATAGACACATAGAATGACGGTACATAGACACATATAGAGTGAAGGCACATAGATACATATAGAGTGACGGTTCATAGACACATATAGAGTGAAGGTACATAGACATATATAGGTTATGTACATAGACATGCATAGATTGTGCACATATACACATATAGAGTGAAGGTACATACACACACATAGAGTGAAGGTACATAGACACATAGATTGTGCACGTAGACACACAGAATGAAGGTGCACAGACACATATAGATTGTGCACATAGACATATAGAGTGAAGGTACAGTCACATATAGAACGTGGACATAGACACATAGAGTGAAGGTACACTGACACATATAGATTGTGCACATAGACACATAGAGTGAAGGTACAAACACACATATATAGTGAAGGTACATAGACACATATAGAGTGATGGTACATAGACATATATAGCTTGTGTACATAGACACATATAGAGTGACGGTACATAAACACATATAGAGTGAAGGTACATAGACATATATAGAGTGACGGTACATAGACACATATAGAGTGACGGTATATAGACACATATAGAGTGACGGTAGACATATAGAGTGACGGTACATTGCCACATATAGAGTGACGGTACATAGACACATATAGAATGACGGTACATAGACACATATAGAGTGAAGGTACATAGACACATAGAATGACGGTACATAGACACATATAGAGTGAAGGCACATAGATACATATAGAGTGACGGTTCATAGACACATATAGAGTGAAGGTACATAGACATATATAGGTTATGTACATAGACATGCATAGATTGTGCACATATACACATATAGAGTGAAGGTACATACACACACATAGAGTGAAGGTACATAGACACATAGATTGTGCACGTAGACACACAGAATGAAGGTGCACAGACACATATAGATTGTGCACATAGACATATAGAGTGAAGGTACAGTCACATATAGAACGTGGACATAGACACATAGAGTGAAGGTACACTGACACATATAGATTGTGCACATATACACATAGAGTGAAGGTACAAACACACATATATAGTGAAGGTACATAGACACATATAGAGTGATGGTACATAGACATATATAGCTTGTGTACATAGACACATATAGAGTGACGGTACATAAACACATATAGAGTGAAGGTACATAGACATATATAGAGTGACGGTACATAGACACATATAGAGTGACGGTACATAGACACATATAGAGTGACGGTAGACATATAGAGTGACGGTACATTGCCACATATAGAGTGACGGTACATAGACACATATAGAATGACGGTACATAGACACATATAGAGGAAGGTACATAGACACATAGAATGACGGTACATAGACACATATAGAGTGAAGGCACATAGATACATATAGAGTGACGGTTCATAGACACATATAGAGTGAAGGTACATAGACATATATAGGTTATGTACATAGACATGCATAGATTGTGCACATATACACATATAGAGTGAAGGTACATACACACACATAGAGTGAAGGTACATAGACACATAGATTGTGCACGTAGACACACAGAATGAAGGTGCACAGACACATATAGATTGTGCACATAGACATATAGAGTGAAGGTACAGTCACATATAGAACGTGGATATAGACACATAGAGTGAAGGTACACTGACACATATAGATTGTGCACATAGACACATAGAGTGAAGGTACAAACACACATATATAGTGAAGGTACATACACACATATATAGTGAGGGTACATACGCACATATGTAGTGACGGTACATAGACATATGGGCAAAGTTCATGGATTGGAAAGAGAAAGTTTGTAGAAACATAGACACGGAGAGACTGTAGAAAGATAGACTGAAGGAGATTATAGAAATATGGGATGTAGGATATAGTAAAAAGATGGATTGAAGGAAGATAGACTGTACGATGATGTAGAAATATGGATTATAGGATCTAGTAGAAAGATGGATTGAAGGAAGATAGACTGTACGATGATGTAGAAATATGGATTATAGGATCTAGTAGAAAGATGGATTGAAGGAAGATAGACTGCATAAGATTGTAGAAAAGATGAACAGAAGGAGATTGTAGGAAGATTGACTGGACATGATTGTAGAAACATGGATTAAAGGAGATTGTAGAAAGATGGACTGTAGGATAATATAAAAGGATAGACTGAAGGAGACTGCAAAAAGATGAGCCAAAGGAGAATGTAGAAGGATGGACTACAGAAGATTACAGTGACACAACTAAAGTGACATTGTACTGTCTCTGACATGCAGCGACGACTTGTTTCATGAAATATTAAAAGTCAATGAAGTCATGGATTAATGTCAGGAATGATTTATTGATGTGACGAGGTCACAGACAGAAATAACCACAATGACGAGCTGTACCAGGTGTCGCTGACACTCTCCATCTTGTGATTTCACTTCTCGCTTCCTGAAACAACAAAACACATTTATGTTGGACAATTTCTCTGGACATGGAGACATGACACACAATAGGAGACTGTAGCACACCTAGCATCAGGGGCCAGGAGACTGTAGCACACCTAGCATCAGGGACATGAGACTGTAGCACACCTAGCATCAGGGACTAGGAGAATGTAACACACCTAGCATCAGGGACCAGGAGACTAGCACACCTAGCATCAGGGACCAGGAGAATGTAACACACCTAGCATCAGGGACCAGGAGACTGTAGCACACCTGGCATCAAGGACCAGGAGAATGTAACACACCTAGCATCAGGGACCAGGAGACTGTAACACACCTAGCATCAGGGACCAGGAGACTGTAGCACACCTAGCATCAGGGACCAGGAGAATGTAACACACCTAGCATCAGGGACCAGGAGACTGTAGCACACCTGGCATCAGGGACCAGGAGAATGTAACACACCTAGCATCAGGGACTAGGATAATGTAACACACCTAGCATCAGGGACCAGGAGACTGTAGCACACCTAGCATCAGGGACCAGGAGAATGTAACACACCTAGCATCAGGGACCAGGAGACTGTAGCACACCTAGCATCAGAGACCAGGAGACTGTAACACACCTAGCATCAGGGACCAGGAGACTGTAACACACCTAGCATCAGGGACCAGGAGACTGTAATACACCTAGCATCAGGGACCAGGAGACGGTAACACACCTAGCATCAGGGACCAGGAGACTGTAGCACATCTAGCATCAGGGACCAGGAGACTGTAACAGACCTAGCATAAGGGACCAGGAGACTGTAACACATCTAGCATCAGGGACAAGGAGACTGTAACACACCTAGCACCAGGGACCAGGAGACTGTAGCACATCTAGCATCAGGGACCAGGAGACTGTAGCACATCTAGCATCAGGGACCAGGAGACTGTAGCACATCTAGCATCAGGGACCAGGAGACTGTAACACACCCAGCATCATGGACCAGGAGACTGTAGCACACCTAGCATCAGGGACCAGGAGACTGTAGCACACTTAGCATCAGGGACCAGGAGACTGTAGCACATCTAGCATCAGGGACCAGTCGACTGTAGCACATCTAGCATCAGGGACCAGGAGACTGCAACACACCTTGCATCAGGGACCAGGAGATTGTAACACACCTAGCATCAGGGACCAGGAGACTGTAACACACCTAGCATCAGGGACCAGGAGACTGTAACAGACCTAGCATCAGTGACCAGGAGACTGTAACACATCTAGCATCAGGGACTAGGAAATTGTAACACACCTAGCATCAGGGACCAGGAGACTGTAGCACACCTAGCATCAGGGACCAGGAGAATGTAACACACCTAGCATCAGTGACCAGGAGACTGTAGCACACCTGGCATCAGGGACCAGGAGAATGTAACACACCTAGCATCAGGGACCAGGAGACTGTAACACACCTAGCATCATGGACCAGCAGACTGTAACACAACTAGCATCAGGGACCAGGAGACTGTGACCAACACAACAAACAACTCTTCTTATTGAGGCCCACGACGTGATATTTAGTTTGTCTTTCAAATATCGTACAGCACAAATCGTGACTTAGTTACGATAACACACAAACACAGATCTTGACTCTGTTACGATAACACACAAACACAACACGCAACGCAGATGAGAATACGTTGCCATGACTCACACAATAAGGACGACTGCCTCTAACATCACTCTATGTTCTCCCGGCAGCCTGGTAATTCAAATTAGGTTGACTATCCTGTCGTTGAGCCCGAACTCCTTTCACAGGCACTATCTGGTAAAAATAATAATATTGCTTGGCAGTTGTTGTGTTGGAATACACCGCGGTAAAAATACGTTGGAAATCGTTGACATTAGCTCCATATGGCACGGAATCAGTGATACTTCCACCTAAACCAAGAGAACCCACACCACCAGCAGCTTCAGGGGGCCGGTAGCCCTTGTTCTGGCAGTAAACTTGACAAGCTTCGATATGTTCGGGGTTGTTCAGTTCAGTGCACAGCTGGCAAACATATTGTATGTGGTACTTGGTAAACACGTTGTTCCAATCCCTGAAACAAGAATATGTTAGATACATACACGTTTATCAAAGATGTTTTAATTCTGTTTGTATTCATTTTAGGCACAATAACTGCACACGGGCTATACATACCACATATCCTAGTTTAGAAGTTAAAAACCAAAATAGTCCAGATATTTGTGGTAGAGAAGTTGTCTATTCTGTAGCAGCGACAACAAGTGAGACAATGTTTGGAATATTTCTTCACATAAACACTCATTAAACTGAACATCAACATAACTATAGAATGCAGGCAACTAAAACATGTAGAGAAATTCAAATACCTAGGAAGTTTAGTGACAAACGATAATTCACAAACAGCAGATATAGAATCAAGATGCGTCAAAGTTTATCAAATGATTGGACAGCCATCACCACTATTGTCCAACAAGGAAATAACTCTGGAGGCAAAATGAGCACTCTACAATACAATCTTCATCCCAACGTTGTGCTACCAATGCCAGTCCTGGACCCTAGATACAAGAACAATAAGTAAAATAACCTCTACAGAGATTAAATGTGTTAGACGAATGACAGGAAACAGTCTGAGAGATAAGATCAGAAATGAAGAACTGAGAAAAAAAGCTAGGAGTAGCCCCCGCCATAGAATACATAAGGAAACAACAGATAAAACATGGTTTGGCCACGTGACAAGGCAGAAAGATAAAAGTACAACACAACGAGCCTTCAACAAACGTTGTGAGAACACCAGACCCAAGGGTCGACCACGAAAAAAATGGATCGATGGAATATTAGAAGCACTAGGAAACATAACAGCAGCAGAGGCGAACAGAAGAGCAAAAGACCGCAAATTATTTCTCCCCTCGACGCTGAAAGGCAGATGAGGAAGGAAAGAAGAGGAAGAAGAAAATAAACACTCATCTACTAAAACGTCACTAACACAAAACCTCATTCAACTTGAACATTCAGATTTTAAATTGAAACCACTCCTCCCTGACAGTGTTTGGTGGATGTTCCAGTTGGGGTTTTCTAAGAAATATGCTCATCTCAACAGACCAGCCATTTTGTCATTGCAGATAGGGTTTGAACGCAAGCAACCAGATACCCACAAATGTCATCGTGAAGACGGAAGTGTCGGTCCGAAAAGCATAAACGTTTATTGTTTTAAAACTAGCGGCACAATGCATCCAGCTTCTCTTATCATCCATTTAAGGACGGACGATGATGATGGGTATCGTCGAGAGAAAGAAAAGAATATTCCA
Organism: Megaustenia siamemsis; assembly: GCA_032433765.1. Classification (NCBI taxonomy): domain Eukaryota; kingdom Metazoa; phylum Mollusca; class Gastropoda; order Stylommatophora; family Ariophantidae; genus Megaustenia; species Megaustenia siamemsis. Next base: position 255,804 of record JAVIAB010000101.1, on the reverse strand, counting down.
TCAGTTTATTGTATTCGTTAAATGTTGGTCGTCATCAGCTTATTGTATTCGTTAAATGTTGGTCGTTATCAGCTTATTGTATTCGTTAAATGTTGGTCGCTATCAGCTTATTGTATTCGTTAATTGTTGGTCGTCATCAGCTTATTGTATTAGTTAAATGTTGGTCGTCATCAGCTTATTGTATTCGTTAAATGTTGGTCGTCATCAGCTTATTGTATTCGTTAAATGTTGGTCGTCATCAGCTTATTGTATTCGTTAAATGTTGGTCGTCATCAGCTTATTGTATTCGTTAAATGTTGGTCGTCATCAGCTTATTGTATTCGTTAAATGTTGGTCGTCATCAGCTTATTGTATTCGTTAAATGTTGGTCGTCATCAGCTTATTGTATTCGTTAAATGTTGGTCGTCATCAGCTTATTGTATTCGTTAAATGTTGGTCGTCATCAGCTTATTGTATTCGTTAAATGTTGGTTGTATTCAGAGCAGCACAAACGATTCAGATAAGTTGTCATTTAGAACACACAAAAATAAGATGTCAGTTTAGACCAAGTTGTCATTTAGAACATACACAAATAAGATGTCAGTTTAGACCAAGTTGTCATTAGAACATACACAAATAAGATGTCAGTTTAGACCATGTTGTCATTTAGAACATACACAAATAAGATGTCAGTTTAGACCAAGTTGTCATTTAGAACACATAAAAATAAGATGTAAGTTTAGACCAAGTTGTCATTAGAACATACACAAATAAGATGTCAGTTTAGACCAAGTTGTCATTTAGAACACACACACATAAGATGTCAGTTTAGGACAAGTTGTCATTTAGAACATACACAAATAAGATGTCAGTTTAGACCAAGTTGTCATTTAGAACATACACAAATAAGATGTCAGTTTAGACCAAGTTGTCATTTAGAACTTACACAAATAAGATGTCAGTTTAGACCAAGTTGTCATTTAGAACACACAAAAATAAGATGCAAATTTAGACAAAGTTGTCATTAGAACATACACAAATAAGATGTCAGTTTAGACCAAGTTGTCATTTAGAACACACACAAATAAGATGTCAGTTTAGGACAAGTTGTCATTTAGAACATACACAAATAAGATGTCAGTTTAGACCAAGTTGTCATTTAGAACATACACAAATAAGATGTCAGTTTAGACCAAGTTGTCATTTAGAACTTACACAAACAAGATGTCAGTTTAGACCAAGTTGTCATTTAGAACACACACAAATAAGATGTCAGTTTAGGCCAAGTTGTCATTTAGAACACACACAAATAAGATGTCAGTTTAGATCAAGTTGTCATTTAGAACACACACAAATAAGATGTCAGTTTAGATCAAGTTGTCATTTAAAAACACACAAATAAGATGTCAGTTTAGATCAAGTTGTCATTTAGAACACACACAAATAAGATGTCAGTTTAGATCAAGTTGTCATTTAGAACACACACAAATAAGATGTCAGTTTAGATCAAGTTGTCATTTAGAACACACACAAATAATAAGATGTAAGTTTAGATCAAGTTGTCATTTAGAACATACACAAATAAGATGTCAGTTTAGATCAAGTTGTCATTTAGAATACACACAAATAAGATGTCAGTTTAGATCAAGTTGTCATTTAGAACACCCACAAATAAGATGTCAGTTTAGATCAAGTTGTCATTTAGAACTTACACAAATAAGATGTCAGTTTAGATAAAGTTGTCATTTAGAACACGTGAACGTATGTAGACAGACAAACACATGCGCGTATGTAGACAGACAGACACATGTGCATTGATAGACAGACAAACGCGTGAACTTCTGTATACAGATAAACACATGAACGTCCTTAGACAGACAAACATATGAACGTCGATAGCTAGAAAAACACATTAACTTCGATAAACAGACAAACACATGAACGTTGGTAGACAGACAAACACATGAACGTTGGTAGACAGACAAACACATGAACGTTGGTAGACAGAAAAACACATGAACGTTGGTAGACAGACAAACACATGAACGTTGGTAGACAGATAAACACATGAACGTTGGTAGACAGACACACATCAACGTTGGTAGACAGACAAACACATGAACGTTGGTAGACAGACAAACACATAAACGTTGGTAGAAAGACAAACACATAAACGTTGGTAGACAGACAAACACATAAACGTTGGTAGAAAGACAAACACATAAACGTTGGTAGAAAGACAAACACATAAACGTTGGTAGACAGACAAACACATAAACGTTGGTAGAAAGACAAACACATAAACGTTGGTAGACAGACAAACACATAAACGTTGGTAGAAAGACAAACACATAAACGTTGGTAGAAAGACAAACACATAAACGTTGGTAGACAGACAAACACATAAACGTTGGTAGGCAGACAAACACATGAATGTTGGTAGACAGACAAACACATAAACGTTGGTAGACAGACAAACACAAGTCACTTACTCTGTTCCAGCTCCTTTAAGTCCGCCTAGAATGCCTTGACCCACAGCACCAAGAGTTTCAAAAAGTCCATTAACAATTTCAGTTGTAGCACTATTGATTCCACCAATCGTACCATAATCTTTGCCTTTGCCCAGAAGTCTCGTCAACTGTCCTGCACACTTGCAACCACTGAAAAGACTGTCCTGATTATTGTAAATTTCAGTGTTAAGCCCAAATAAGAGTGTATTACATTTGCCTTCTTCGCTGTCATCGTAGCCTAGAAGATTTTCAAAAAGCCTTTTATCGATCTGAATCTCGTCCACATCGGTAGCCTCCACTGATGAAAGTGTCCCGGCTACAACAGCGACGAGAAGGTGAAGAGATCTCATCTGTGGAGCGAAGAATACGAACAATATCATGAGCTGAAGGTCGAGTGCTGACATGTGTAGAGTGTTTGGGAAGTGATTACACCAAACGAAGATATAATATTTTCTTTTTGATTTGAACATCAACATAAAGATAAACAATAGAGAAAGAGAAGACACAAAAGTTTGAAGGAGGATACATTAGAGGAGAGATTAGGAGACGGTCACTGAGCACTGATCTGGAGAGTACGATGGAGATCGATTGTTATGACAGCGGCAGTCCTCGAGGACAACAAGAAATCATAGAAATCTATTTCTAACTACAGCAGCAGATACCAAGGACAACAAGAAATCATAGAAATCTATTTCTAACTACAGCAGCAGATACCAAGGACAACAAGAAATCATAGAAATCTATTTCTAACTACAGCAGCAGATACCGAGGACAACAAGAAATCATAGAAATCTATTTCTAACTACAGCAGCAGATACCGAGGACAACAAGAAATCATAGAAACCTATTTCTAACTACAGCAGCAGATACCGAGGACAAAACAAGGAAAGAGAATAGCTTCTCTCACTACGGGGATAGTGACCGAGGACTAGACCAGACGAAACAGAAAACGTCTGTCACTATAATTGTTGTGATTGAGTGCTAGACCAGGCGAATCAGAAAACGTCTGTCACTATAATTGTTGTGATTGAGTGCTAGACCAGGCGAAACAGAAAACGTCTGTCACTACAATTGTTGTGATTGAGTGCTAGACCAAACAAAACAGAAAACGTCTGTCACTACAATTGTTGTGATTGAGTGCTAGACCAGACGAAACAGAAAACGTCTGTCACTACAATTGTTGTGATTGAGTGCTAGACCAAACGAAACAGAAAACGTCTGTCACTACAATTGTTGTGATTGAGTGCTAGACCAGACGAAACAGAAAACGTCTGTCACTATAATTGTTGTGATTGAGTGCTAGACCAGACGAAACAGAAAACGTCTGTCACTACAATTGTTGTGATTGAGGACTAGACCAGACGAAACAGAAAACGTCTGTCACTACAATTGTTGTGATTGAGTGCTAGACCAGATGAAACAGAAAACGTCTGTCACTACAATTGTTGTGATTGAGGACTAGACCAGACGAAACAGAAAACGTCTGTTACTACAATTGTTATGATTGAGTGCTAGACAAGACGAAACAGAAAACGTCTGTCACTACAATTGTTGTGATTGAGGACTAGACCAGACGAAACAGAAAACGTCTGTCACTATAATTGTTGTGATTGAGGACTAGACCAGACGAAACAGAAAACGTCTGTTACTACAATTGTTATGATTGAGTGCTAGACCAGACGAAACAGAAAACGTCTGTCACTACAATTGTTGTGATTGAGGACTAGACTAGGCGAAACAGAAAACGTCTGTCACTACAATTGTTGGGATTGAGGGCTGGACGAGAATTAAAAAAAGAAGTTTCCCCTCGCAACAGTGAGAGTGATCGGGGACTGAGGACAACACAAAGCAAAACAAGAACATCCCTCCAACAATAATTATAACCATGAATTAGGTAAGCAAAAACAGAAACCACATCTCATCATCGGATAATAAATAAAACAAACATAAACGTATGTAGGTAGACAAACACATGAACGTTGGTAGATAGATAAACACATGAACGCCTGTAGACAAACAAATACATCTCACTTATTCTGTTCAGGCATTGATCATAGACTAGACCAGATAATACAGAAAAGCCACCTCAACAACAATGACACTAACCATAGACTAGACCAAATAATAAAGAAAAGCCACCTCAACAACGAGGACACTAACCATAGACTAGACCAAATAATAAAGAAAAGCTACCTCAACAACAATGACACTAACCATAGACTAGACCTGATAATACAGAAAAGCCACCTCAACAACAATAACACTAACAATAGACTAGACCAGATAATACAGAAAAGCCACCTCAACAACAATAACACTAACAATAGACTAGACCAGATAATACAGAAAAGCCACCTCAACAACAATAACACTAACCATAGACTAGACCAAATAATAAAGAAAAGCCACCTCAACAACATGGACACTAACAATAGACTAAAACAGATAATACAGAAAAGCCACCTCAACGACACCAACCATAGACTAGACCAAATAATACAGAAAAGCCACCTTAACGACACCAACGATAGACTACACCAGATAATACAGAAAAGCCACCTTAACGACACCAACGATAGACTACACCAGATAATACAGAAAAGCCACCTCAAGAACGACACCAACCATATACTAGACCAGATAATACAGAAAAGCCATCTTAACGACACCAACCATAGAATAAAACAGATAATACAGAAAACCCACCTCAGCGACACCAACCATAGACTAGACCAGATAATGCAGAAAAGTCACCTCAACGACACCAACCATAGACTACACCAGATAATACAGAAAGTCACCTCAACGACACCAACCATAGACTACACCAGATAATACAGAAAACCCACCTCAGCGACACCAACCATAGACTACACCAGATAATGCAGAAAAGTCACATCAACGACACCAACCATAGACTAGACCAGATAATAGAGAAAAGCCACCTCAACGACACCAACCATAGACTAGACCAAATAATACAGAAAAGCCACCTCAACGACACCAACCATAGACTTAAACCAGATAATACAGAAAAGCCACCTTAACGACACCAACGATAGACTACACCAGATAATACAGAAATTCCACCTCAAGAACGACACCAACCATATACTAGACCAGATAATACAGAAAATCCATCTTAACGACACCAACCATAGAATAAAACAAATAATACAGAAAACCCACCTCAGCGACATCAACCATAGACTACACCAGATAATGCAGAAAAGTCACCTCAACGACACCAACCATAGACTAGACCAGATAATAGAGAAAAGCCACCTCAACGACACCAACCATAGACTAGACCAGATAATAGAGAAAAGCCACCTCAACGACACCAACCATAGACTACACCAGATAATACAGAAAAGCCACCTCAAGAACGACACCAATCACAGACTAGACCAGATAATACATAAAAGCCACCTTAACGACATCAACCATAGACTAAACCAGATAATACAGAAAAGCCACCTCAAGAACGACACCAATCACAGACTAGACCAGATAATACAGAAAAGCCACCTTAACGACACTAACTATAAACTAGACCAGATAATACAGAAAAGCCACCTTAACGACACTAACCATAAACTAGACCAGATAATACAGAAAAGCCACCCTAACGACACCAACCATAGACTACACCAGATAATACAGAAAAGCCACCTTAACGACACCAACCACAGACTAGACTAGATAATACAGAAAAGCCACCTTAACGACACTAACTATAAACTAGACCAGATAATACAGAAAAGCCACCCTAACGACACCAACCATAGACTACACCAGATAATACAGAAAAGCCACCTTAACGACACCAACCATAGACTAAGCCAGATAATACAGAAATGCCACCTCAAGAACGACACCAACCACATACTAGACCAGATAATACAGAAAAGCCACCTTAACGACACTAACCATAGACTAGACCAGATAATACAGAAAAGCCACCTTAACGACACTAACCATAAACTAGACCAGATAATACAGAAAAGCCACCTCAACAATGACACCAACCATAGACTACACCAGATAATACAGAAAAGCCACCTCAAGAAAACCACAAAGAACTTACTTTCCTTTTGTCCACAATGTGCAACCAGTCACGAGATGTGAGCACCTCAGAGTCTGGCTATGTAGCGAGGCTGTCGAGTCGAGGAGATTTATTGTGTCCGAGTGTCAGGTTGAGCGGCTGGAGATTCACGAACTCAAGTGGACAAAATGTGCGTTCATCAAGTCAGATGATCAGATTAGCAGAACTTTTCTCCAACATCTGAGGGCCAATATTCTAATGTCGACATCTCCCGTCACAGTTTGAGCCAGACCTTGTTTGTTCATGTCGAGGTCCGCGCCAGGAGTCCGGAGATCGGATCTCAAAGTTTGGGCTGTGAAGTTTCTACTCTCGCCATTTTGTGTTGATTATGTCACAGGTGACCCGCTCATAGGAGGGGACGTGGAGGGGCAGTGGGTAATAGATCAGAGGAGTGGAAACAGAGTGAGTGGGTAATAGATCAGAGGAGTGGAAACAGAGTGAGTGGGTAATAGATCAGAGGAGTGGAAACAGAGTGAGTGGGTAATAGATCAGAGGAATGGAAACAGAGTGAGTGGGTAATAGATCAGAGGAATGGAAACATACGGGGAGTGAGTAATATATCAGAGGAGTGGAGACAGGGACGGGGAGCGGGTAATAGATCAGAGGTGTGGAAACAAAGACGGGGAGTGAGTAATATATCAGAGTAGTGGAAACAGGGACGTGGAGTGGGTAATGCATCAGAGGAGTGGAAACAGAGACGGGGAGTGGGTGATAGATCAGACGAGTGAAAACAGAGAAGGGGAGTGGGTAATAGATCAGATGAGTGGAAACAGAGACTGGGAGTGGGTAATAGATCAGAGGAGTAGAAACAGAGACGAGGAGTGGGTAGTAGATCAGAAGAGTGGAAACAGTGACGGAGAGTGGGTAATTGAACAGTGGAGTGGAAACAGAGACAGGGAGTGGGTAGTAGATCAGAAGAGTGGAAACAGAGACAGGGAGTGGGTAGTAGATCAGAAGAGTGGAAACAGAGACAGGGAGTGGGTAGTAGATCAGAAGAGTGGAAACAGAGACAGGGAGTGGGTAGTAGATCAGAAGAGTGGAAACAGAGACAGGGAGTGGGTAGTAGATCAGAAGAGTGGAAACAGTGACGGAGAGTGGGTAATTGAACAGTGGAGTGGAAACAGAGACAGGGAGTGGGTAGTAGATCAGAAGAGTGGAAACAGAGACAGGGAGTGGGTAGTAGATCAGAAGAGTGGAAACAGTGACGGAGAGTGGGTAATTGAACAGTGGAGTGGAAACAGAGACAGGGAGTGGGTAGTAGATCAGAAGAGTGGAAACAGAGACGGAGAGTGGGTAAATGAACAGAGGAGTGGAAACAGAGACGAGAAATAGATAATGCATTAGAGGAGGAGAAGTGGCTACGTGGAGTTGTGAATATGTTTGAACAGAAGAAAGGATTACACAGAAAGGAAACGTAAGTATGTGAGGAGAGGAGTGGAGGTAGCTGTTACGGATGACTTGACACAGAGAAGACATGAACAAGTTGTATCTGCCTTGTCAAGGCTGTGAGGTAACAATTGATTGTTGTGTGGTGATATAGTGGAATTGTGAGGTAACAATTGATTGTTGTGTGGTGATATAGTGGAATTGTGAGGTAACAACTGATTGTTGTGTGGTGATCTAGATGAACTGTGAGGTAACAATTGATTGTTGTGTGGTGATATAGTGGAACTGTGAGGTAACAATTGATTGTTGTGTGGTGATATAGTGGAATTGTGAGGTAACAACAGATTGTTGTGTGGTGATATAGTGGAACTGTGAGGTAACAACTGATTGTTGTGTGGTGATATAGTGGAATTGTGAGGTAACAACTGATTGTTGTGTGGTGATATAGTGGAATTGTGAGGTAACAATTGATTGTTGTGGGGTGATATAGTGGAACTGTCAGGTAACAATTGATTGTTGTGTGGTGATATAGTGGAATTGTGAGGTAACAATTGATTGTTGTGGGGTGATATAGTGGAACTGTCAGGTAACAATTGATTGTTGTGTGGTGATATAGTGGAACTGTCAGGTAACAATTGATTGTTGTGTGGTGATATAGTGGAACTGTCAGGTAACAATTGATTGTTGTGTGGTGATATAGTGGAATTGTGAGGTAACAATTGATTGTTGTGGGGTGATATAGTGGAACTGTGAGGTAACAACTGATTGTTGTGTGGTGATATAATGGAACTGTGAGGTAACAATTGATTGTTGTGTGGTGATATAATGGAACTGTGAGGTAACAATTGATTGTTGTGTGGTGATATAATGGAACTGTGAGGAAACAATTGATTGTTGTGGGGTGATATAGTGGAAATGTGAGGTAACAATTGACTGTTGTGTGGTGATATAGTGGAACTGTGAGGTAACAATTGACTGTTGTGTGGTGATATAATGGAACTGTGAGGTAACAATTGACTGTTGTGTGGTGATCTAGATGAACTGTGAGGTAACAATTGACTGTTGTGTGGTGATCTAGATGAACTGTGAGGTAACAATTGACTGTTGTGTGGTGATCTAGATGAACTGTGAGGTAACAATTGACTGCAGTGTGGTGATATCATGGAACTGTGAGGTAACAATTGATTGTTGTGTGGTGATATAGTGGAACTATTAGGTAACAACTGATTGTTGTGTGGTGATATTGTGGAACTGTGATGTAACAATTGACTGGTGTGTAGAGGAACTGTGAGGTAACAATTGACTGTTGTGTGGTGATCTAGAGGAACTGTGAGGTAACAATTGACTGTTGTGTGGTGATCTAGTGGAACTGTGAGGTAACAATTGACTGTTGTGTAGAGGAACAGTGAGGTAACAATTGACTGTTGTGTGGTGATCTAGATGAACTGTGAGGTAACAATTGATTGTTGTGTGGTGATCTAGAGGAACTGTGAGGTAACAATTGATTGTTGTGTGGTGATCTAGAGGAACTGTGAGATATCAATTGATTGTTGTGTGGGGATCTAGTAGAACTGTGAGGTAACAACTGATTGTTGTGTGGTGATATAGTGGAACTGTGAGGTATGAATTGATTGTTGTGTGGTGATATAGTGGAACTGTGAGGTAACAATTGATTGTTGTGTGGTGATCTAGTGGAACTGTGAGGTAACAATTGATTGTTGTGTGATGATATAGTGGAACTGTGAGGTATCAATTGATTGTTGTGTGGTGATATAGTGGAACTGTGAGGTAGCAATTGATTGTTGTGTGGTGATATAGTGGAACTGTGAGGTAACAATTGATTGTTGTGTGGTGATATAGTGGAACTGTGAGGTATCAATTGATTTTTGTGTGGTGATATAGTGGAAATGTGAGGTAACAATTGATTGTTGTGTGGTGATATAGTGGAACTGTGAAGTAACAATTGATTGTTGTGTGGTGATATAGTGGAACTGTGAGGTATGAATTGATTGTTGTGTGGTGATCTAGTGGAACTGTCAGGTAACAATTGACTGTTGTGTGGTGATATAGTGGAACTGTTAGGTAGCAATTGATTGTTGTGTGGTGATATAGTTTAACTGTGAGGTATGAATTGATTGTTGTGTGGTGATATAGTGGAACTGTGAGGTAACAATTGATTGTTGTGTGGTGATATAGTGGAACTGTGAGGTATCAATTGATTGTTGTGTGGTGATATAGTGGAACTGTGAGGTATCAATTGATTGTTGTGTGGTGATATAGTGGAACTGTGAGGTATCAATTGATTGTTGTGTGGTGATATAATGGAACTGTGAGGTAACAATTGATTGTTGTGTGGTGATATAGTGGAATTGTGAGGTAACAACTGATTGTTGTGTGGTGATATAGTGGAACTGTCAGGTAACAATTGATTGTTGTGTGGTGATATAGTGGAATTGTGAGGTAACAATTGATTGTTGTGGGGTGATATAGTGGAACTGTGAGGTAACAACTGATTGTTGTGTGGTGATATAATGGAACTGTGAGGTAACAATTGATTGTTGTGTGGTGATATAATGGAACTGTGAGGTAACAATTGATTGTTGTGTGGTGATATAATGGAACTGTGAGGAAACAATTGATTGTTGTGGGGTGATATAGTGGAAATGTGAGGTAACAATTGACTGTTGTGTGGTGATATAGTGGAACTGTGAGGTAACAATTGACTGTTGTGTGGTGATATAATGGAACTGTGAGGTAACAATTGACTGTTGTGTGGTGATCTAGATGAACTGTGAGGTAACAATTGACTGTTGTGTGGTGATCTAGATGAACTGTGAGGTAACAATTGACTGTTGTGTGGTGATCTAGATGAACTGTGAGGTAACAATTGACTGCAGTGTGGTGATATCATGGAACTGTGAGGTAACAATTGATTGTTGTGTGGTGATATAGTGGAACTATTAGGTAACAACTGATTGTTGTGTGGTGATATTGTGGAACTGTGATGTAACAATTGACTGGTGTGTAGAGGAACTGTGAGGTAACAATTGACTGTTGTGTGGTGATCTAGAGGAACTGTGAGGTAACAATTGACTGTTGTGTGGTGATCTAGTGGAACTGTGAGGTAACAATTGACTGTTGTGTAGAGGAACAGTGAGGTAACAATTGACTGTTGTGTGGTGATCTAGATGAACTGTGAGGTAACAATTGATTGTTGTGTGGTGATCTAGAGGAACTGTGAGGTAACAATTGATTGTTGTGTGGTGATCTAGAGGAACTGTGAGATATCAATTGATTGTTGTGTGGGGATCTAGTAGAACTGTGAGGTAACAACTGATTGTTGTGTGGTGATATAGTGGAACTGTGAGGTATGAATTGATTGTTGTGTGGTGATATAGTGGAACTGTGAGGTAACAATTGATTGTTGTGTGGTGATCTAGTGGAACTGTGAGGTAACAATTGATTGTTGTGTGATGATATAGTGGAACTGTGAGGTATCAATTGATTGTTGTGTGGTGATATAGTGGAACTGTGAGGTAGCAATTGATTGTTGTGTGGTGATATAGTGGAACTGTGAGGTAACAATTGATTGTTGTGTGGTGATATAGTGGAACTGTGAGGTATCAATTGATTTTTGTGTGGTGATATAGTGGAAATGTGAGGTAACAATTGATTGTTGTGTGGTGATATAGTGGAACTGTGAAGTAACAATTGATTGTTGTGTGGTGATATAGTGGAACTGTGAGGTATGAATTGATTGTTGTGTGGTGATCTAGTGGAACTGTGAGGTAACAATTGACTGTTGTGTGGTGATATAGTGGAACTGTTAGGTAGCAATTGATTGTTGTGTGGTGATATAGTTTAACTGTGAGGTATGAATTGATTGTTGTGTGGTGATATAGTGGAACTGTGAGGTAACAATTGATTGTTGTGTGGTGATATAGTGGAACTGTGAGGTATCAATTGATTGTTGTGTGGTGATATAGTGGAACTGTGAGGTATCAATTGATTGTTGTGTGGTGATATAGTGGAACTGTGAGGTATCAATTGAATGTTGTGTGGTGATATAATGGAACTGTGAGGTAACAATTGATTATTGTGTGGTGATATAATGGAACTGTGAGGTAACAATTGATTGTTGTGTGGTGATATAATGGAACTGTGAGGTAACAATTGATTGTTGTGTGGTGATATAATGGAACTGTGAGGTAACAATTGATTGTTGTGTGGTGATATAGTGGAACTGTGAGGTAACAATTGACTGTTGTGTGGTGATCTAGATGAACTGTGAGGTAACAATTGATTGTTGTGTGGTGATATAATGGAACTGTGAGGTAACAATTGATTGTTGTGTGGTGATCTAGTAGAACTGTGAGGTAACAATTGACTGTTGTGTGGTGATATAATGGAACTGTGAGGTAACAATTGATTGTTGTGTGGTGATATAATGGAACTGTGAGGTAACAATTGATTGTTGTGTGGTGATATAATGGAACTGTGAGGTAACAATTGATTGTTGTGTGGTGATCTAGATGAACTGTGAGGTAACAATTGATTGTTGTGTGGTGATATAGTGGAACTGTGAGGTAACAATTGATTGTTGTGTGGGGATCTAGTAGAACTGTAATGTAACAATTGACTGTTGTGTGGTGATCTAGTAGAACTGTGAGGTAACAATTGACTGTTGTGTGGTGATATACATAAACTGTCCGTACATTGACACACATATTAACCGTGTGACGACAAACACAAAGACAACTTGTTTCATGAAATATCACAAGTCAATGAACTCCTGGATTAATGTCAGGAATGATTTATTGATGTGACGAGGTCACATACAGAAATAACCACAATGACGAGCTGTACCAGGTGTCGCTGACACTCTCCATCTTGTGATTTCACTTCTCGCTTCCTGAAACAACAAAACACATTTATGTTGGACATTTTCTCTGAGATTTCTCTGTACATGGAGACATGACGTAACAATAGTTGACACGGAGAACGAAATAACATGAATAGACCACTCTTAAGATGATATCATCGGGTAGAAAGAACAAGGAAGAGCACGTAACTCGGGTGTCGAGGTACCCAACGAGTGACGTAAAGTCTTTGTGTGCTACACGTGCGACGCACGCTCAAGTGAAGATGCTAACATTTATTTGGAATTGTGTAATGTTGGTTGAATTTAATATGCAATACAGCATCGATAATATTGTACAATTACGGATGTTTGATTGTTGATATAAACAAGTCACAAATACTCCTCTACGAATACTTAGATGTAAAAAGTAAAGTACCCCCCGTCACGCCAAGTGGCGTATAGGGAAATATGGTGTTAGTGACCCTATATTTTACAGACCTTCAGCACATGGTTTTTGGGGTAAAGTGGTCGGTATTACGCCCGTGCTGCTTTACTTTCCCAGAAAAAATCCGGTACCCATTTAAGGCTGGGTGAACCCGGAGCCGTCGGTTGGGATCGAACCCTACCCCTTGTCCGTAGTAGTCCAGTTCACTAACCACTGAGCTATCGCGGCTCCCACTAATTTTTAGGGAATTAGTAAAACCCAGGTGTCCTCGCCAGGGTACGAACCCCGGCTGTTGCCGTGGTAAGCCAACCGCCTATCGATTGCGCTAACCGCACACCCGAATACTTAGATGGATTCTACTTTATTGTTAAGGTCAAGGCAAGGAAATACACATAAATACATCAAAATGCCAATCTGCTGAGATGCTAACAGTGAGGAGAAATTTTTTAAAAATATATGGAGGGACAAATGGTATGGTTAAAGCTTAAAATGTTTTAACTATACCATTGTTTCTATATTTATATATTGCTTTACTGTTAACATACGCCAGAATTATGTCCCTTTATCGTTGGTGTGCTGTATTAATCTAGCACACACTGTGATATTATAATTGAACTATATAGTGAGACAGATATTTCCTAAATCTAAAACAGCCGTCTGTATAGTTGTTGGCTGTGATGTGTGTGCGATAAGGGGCTAGCACAACTGTTGAAAATAAGCGGAATATTAACTACGACCTAGTGTAGATTGTTTGTGTTGTTTTTTTAAAATACAAGTCAGAGTTAAGTGTTGTTAATTTGATAACATAACGGAATTGCACAATTAGTATATATTTGAAGATGTGACAAATAAATGTGGACAACTACACAGAAACATTTCCTCATGAACTCTGACCTCAGTTACCATTGGCTTACGGAACCACATTTGTTCACATCCGTCTTAGAAGTAGATTGTAATTTATGCAAATTCTGAATGTCAAAGGTTACCTCTTTTTTAACTTGTCACGTTTATGTAGAATAATCATTTCTATTGTGAACTGATAGAAGTGAACACATGAAGTGAACTTATTTTGACTAGTCCTTGTGATACAAGCTCAGTAGAGCGCTCATTGTCTGATATGAAGGGGCTACATACTTACTTAAGTGGATGTAAAATAAACATAAAGCGATATACAGCAGCTAAACTAATTGAAATAAAAGACAAACACAGACGTTTCGGCAAAAGTCTTCATCATATACAAACCATAAACTGTTCTAAAATGAAATGAAAGAAGGCTAAGCAGGAAAACCTTGATCTGAAAAATGGGGGAAAGAAACGGTGGTCAGGATTTATGTAGCTGCTGGTAACATGATTAAGAGACAAAATGACATGTATGATTTAATGAGATCAAAGGGAGTTGAACTGTGAAAGGAGGTCTCAGAGGGGTGAATGGAAGAAGATATCACATAGGGTAGGATGAAAGAAAGGGGAAGAGAGGAAGAGAAGATAGGAGTTTCGGGGTGGGGGAAGAGCAGGGTAGGTAATATAAAATCTTAAGATTCAAAGATTCTCGTTACAAGAATTAAGATTCAAAGATTCTCGTTACAAGAATTAAGATTCAAAGACTCTTGTTACAAGAATTAAGATTCAAAGACTCTTGTTACAAGAATTAAGATTCAAAGATTCTTGTTACAAGAATTAAGATTGAAAGATTCTTGTTACAAGAATTAAGATTGAAAGATTCTCGTTACAAGAATTAAGATTCAAAGATTCTTGTTACAAGAATTAAGATTCAAAGATTCTCGTTACAAGAATTAAGATTCAAAGATTCTCGTTACAAGAATTAAGATTGAAAGATTCTCGTTACAAGAATTAAGATTCAAAGATTCTTGTTACAAGAATTAAGATTCAAAGATTCTCGTTACAAGAATTAAGATTCAAAGATTCTTGTTACAAGAATTAAGATTGAAAGATTCTCGTTACAAGAATTAAGATTCAAAGATTCTTGTTACAAGAATTAAGATTGAAAGATTCTTGTTACAAGAATTAAGATTGAAAGATTCTCGTTACAAGAATTAAGATTCAAAGATTCTTGTTACAAGAATTAAGATTCAAAGACTCTTGTTACAAGAATTAAGATTCAAAGACTCTTGTTACAAGAATTAAGATTCAAGACTCTTGTTACAAGAATTAAGATTCAAATATTCTCGTTACAAGAATTAAGATTCAAAGATTCTTGTTACAAGAATTAAGATTGAAAGATTCTTGTTACAAGAATTAAGATTGAAAGATTCTCGTTACAAGAATTAAGATTCAAAGACTCTTGTTACAAGAATTAAGATTCAAATATTCTCGTTACAAGAATTAAGATTCAAAGACTCTTGTTACAAGAATTAAGATTCAAAGACTCTCGTTACAAGAATTAAGATTCAAAGACTCTCGTTACAAGAATTAAGATTCAAAGACTCTTGTTACAAGAATTAAGATTCAAAGACTCTCGTTACAAGAATTAAGATTCAAAGACTCTTGTTACAAGAATTAAGATTCAAAGACTCTTGTTACAAGAATTAAGATTCAAATATTCTCGTTACAAGAATTAAGATTCAAAGACTCTCGTTACAAGAATTAAGATTCAAAGACTCTCGTTACAAGAATTAAGATTCAAAGACTCTTGTTACAAGAATTAAGATTCAAAGACTCTTGTTACAAGAATTAAGATTCAAAGACTCTCGTTACAAGAATTAAGATTCAAAGACTCTTGTTACAAGAATTAAGATTCAAAGACTCTTGTTTTATAAATGTAATAATTAAACGTCTCTGGGACAAGAAAGAAGGCTACTATGTCTAATAATAAAATGGTTGCCTCCCCTGTCTCGCTAGGCGTATGGTGAGTATGGTGTTACTGATCACATTTTTCTATGAACACGGCTCATTTTTTGGGTGATGTGGTCGGTATAACGCCAGGTCGACTTTACTTCCCAATAAAATCTGGGTGAACCCAGGAGCCTTCTCGGTCCGGAAAAAAAAATCCTCCACTTCTGGGGATCGAACCCGAACCTTCCCGAAGAGCACGCTAACCACCATTATCGTGTTTAGAATGTGAAACTCTCAGACTATAGTAGCCTACCATCAGGGAGCCCAGGAGATTGTAGCACACCTAGCATCAGGGAGCCCAGGAGATTGTAGCACACCTAGCACCAGGGAGCCCAGGAGATTGTAGCACACCTAGCACCAGGGAGCCCAGGAGATTGTAGCACACCTAGCACCAGGGAGCCCAGGAGATTGTAGCACACCTAGCACCAGGGACCCCAGGAGATTGTAGCATTCCTAGCATCAGGGACCCCAGGAGATTGTAGCATACCTAGCACCAGGGAGCCCAGGAGATTGTAGCACACCTAGCACCAGGGAGCCCAGGAGATTGTAGCACACCTAGCACCAGGGAGCCCAGGAGATTGTAGCACACCTAGCACCAGGGAGCCCAGGAGATTGTAGCACACCTAGCACCAGGGAGCCCAGGAGATTGTATCACACCTAGCATCAGGGACCCCAGGAGATTGTAGCATTCCTAGCATCAGGGACCCCAGGAAATTGTAGCACACCCAGCATCAGGGACCCCATGAGTTTGTAGCACACCCAGCATCAGGGACCCCAGGATATTGTAGCACACCTAGCATCAGGGACCCCAGGAGATTGTAGCACACCTAGCATCAGGGACCCAGGAGATTGTAGCACACCTAGCATCATGGACCCCATGAGATTGTAGCACACATAGCATCGGGGACCCCAGAAGACTGTAGGACACCTAGCATCAGGGACCCCAGGAGACTGTAGCACACATAGCATCAGGGACCCCAGCAGATTGTAGCACACATAGCATCAGGGACCCCAGCAGATTGTAGCACACATAGCATTAGGGACCCCAGGAGGCTGTAGGACACCTAGCATCAGGGACCCCAGGAGGCTGTAGGACACCTAGCATCAGGGACCCCAGGAGGCTGTAGGACACCTAGCATCAGGGACCCCAGGAGATTGTAGCACACATAGCATTAGGGACCCCAGGAGGCTGTAGGACACCTAGCATCAGGGACCCAGGTGACTATGACCACCACAACAAATATCTCTTCTTACTGTGGCCCACAACGTGTCATTTAATTTGTCTTTTAAACATCGTGCAGCAACACAGATCGTGACTCAGCTAACATTGATAGCCCACAACACAGATCGTGACTCAGCTAACATTGATAGCCCACAACACAGATCGTGACTCAGCTAACATTGATAGCCCACAACACAGATCGTGGACTCAGCTAACATTGATAGCCCACAACATAGATCGTGACTTAGCTAACATTGATAGCCCACAACACAGATCGTGACTCAGCTAACATTGATAGCCCACAATACAGATCGTGACTCAGCTAACATTGATAGCCCACAACACAGATCGTGACTCAGTTAGTGTGATCCACAATAAAAATCATGACTCAATTAATATGGTTCACAAACACAACATGCGTAGACCACAGAACTAGACATAACTCACTTAGCGGCGACGGCCTCCAGCAACTATGTGTGTCTCCACAGTGTGGTCAGTAGCACCTTGTAGTAGCTTGGTGGCTGTAGTAACTTGTGGCTGGTCATCAGTGCTCGTTTCAGGCTCTGTGCGACGGTATTGTGCTGCATTATAGGGCAGTCTGTACGTGAATGTTTCAACTACACCTGGTTGGACTTGTACCCTAGCAGCACCTGGTTGGACTTGTACCCTAGCAGCACCTTGTTGGGCTTGCACGGTAGAGGCACCTGGTTGGACTTGCACCCTACCAGCAGCTGGTTGGACTTGTGCCCAGCTTGCACCTGGTTGGAATTGTGCCCAGCTTGCAACTGGTTGGACTTGTGCCCAACTTGCACCTGGTTGGACTTGCACCCTACCAGCACCTGGTTGGACTTCCACCCTACCAGCACCTGGTTGGACTTGTGCCCAGCTTGCACCTGGTTGGACTTCCACCCTACCAGCACCTGGTTGGACTTGTGCCCAGCTTGCACCTGGTTGGACTTGCACCCTACCAGCAGCTGGTTGGGCTTGTACCCTAGGTGGCTTGTAGTTCCTCTCCTTGCAGTAAACATGGCATGCTTCAATATGTCCGGCCTCTCTGAGATTTGGGCACAGCTGGCAAACATAATTAATGGGGTACTTGTCGAACTCTTTGATCACGTCCCTGCAACAAGAACAGGCACGTTAGATACACACACGTATATCGCTGATATTTTCGTTTCGTTTTCATTAATTTTTAACACAATAACATATCATCATCATGTGCCATACCGGTTGGGGTAATCGATCATGTCCGTCCACAATCTTCTATCTACAGTACATCGTATCAGTTCTGTTGTTGACTGTTTTCCATGCCATGACACCAAGATATCTAGTATTTTCTCTCTTTGCCGTCAGCGATCTCTCTTTCCTTTTATGTTGCCAGTTGTAACCAAGTATTCCAACTTTCCTCTTCTCATGATGTGCCCAAAAAATGTTGATTGTTTCTTTCTGATGTTTCCTATGAGCTCCCTTTTTGTGTTAGCCTCTTAGAGAATTTCCTTATTGGTCTTTTTAGCTGTCCAGGTTTCCAATAACATATATGGGGTATATATATACTATATCTCTACTTTTAGCAATGGCAACAAGAACTAAAATAGTCCAGATATTTGTGGTAGAGAAATTGTCTATTCTTTAGCAGCGACAACAAGGGAAACAATGTTTGGAATATTTCTTCTCATAAACACTCATCTACTAAAACGTCATTAACACAACACAATCATGAATATTAGTAGACAGAAAAACACATGAACGTTTATAGACAGACTGGTACATGAACGTTTGTGACCCCCTTTTTTATGTTAGACGTTTTATGTCGTCATCTTGTGACCCCTGAGACCACCTTTGCGTGTGCCTGCTACTTACACTTGTGCGTGCATACACTCTCGTGACTTTATTGAGAGACTGAACTTTGTGTGGGCCTGCTACTTACACCTGTGCGTGCATACACTCTCGTGACTTTATTGAGAGACTGAACTTTGTGTGGGCCTGCTACTTACACTTCTGCGTGTATACACTCTCGTGACTTTATTGAGAGACTGAACTTTGTGTGGGCCTGCTACTTACACTTGTGCGTGTATACACTCTCGTGACTTTATAGAGAGACTGAACTTTGCGTGTGCCTGCTACTTACACTTGTGCGTGTATACACTCTCGTGACTTTATTGAGAGACTGAACTTTGCGTGTGCCTGCTACTTACACTTGTGCGTGTATACACTCTCGTGACTTTATTGAGAGACTGAACTTTGCGTGTGCCTGCTACTTACACTTGTGCGTGTATACACTCTCGTGACTTTATTGAGAGACTGAACTTTGCGTGTGCCTGCTACTTACACTTGTGCGTGTATACACTCTCGTGACTTTATTGAGAGACTGAACTTTGCGTGTGCCTGCTACTTACACCTGTGCGTGCATACACTCTCGTGACTTTATTGAGAGACTGAACTTTGCGTGTGCCTGCTACTTACACTTGTGCGTGTATACACTCTCGTGACTTTATTGAGAGACTGAACTTTGCGTGTGCCTGCTACTTACACTTGTGCGTGCTTACACTCTCGTGACTTTATAGAGAGACTGAACTTGGTGAGAGACTGAACTTTGTGTGTTTGCCTTTCTTTCTCAACAGCTTGTTCCGTGCGTCCCTTACGACCAACTTGAGAGACTTTTCTGCGTGTTATACATAACAACAATTAATAACACATTGATAACACATTGACCATTGATGGGCTGCCTTTATTTCTTCTTTTCTCACATCTTCTGTCATGACAATTGTTGTTTATCTATTCAATTTCTCTCCTTTCATTCTCTATTATATTATTATTTATTCTATTCTAATCGTCCTATTCATGTTCGACGCTAACTTAAGTTGGACCGTTCCACATCGAACGGCCTCCCTGCTCTATCTATTGCTGTTGCCTGCTGCCTCTCCTTGTCAGAATTCTAATTGTTGCTATAACTAACTGTTCAGCCGTTCTTTGCTTGTTCCACTTTTTTTTTATCTCAAGCTATCTCCTTGGGCTTCCATTTCATGCTTTTGTCACTCGCTTATGTTGGACCGTTCCCCATCGAACGGCCCTCCTACTCTATCTATTGCTGGTTGTCAACTAATTTAAGTTGGACCGTTCCCCATTGAACGGCCCTCCCTACTCTATCTATGGCTGTTGCCGGTTCCGTTACTTCTGTTAGACCAGTTCCTTAATTGTCTGTTGCTGCTGGAATTTGTTTTATACTCATCTGCTGATTGGACCTCTCTGCTTGTTCCTCCGTTTATCTCAAGCTGTCCTCTTGGGCTTGAATCCCAACTGTTCTCTGCTTATAGGCTTCTACTGTCGTTCTTGCTTTACATGACTCTCAATTTTCCAACTGCTCTCTGCGGCTGCCGATCTCTAACTGAATTATATTCTCCCCTCCTTTCAAACCGTCCAGCAAATACGTCATCCTATTTTTCTACGTCATCTCTTTTCCACGTCACTTCTCTCTTTATGCGTACTGTATTGCACCAATTGTGTCTCTACCTCCTTTGGTGCGAAATTCTCTTCTACACAATTTCGCCCCCAATATGTGCCAGTCGTTAACCTATCTAACGACTATCAGTGCCATCCATTCATATAATATTTCTGTTAGACGTTGTGTTTCAATTCTTCCTCTTACTATTTTTCAACTGCTCCGTTCTGGTCCTCTCTTCCTCCTCCTAATATTACTGTATTTACCCATTTCGGGTTCTCTCTTCTCTTCCTCCTCCTAATATTACTGTAATTACCCATTTCGGGTTCTCTCCTCTCTTCCTCCTAATATTACTGTAATTACCCATTTCGGGTTCTCTCCTCTCTTCCTCATCCTAATATTACTGTAATTACCCATTTCGGGTTCTCTCTTCTCTTCCTCCTCTTACTATCTCGTATTTACCCATTTCGGGTTCTCTCTTCTCTTCCTCCTCTTACTATCTCGTATTTACCCATTTAGGGTTCTCTCCTCTCTTCCTCCTCCTAATATTACTGTATCTGCCCATTTCGGGTTCTCTCCTCTCTTCCTCCTCCTAATATTACTGTATCTGCCCATTTCGGGTTCTCTCCTCTCTTCCTCCTCCTAATATTACTGTATCTGCCCATTTCGGGTTCTCTCTCTCTTTTCCTCCTCTTCTTCTACTTCTCTTCTCCTATTCCTACATTGCTTTCTACAATTTTCTCCTATTGTTATACAATAGTTCCCTTCGTGTAGTTTACATCTTCCGGATTACACTACCGGATCTACACCTCTCGGCTTTCCTCTTTCCTCGCAGGGCCCTTCTCGTTGCCTGCTTACTCTGTGTAGCCTAATCACTCAGATTAGTACTTCGCTACACACTTTCCCCTTTTCCATGTAGCCTAATCATCCCCGATTAGTACTTCGCTACACACCTTCCCCTTTTCTATGTAGCCTAATCATCCCCGATTAGTGCTTCGCTATAACTTAATATATTCCAACCTTCTACTGTTCGGCTTTCCTCCTTCACTTCCTCAATTACTACTCGTATTTACCCATTTCGGGTTCTCTCCTCTCTTCCTTTTCTTCTTCTCTCTTACTATTATTTTGTGTTTACTCATTTCTGTTTTTCTTCTCTCCTTTCCTTCATCTTCTTTGTTCCTCCTCTTCTCTGTTACTTCGTATTTATCCATTTCGTGTTCTCTCCTCTCTTCCTCTTCGCCGTCCTCTCTTCTCTTCCTCTTCGCCGTCCTCTCTCTTCCTCTTCCTCCTCTTATTTGTTATTTGTTCTAACTGTTCTTGTTTTAGTATTCTTCCCTTCCTTATTTTAATCTTACCCTTCTTTCTGGTAAAGGTATGACCTCTTCTTCTGATGATGTTCTTCTTTCCTTTGTATCCTTCGGTTTTGTCTCTTTTTTCGTCCAGCTCCTTGTGTTTTGATTGGGTGTCTCCTCTTCCCTTTCTCCACTTGGTTCGCTGTCATATGTCTGTAGATCTTGGGTTCCATTTTGTTCTATTCTGTTTTTCTTAACACGATATATCCTTCTTTCCATTTTGGGCTTATTTTGACTTAGTTGTATGGCTCTTGTAAAATACCTTGTCTCCCATGCTATATTGTATTTTCTCCTTATTTTTATCCCTTCCATATTTTTTCTTTCTGCTCTCTTTAAATTTTTCCAGACCATTCTCTGAGTTTCGTGCATCTGCTGGATGATGATCTCATGTATCTCCTCACCTACGTACCTTCTTCTTGGTTGTAATAAATTGTCTATCGGTAACATCGGATGTCTTCCGTATAGTAGAAAAATGGGGAGAAGTCTGTACCTTCATTTTTATTCACTCTTATCGCGGACAATGCTTGATTTAGCTTCACGTCCCATTCCACATCTCGACTCCTTGTCAATTTAGAAATTATATCGTTCAATGTTCTGTGCTGCCTTTCATTAATTGCATTGCTTTGTGGGTGGTATACTGAAGTCTGAATGTGTTTGATGTTTAATTTACGTAAAGTATCCTTAAATTTTTGACTGGTGAACACTCCTCCATTATCTGTAAGTATGCATTGTGGACAGCTATATCTCGGAATGAATTCGTTTAATAAAATGTTAATGACTATATCTGTTGATTTATTGGGTATGGGTCTGCTTTCTGGCCATCTACTGTAGGCGTCCGTTACGTGTAATATATGTTTCCTGATATTGTGGTGGGATATGGTCCCGATATGTCAATACTAATCTTTTGCAGGCAAAGTATTGTTTATCCATACTTTGCATTGGACCTGCTTTTCTGTTTAATTTCTTGTCTTACATATTCTGCATTGTTCGGTATAATGTTCGACTTCCTTATATATTCTTGTCCAGTAATACTTTATCTTAATGGCGTCTATCATTTTATCCCTGCCCATGTGTTCATTCTGACCATGATATGCCTTAAGTACTTGGGTTTTGAGTTGTCCTGGTATATATACTTTCGGTTGTTTCCCCTCATTTGGATCTATATATGGTAGCACCCCGTCCTTCTGATCTATATAGAATTGTTCCAATTTGCCCTTCTTTCCTTTTCTTAACCCTTCTATGATGTTCTTTAGTTCCTTGTCTTTCTGTTGTTCTTCTCTAGTTATGCCTATTATGAAATCTTGGTTTTCCTGTTCTATGCCATTTGTTTCTTCGTCTTCTGTTGTTCTTTCCTGTCTTATACGGTTTGTATTTATTATGTTAACTTGCAACGTTCTCTCGTCTATGTCTGTGTATGATTGTGTGTGTTCCTTTCTATCGTTTCTGTTGTTGGTAATCTGGACAACCAGTCAGCACATACATTCTTTGCCCCATCTATATATTCTATTGTTGCTCCACTATTTTGTATTGATAATGACCACATATCTATCTTCTTGTTGTATATAGGCCCGTCCAGGATTGCTTTTAACGGTTTGTGGTCAGTTCTTATAATTATTGTATTTTCATACAAGTAGAAATGTAACTTTTGTATCGCATAATGTATGGCATATGCTTCTTTTTCTATTGTAGCCCACTTTATCTGAGTTCTACTTAGCTTATGTGATAGGAAATAGATCGGGGTTTCCTGTATGTTTGTTTTTCCAGTTGTCGAGTCGCATTTTGTTTCTACTTTTACTAAACATGCCCCTATTGCTGTATCCGAGGTATCGGTATATACTATCATTCTTCCATCTTTGTTTGTGTGCGCTAGTATCGATATCTTCGTTAGTCCTTCTTTTAGTGTGTTAAACGCCTGTAGACATTGTGGTGTCCATTTCAACTTATTAAACTTTCTTGTCAGTGTGGTTAGTGGCTCGACAATCTCTGCGAACCCCGGTATAAATCTTCTATAGTATCCACACATTCCTAAGAACTTCTTGTACCCTCATAGGTGGCGTCATTTCTTTTATGGCTCTTATCTTTTCATTATCTGGCATAATACCCTTGTTATTTATCCTAAATCCCAAATATTTTACTTCTTGTTTAAAAAAATTGACATTTGCTTATTTTTAATGTTATATTGTGTTGCCTAAGCCTATCAAATACTTGTTCTAAATGTTGTATATGTTCCTGTTTGGCTCCTTTAGTGAAGATGATAATGTCATCTATGTAGGCCTGTGCGAATTTATCGCATCCTTTGTAGTACTTGGTTCATTAATCCCATATAAGTTGCTGGGGCTTCTTTTAGTCCAAATGGCATGACATTCCAGGTGAACGTTCCTACATGTGTATTAAATGTAAGTTTATGTTTTACGGTCTCTTTCACTTCAGTTCACCAGAATCCAGCCTTACAATCCAATGTACTGTACCAGTTTGTGCCCTGAAACAAAGCTATTATGTCGTCTACTCTGGGCATCTGATAACTGATGTTTTTTGTAATTTTGTTCAGTGCTCTATAATCACAACAGAACCTTTGTGATCCATCTTTATTCTTTACTATCACTGAGGGTGACGACCGTTGTGAATTTATTCTTGAGATTATTCCTGCCTTTCACTTCTTTTAAGATCTTCCACTGCTTTTTCTACTACTTCTCTGCTTGCTTCTTAAAGGTGTTCTATATGTTCTTATTCTGGGTGGTTCTGCCCCTCCTGTGTCTATGTCCATTTGTACCGTGTTCGTTCTTCCTAATTCAAAATCGGTCAGAGCAAAGACATCGTGGTTATCTAACACCACCTTTTGTATTATTTGTTTATTTTCTTCATTAGTTTGTATTTGTTGGATTAATTCCCTCTCTCTTTCCTTCGACAGATTTATTATCTTCTCATGTATTTCCTCATTCTGCTTATATTTTCCATTTATTTTGCCTCATCTTAGTGCCGCTATTTCCTGTTCTTCTGCTTTTGTGTTTTCTTCTCTCCTCTGTTGTTTTAGTTGAATCTGCGCTATTACCTTACCCTTCTTTATCCTTATTGTCCTTCCTGATTGGTTTATTACCATCACTGGAATTGTCTGCTTCTTTCTCATTTTACTACACCATCTATTATCTGTATATTCGGTTCCTCCATTATTTCTTGACTAGCTCTTGTTGTACTCACCACCTGACCTGGTGTAACGCAGTCATATTTACTACACCATCTATTATCTGTATATTCGGTTCCTCCATTTATCCCAAGCTGTCCTCCTGGGCTTGTATCCCTGCTGTTCTCATCTTATAGACTTCTACTGTCGTTATTGCCTTACATGACTCTCAATTTTCCAACTGCTCTCTGCGGCTGCCGATCTCTAACTGAATTATATTCTCCCCTCCTTTCCAACCGTCCAGCAAATACGTCATCCTATTTTTCTACGTCATCCTATTTTTCTACGTCATCTCTTTTCCATGTCACATCTCTCTTTATGCGCACTGTATTGCACCAATTGTGTCTCTACCTCCTTTGGTGCGCAATTCTCTTCTACACGTTTATAGACAGATAAACACATGAACGTTGGTAGACAGACAAACACATGAACGTTTATAGACAGACAAACACATGAAAGTTGGTAGACAAACAAACATATTAACGTTGGTAGACAGACAAACACATGAACGTTATAGACAGACAAACACATGAACGTTTATAGACAGACAAACACATGAAAGTTGGTAGACAGACAAACACATTTACATTGGTAGACAGACAAACACATGAACGTTTATAGACAGACAAACACAAGAACGTTGGTAGACAAACACATGAATGTTTATAGACAGACAAACACATGAAAGTTGGTAGACAGAAAAAACATGAACGTTGGTAGACAGACAAACACATGAACGTTTATAGACAGACAAACACATGAACGTTGGTAGACAGACAAACACATGAACGTTGGTAGACAGACAAACACATGAAAGTTGGTAGACAGACAAACACATGAAAGTTTATAGACAGACAAACACATGAAAGTTGGTAGACAGACAAACATATGAACGTTGGTAGACAGACAAACACATGAACGTTGGTAGACAGACAATCACATGAACGTTGGTAGACAGACAATCACATGAACGTTGGTAGACAGACAAACACATGAACGTTGGTAGACAGACAAACACATGAACGTTGGTAGACAGACAATCACATGAACGTTGGTAGACAGACAAACACATGAAAGTTGGTAGACAGACAAACATATGAACGTTGGTAGACAGACAATCACATGAACGTTGTTAGACAGACAAACACATCAAAGTTGGTAGACAGACAAACACATGAAAGTTGGTAGACAGACAAACACATGAAAGTTGGTAGACAGACAAACACATGAAAGTTGGTAGACAGACAAACACATGAACGTTGTTAGACAGACAAACATATGAAAGTTGGTAGACAGACAAACACATGAAAGTTGGTAGACAGACAAATATATGAACGTTGGTAGACAGACAAACACATGAAAGTTGGTAGACAGACAAACACATGAACGTTGTTAGACAGACAAACACAAGACACTTACTCCTGAGTTTTGGCTTCAGCAAGTCCATCTAGAAGACCCCTAAGGATGTCTGTTAGAGTTTTCACAAGTCCTCCAACAAGACCAGTTACAGTGTTTAGTACTCCACCCAAGAGTCCACCACTTTCTCCTCGGAGAAGAGCGCTCAAAAGACCACCTTCTCCACCCAAAAGTCCACGACCTTCGCCTCCGAGAAGCCCACCTAGGAGGCCACCCTCTCCAAGAAGCCCACCTAGGAGGCCACCCTCTCCTCCGAGAAGTCCACCGAGAAGTCTACTCAAAATTCAACACATTCTCCATCTTCGCCTTCACCGAGAAGTACACCCAAGAGACCACTTTCTCCTCCGAGAAGGACCGCTCAAAAACCACCTTCTCCACCCAAAAGTCCACCACCTTCGCCTCCGAGAAGCCCACCTAGGAGACTTCTCAAAATTCCAACACATTCTCCATCTTCGACTTCACCGAGAAGTACACCCAAGAGACCACTTTCTCCTCCGAGAAGACCGCTCAAAAGACCACCTTCTCCACCCAAAAGTCCACCACCTTCGCCTCCGAGAAGCCCACCTACGAGACTTCTCAAAATTCCAACACATTCTCCATCTTCGCCTTCACCGAGAAGTACACCCAAGAGACCACTTTCTCCTCCGAGAAGACCGCTCAAAAACCACCTTCTCCACCCAAAAGTCCACCACCTTCGCCTCCGAGAAGCCCACCTAGGAGACTTCTCAAAATTCCAACACATTCTCCATCTTCGACTTCACCGAGAAGTACACCAAGAGACCACTTTCTCCTCCGAGAAGACCGCTCAAAAGACCACCTTCTCCACCCAAAAGTCCACCACCTTCGCCTCCGAGAAGACCACCTAGGAGACTTCTCAAAATTCCAACACATTCTCCATCTTTTCCTTCACCGAGAAGTACATGCAAGAGACCACTTTCTCCTCCGAGAAGACCGCTCAAAAGACCACCTTCTCCACCCAAAAGTCCACCACCTTCGCCTCCGAGAAGCCCACCTAGGAGACTTCTCAAAATTCCAACACATTCTCCATCTTTTCCTTCACGAGAAGTACATGCAAGGAGACCACTTTCTCCTCCGAGAAGACCGCTCAAAAGACCACCTTCTCCACCCAAAAGTCCATCACTTTCGCCTCCGAGAAGTCCACCTAAGAGGCCACCCTTTCCTCTGAGAAGTCCACCGAGAAGTCTACTCAAAATTCCAACACATTCTCCATCTTCGCCTTCACCAAGAAGTACACCCAAGAGACCACTTTCTCCTCCGAGAAGACCGCTCAAAAGACCACCTTCTCCACCAAAAGTCCATCACCTTTGCCTCCGAGAAGCCCACCTAGGAGGCCGCCCTCTCCACCGAGAAGTTTATTTAAAAGCCCAACACATTCGCCATCTTCGCTTCCACCGAGAAGTCCAGTCAAAAGTCCACCTTCTCCACTTAGAAGTCTACCTACAAGTTTCCTCTCATCAATCTTAACCTCATCGACAGGAGTAGCCTCCACTGATGAAAGTGTCACGACGACAACAGCGACGAGAAGGTGAAGAGATCTCATCTGTGGAGTCAAGAATATCGACAATATTACGAGCTGAAGGTCGAGGGCTGACATGTGTAGTGTGTTGGGAAGTGATTGCAACTAACGAAGATGTAATATTTCACTTATGATTTGAACATCAACATAAAAATAGACAAGAGAGAGTTAAAACAAAAAGTGTGAACGTAGATAGGATTAAAAGAAGACATAAAAGTATATGTCTGTAAGAGATAGAAAAAGAGACGACGAAGACTGTCACTGTGAGTGGATCTGAAAAGCCCAATAGCGATCGCTTGTCACGACAGACCTGAAGGATAAGAAGAAATCATAGAAATCTATCTTTACAACACATATTACCATGCTGGTGTATGTCGGGAGACTCATGGCAGGACCAGAGGAATAAAGGCGCTTGTCAAGGCAGTCGCCACGACCTGTTAGGTTCAGAATTGTTTGTCACCCCCGATATAAAAATCACTTTTGTCTACCGCGAGTTTCGAACACTGTACACCTGCTTTCCAGAAAGCGAGAAAATAATCGCACAGCCCCGCCCTCATCTCTGAGTAGAAAGAGGGATACCGAGGACAACACGAGGAGAACATCTTCTCTAACTACAGCGATAGTGATCGAGAAACAGGCGAGATTAAGCATAAAATCCACCTCAAAAACAATGTCACCAACCATGAACTAGGCCAGATAAAACAGAAAACCCACCTCAACAACAATGACACTAACCATAGACTAGACCAGATAATACAGCAAACCCACCTCAACAACAATGACACTAACCATAGACTAGACCAGATAATACAGCAAACCCACATCAACAACAATGACACTAACCATAGACTAGACCACATAATACAGCAAACCCACCTCAACAACAATGAAACCAACCATAGAGTAGACCAGATAATACAGCAAACCCACCTCAACAACAATGAAACCAACCATAGACTAGACCAGATAATACAGCAAACCCACCTCAACAACAATGAAACCAACCATAGACTAGACCAGATAAAACAGAAAACCCACCTCAACAACAATGACACTAACCATAGACTAGACCAGATAATACAGCAAACCCACATCAACAACAATGACACTAACCATAGACTAGACCACATAATACAGCAAACCCACCTCAACAACAATGAAACCAACCATAGACTAGACCAGATAATACAGAAAAGTTACCTCAACAACAATGAAACCAACCATAGACTAGACCAGATAATACAGCAAACCCACATCAACAACAATGACACCAACCATAGACTAAACAAGATAATACAGCAAACCCACCTCAACAACGACACCAAAAATAAACTAGACCAGATAATACAGAAAAGCCACCTCAACAATAACATCAAACATAGACTAGACCAGATAATACAGAAAAGTTACCTCAACAACAATGACACCAACCATAGACTAGACCAGATAATACAGAAAAGCCACCTCAACAACGACACCAAAAATAGACTAGACCAGATAATACAGAAAAGCCACCTCAACAATGACACCAACCATAGACTAGACCAGATAATACAGAAATGTTACCTCAACAATGACACCAACCATAGACTAGACCAGATAATACAGAAAAGCCACCTCAACAATGACACTAAACATAGACTAGATCAGATAATACAGAAAAGTTACCTCAACAACAATAACATCAAACATAGACAATATTAGACAATACAGAAAAGCCACCTTAACGACACTAACCATAAACTAGACCAGATAATACAGAAAAGCCACCTCAACAATGACACCAACCGTAGACTAGACCAGATAATACAGAAAATCCACCATAACGACACTAACCATAAACTAGACCAGATAATACATAAAAACCAACTCAACAATGACACCAACCATAGACTACACCAGATAATACAGAAAAGCCACCTCAAGAAAACCACAAAGAACTTACCTTTCCTTTTGTCCACAATGTTCAACCAGTCACGAGATGTGAGCACCTCAGAGTCTGGCTATGTAGCGAGGCTGTCGAGTCGAGGAGATTTATTGTGTCCGAGTGTCAGGTTGAGCGGCTGGAAATTCTCGAACTCAAGTGGACAAAATGTGCGTTCATCAAGTCAGATGATCAGATTAGCAGAACTTTTCTCCAACATCTGAGGGCCAATATGCAAATGTCGACATCTCCCGTCACAGTTTGAGCCAGACCTTGTTTGTTCATGTCGAGGTCCGCGCCAGGAGTCCGGAGATCGGATCTCAAAGTTTGAGCTGTGAAGTTTCTGCTCTCGCCATTTTGTGTTGATTACGTCACAGGTGGCCCGCTCATAGGAGGGGACGTGGAGGGGGAGTGGGTAATAGATCAGAGGAGTGGAAACAGATAGGGAGTGGATGATAGATCAGAGGAGTGGAAACAGAGACAGGGAGTGGGTGATAGATCAGAGGAGTGGAAACAGAGACGGAGAGTGGGAGATAGATCAGAGTAGTGTAAACAGAGACGGGGAGTGGGTGATAAATTAGAGTAGTGGAAACAGAGACAGGGAGTGGGTGATAGATCAGAGTAGTGAAACAGAGACGGGGAGTGGGTGATAGATCAGAGTAGTGGAACCAGAGACTGGGCGTGGGTGATAGATCAGAGTAGTGGAAACAGAGACGGGGAGTGGGTGGTAGATCAGAGTAGTGGAAAAAGAGACTATGAGGGGTGATAGATCAGAGGAGTGGAAACAGAGACGGGGAGTGGGTGATAGATCAGAGTAGTGGAAACAAAGACAGGGAGTGGGTGATAGATCAGAGGAGAGGACACAGAGTCAGGGAGTGGGGTGCTAGATCAGAGTAATGGAAACAGAGGCGGGGAGAGATTGATAGATCAGAGGAGTGGAACAGAGACGGGGAGTGAGTGATGGATCAGAATAATGGAAACAGAGACGGGAAGTGGGTGATAGATTAGAGGAGTGAAAACAGAGACGGGGAGTGGGTGATAGATCAGAGGAGTGGAAATAGAAATCGGGAGTGGTTGGTAGATCAGAGTAGTGAAAACAGAGACCGGGAGTGGGTGATAGATCAGAATAGTGGAAACAGAGACGGGAAGTGGGTGATAGATTAGAGGAGTGAAAACAGAGACGGGGAGTGGGTGATAGATCAGAGGAGTGGAAATAGAAACTGGAAGTGGGTAATATATCAGAGGAGTGGAAACAGAGGCGGGGAGTGGGTAATATATCAGATGAGTGGAAACAGACGCGGGGAGTGGGTAATAGATCAGAGGAGTGGAAACAGTGACGGGGAATGGGTGATAGATCAGAGGAGTGGAAACAGAGACGGGGAGTGGGTGATAGATCAGAGGAGTGGAAAAAAAGAAACCGGGAGTGGGTGATAGATCAGAGAGTAGTAGAAACAGAAACGGGGAGTGGGTAATATATCAGAGGAGTGGAATCAGAGACGGGGAGTGGGTAATAGATCAGAGGAGTGGAAACAGAGACGGGGAGTGGGTAATAGATCAGAGGAGTGGAAACAGAGATGGGGAGTGGGTAATAGATCAGAGAAGTAGAAACAGAGACGGGTAAGGGTAATAGATCAGAGGAGTGGAAACAGAAACGAGCTTGTTGGTAATAGATCAGAGGAGTGGACTCAGAGACGGGCAGTGGGTAATAGAACAGAGTAATGAGAATAGAGACAGGGAGTGGGTAATAGAACTAAGTAATGAAAACAGAGACAGGGAGTGGGTAATAGATCAGAGGAGTGGAAACAGAGACGGGGAGTAGGTAATAGAACAGAGTAATGAAAACAGAGACAGGGGGTGGGTAATAGATCAGAGAAGTGGAACCAGTGACGGGGAGTGGCTGATTGATCAGAGGAGATGAAACAGCGACAGAGAGTGGGTGATATATCAGGGAGTGGAAACAGAGACGGGCAGTGGGTGATAGATCAGAGGATGGGAAACAGAGTCAGGGAGTGGGTGATAGATCAGAGTAATGAAAAAGTGACAGGAGTGGGCAATATATCAGAGGAGTGGAAACAGAGACAGGGAGTGGGTGATAGATCAGAGATGTGGAAACAGAGAAATGGAGTGAGAGATAGATCAGTGGAGTGAAAACGGAGATGGGGAGTGTGTGATAGATCAGAGGAGTGGAAACAGAGACGGGCATGGGTAATAGATCAGAGTAATGAAAACAGAGACAGGGAGTGGGTAATAGATCAGATGAGTGGAAACAGAGACGGGGAGTGGCTGATAGATCAGGGGAGTGGAAACAGATACGGGGAGTGGATAATATAATAGAGGAGTGGAGACTGGAGGGTTAATAAATAAAATAACACAAATAAGAAATGGAGAAATGTTTATTTTTCTGGAATGTTAAACCATAGACAAGTAGGAAGAAATGAGAAATCTTTAACTGTCTGGAGTGTTAAACCACACACAAATAGGAAGAAATGGATAAATGTTAAATCGTCTCTAGAGTTAAACCACACCAAAATATGAAGAAATGGGAAATGTTTAACTGTCTGGAGGGATAAACCATCCACAAATATGGATAATTGGGGAAATGTTTTTTTCTGTCTGGATGATTAAACCACACACAAATAGGAAGAAATGGATACATATTGAACTGTTGTGTGGGTTAAATCTCATACAAATGGGAAGAAATGGGGAAATGTTTAACTGTCTGGAGGGTTTAATCTCACACAAATGGGAAGAAATGGGAAATGTTTAAATGTCTGGAAAGTTAAGCCTCACACAAGTAGGAAGAAATGGGGAAATGTTTAACTATCTGGAGGGTTAAACCTCACAAAAATAGAAATAAATGGGAAATGTTTAACTGTCTGGAGGGTTAAACCTCACACAAATAGGAAGAAATGGATATAATGTTTAATTGTCTCTATGGTTAAACTAGACACAAATAGGAATAAATTGTGAAATGTTTAACTGTCTTCTGGGTTAAACCTCACACAAATGGAAGAAATTAATAAATGTTTAACTGTCTTGAGGGTTAAACCTCACACAAATAGGAAGAAATGGATACATGTTTAACTGTCTGGAGGGTTAAACCTCACATAAATAGGAAGAAATTGATACATGTTTAACTGTCTGGAGGGTTAAACAATAAACAAATATAATGTGAGAGAACAAACTTAAAATGACAAAACTAAAAATTAGCCACATCAGAAACGACTATGGTCGACATTCTGTCTCGACAACCTATCAGCAGATCTCTGGAGCTCAACATTTACATTAACAAACACGTCCAGGTGTATGTTTTGATCGCTACGAGTCTCTGTGTGTCAACATTCTCTCCCAGTTGTCAGAAAACTGATCGACAAATCTGACAATCTGAATAGAAATACAAAGGATTGTAGCACCTCAACTGGGTACTCGTCACGTCCACGGTTATAGTTCTTGGGTTGGTGAGTGTATAATGTTGCCCTCGCTTTGTCCTCGGTTTGTCTCTACTTGGGATTAATCTCCTGTAGGCAACTCTTCATCGCTCACTCTATCTCCACTTCTCCTTTCTTCTCCACTATTGCAAGATCGCGATGTCAACTCTCCACTATAAGCGTGTGCATTATTTCATTACTGCTTATATGTCCTTCGTTACCATCACTTTATTTACATTTCCTTGCTTACCACTCGTTCGTGTATCATCTCTACCCACTCAACCAAACCTACTTACCACACGTCCGTATATCATCTCTCCCCACTCAACCAAACATAATTACCACACGTCCATATATCATCTTCCCTACTCAACCAAACATAATTACCACACGTCCGTATATCATCTCCCCTACACAACCGAACCTAATTACCACACGTCTGTATATCATCTCTCCCTACTCAACCAAACATAATTACCAAACGTCCGTATATCATCTCCCCTACTCAACCGAACCTAATTACCACACGTCCGTATATCATCTCCCCTACTCAACCAAACCCACTTACAACACGCCCGTAAATCATCTCCCCTACTCAAACAATCCTACTTACCACTCGTCCGTATATCATCTCCCCTACTCAAACAATCCTAATTACCACACGTCCGTATATCATCTCTCCACACTCAACCAAACCTAATTACCACACGTCAGTATATCATCTCCCCCCCCCCACTCAATCGAACCTACTTACCACACGTCCGTTAATGACTTCACTCTAAACATCTTATTTACACAGCGCCTAGTATCTTCCCACGAATCCATGATCACCATAGTATCTCTGTATCCCCTCTACTCACACACCGATCGCGACCGCACGATGCACGTCAGTGTATCATCTGTCCCTACTAACACAAACCTACTGACCACACGTCCGTGTATCATCTGTCCCTACTAACACAAACCTACTGACCACACGTCAGTGTATCATCTGCCCCTACTAACACAAACCTACTGACCGCACGTCAGTGTATCATCTCCCCCGACTAACACAAACCTACTGACCGCACTTCAGTGTATCATCTCCCCCGACTAACACAAACCTACTGACCGCACATCATTGTATCAGCTCCCCTTACTAACACAAACCTACTGACCGAACGTCCGTGTATCATATCCCACGATTAACACAAACTACTGACCGCACGTCCGTGTATCGTCTCCCCCTACTAACACAAACCTACTGACCACACGTCCGTGTATCATCTCCCCTTACTAATACAATCCTACGGACCGTACGTCCGTGTATCATCTCCCCCTACTAACACAAACCTACTGACCACACGTCAGTGTATCATCTCCCCTTACTAACACAAACCTACTGACCGCACGTCCGTGTATCGTCTCCCCCTACTAACACAAACCTACTGACCACACGTCAGTGTATCATCTCCCCTTACTAATACAATCCTACTGACCGCCCGTCCGTGTATCATCTCTCCCGACTAACATAAACCTACTGACCGCACTTCAGTGTATCATCTCCCCCGACTAACACAAACCTACTGACCACACATCATTGTATCAGTTTCCCTTACTAACACAAACCTACTGACCGAACGTCCGTGTATCATCTCCCACGATTAACACAAACCTACTGACCGCACGTCCGTATATCATCTCCCCCCTACTTACACAAACCTACTGACCGCACGTCCGTGTATCATCTCCCCCCCCCTACTTACACAAACCTACTGACCGCACGTCCGTGTATCATCCCCCTCTACTAACACAAACCTACTGACCGCACGTCCGTGTATCATCTCCCCCTACTAACACAAACCTACTGACCGCACGTCCGTGTATCATCTCCCCCTACTAACACAAACCTACTGACCGCACGTCCGTGTATCATCTCCCACGATTAACACAAAACTACTGACCGCACGTACGTGTATCATCTCCCCCTACTTACACAAACCTACTGACCGCACATCCGTGTATCATCTCTAATTTCGTTCTTGTTGAGGTGATGTTATCCTCCCCTGGTTCTTGGGAGTCAGATCCGATGTCTACCCCTCTCGAAAAACAGCCAAGAACAGAATGCCCCGTGTGCACTCACGCACGTTAAATATCCCTTGACAGTTGAAAGTCGAAAAGAGTAGACCAAAGATGGCCTCTGCCCAGGCAAAACATGTTACGTGAAGCTACCAATGCTAAAGACGGATGTGTCAGGTCTAAAGAGGTAAATATCGCAGTGTGGCGTAAACTAACGACACAGCGCACCAAGGACTACTTAACGAGTGAAAGCTAAGATGGAGAGAGCTTCAGTTTGGGTATCATCGCGTTTCTTATCACGTCTCCGAGTTTAATGTATCCCACCACTCATTTCTCCTCCACTCATTTATCATCACTCATTTCTCCTCCACTCATTTATCATCCACTCATTTCTCCTCCACTCATTTATCCTCCGCTCATTTCTACTCCATTCATTTATCCTCCACTCATTTATCCTCCACTCATTTATCCTCCACTCACGCATAAGTCGTTTTTATATGTCCACAAATCCATACCCGCATGTTATCTGCACTCTATAATTCTGCTCATTTTATAATAGTCCGTATATCACCGCCACTCAACAATTTAGCCCATCTTACAATAGTCCGTATATCACCGCCACTCTACAATTGTCCCATTTTACAATAGTCCGTATATCACCGCCACTCTACAATTGTCCCATCTTACAATAGTCCGTATATCACCGCCACTTAACAATTTAGCCCATCTTACAATAGTCCGTATATCACCGCCACTCTACAATTTAGCCCATCTTACAATAGTCCGTATATCACCGCCACTCTACAATTTTGTCCATCTTACAATAGTCCGTATATCACCGCCACTCTACAATTTTGTCCATCTTACAATAGTCCGTATATCACCGCCACTTAACAATTTTGTCCATCTTACAATAGTCCGTATATCACCGCCACTTAACAATTTAGCCATCTTACAATAGTCCGTATATCACCGCCACTCTACAATTTAGCCCATCTTACAATAGTCCGTATATCACCGCCACCCTACAATTTAGCACATCTTACAATAGTCGGTATACCACCGCCACTTAACAATTTAGCCCATCTTACAATAGTCCGTATATCAACGCCACTCTACAATTGTCCCATCTTACAATAGTCCGTATATCACCGCCACTCTACAATTTAGCCCATCTTACAATAGTCCGTATATCACCGCCACTCTACAATTTAGCCCATCTTACAATAGTCCGTATATCACCGCCACTCTACAATTTTGTCCATCTTACAATATTCCGTATATCACCGCACTTAACAATTTAGCCCATCTTACAATAGTCCGTATATCACCGCGACTCTACAATTTAGCCCATCTTACAATTGTCCGTATATCACCGCCACTCTACAATTTAGCCCAATTACAATAGTCCGTATATCACCGCCACCCTACAATTTAGCCCATCTTACAATTGTCCGTATATCACCGCCACTCTACAATTTAGCCCATCTTACAATAGTCCGTATATCAACGCCACTCTACAATTGTCCCATATTACAATAGTCCGTATATCACCGCCACTCTACAATTTTGCCCATCTTACAATAGTCCGTATATCACAGCCACTCTACAATTGTCCCATCTTACAATAGTCCGTATATCACCGCCACTCAACAATTTTGCCCATCTTACAATAGTCCGTATATCACCGCCACTTAACAATTTAGCCCATATTACAATAGTCCGTATATCACCGCCACTTACAATTTAGCCCATATTACAATAGTCCGTATATCACCGCCACTTAACAATTTAGCCCATCTTACAATAGTCCGTATATCACCGCCACTCTACAATTTAGCCCATCTACAATAGTCCGTATATCACCGCCACTCTACAATTTAGCCCATCTACAATAGTCCGTATATCACCGCCACTCTACAATTTAGCCCATCTACAATAGTCCGTATATCACCGCCACTCTACAATTTAGCCCATCTACAATAGTCCGTATATCACCGCCACTCTAATTTAGCCCATCTACAATAGTCCGTATATCACCGCCACTCTACAATTTAGCCCATCTACAATAGTCCGTATATCACCGTCACTCTACAATTTAGCCCATCTACAATAGTCCGTATATCACCGCCACTCTACAATTTAGCCCATCTACAATAGTCCGTATATCACCGCCACTCTACAATTTAGCCCATCTACAATAGTCCGTATATCACCGCCACTCTACAATTTAGCCCATCTACAATAGTCCGTATATCACCGCCACTCTACAATTTAGCCCATCTACAATAGTCCGTATATCACCGCCACTCTACAATTTAGCCCATCTACAATAGTCCGTATATCACCGCCACTCTACAATTTAGCCCATCTACAATAGTCCGTATATCACCGCCACTCTACAATTTAGCCCATCTTACAATAGTCCGTATATCACCGCCACTCTACAATTTAGCCCATCTACAATAGTCCGTATATCACCGCCACTCTACAATTTAGCCCATCTACAATAGTCCGTATATCACCGCCACTCTACAATTTAGCCCATCTTACAATAGTCCGTATATCACCGCCACTCTACAATTTAGCCCATCTTACAATAGTCCGTATATCACCGCCACTCTACAATTTAGCCCATCTTACAATAGTCCGTATATCACCGCCACTCTACAATTTAGCCCATCTACAATAGTCCGTATATCACCGCCACTCTACAATTTAGCCCATCTACAATAGTCCGTATATCACCGCCACTCTACAATTTAGCCCATCTACAATAGTCCGTATATCACCGCCACTCTACAATTTAGCCCATCTACAATAGTCCGTATATCACCGCCACTCTACAATTTAGCCCATCTACAATAGTCCGTATATCACCGCCACTCTACAATTTAGCCCATCTACAATAGTCCGTATATCACCGCCACTCTACAATTTAGCCCATCTACAATAGTCCGTATATCACCGCCACTCTACAATTTAGCCCATCTACAATAGTCCGTATATCACCGCCACTCTACAATTTAGCCCATCTACAATAGTCCGTATATCACCGCCACTCTACAATTTAGCCCATCTACAATAGTCCGTATATCACCGCCACTCTACAATTTAGCCCATCTACAATAGTCCGTATATCACCGCCACTCTACAATTTAGCCCATCTACAATAGTCCGTATATCACCGCCACTCTACAATTTAGCCCATCTACAAT
This sequence comes from Megaustenia siamemsis, assembly GCA_032433765.1. NCBI lineage: Eukaryota > Metazoa > Mollusca > Gastropoda > Stylommatophora > Ariophantidae > Megaustenia > Megaustenia siamemsis. The sequence goes on along the minus strand of JAVIAB010000101.1, from coordinate 216,890 downwards.
TGTCCCTAAAGTACTATATTTTCGTCAATTATATGATCCATTTACCTGTCCCTGACTATGCTGTTCATATACCACAAACCGTTTCACTTGTCTATCATCGGATGCACTATGTCTGTGTATCATCAGATACCCTGTGTCAGTGTATCATCATATACCCTGTGTCAGTGTATCATCATATACCCTGTGTCTGTGTATCATCAGATACCCTATGTCTGTGTATCATCAGATACCGTCTGTCAGTGTATCATCAAATATCATATGTCTGTGTATATACAGATAACCTATGTCTGTGTATCATCAGATACCCTATGTCAGTGTATCATCAGATAATCTATGTCTGTGTATCATCAGATACTCTATGTCTGTGTATCATCGGATAATCTATGTCTGTGTATCATCAGATAATCTATGTTTGTGTATCATCAGATAATCTATGTATGTGTATCATCAGATAATCTATGTCTGTGTATCATCAGATAATCTATGTCTGTGTATCATCAGATAATCAATGCCTGTGTATCATCAGATAATCTATACATGTTTATCATCAGATAATCTATGCATGTGTATCATCAGATATTCTATGCCTGTGTATCATCAGCTACCCTATGTATGTGTATCATCAGAAACTCTATGTCTGTGTATTATCAGAAACTCTATGTCTGTGTATCATCGGATACTCTATGCCTTTGTATCATCACCGTTTGAGCAATAAAAGAAATAAAACAGAGAAGAAATTCTAGATGGAAAAAAAATAAAAATGAAAAGACAGAACTAAAAGGTATAGAAACTAGAGAGAAATAAGAGCCATGAGAGTACAATAATAGAACAAAATCAAAGAGAAGAGAGAACAAAGAAACGGTGACAGAACTAAGATAGAGATTAGTTTATTCACACAAAAGAGAATAAAACGGCGTTACCAGAAGCGGCGCAGTTCACAAGTCGTACTTTGAGAATCTGTCCAACAACGACCCTATCGCTAACATCTACATCAACAAACAAGTTCTGACAACAAAGATGACACTCCAATGTTGACATTTGAATATTTGACACTCAGAGACCAGGGTACAACTTCATCAACTCGAGAGATCTGAGTTCAACTCAGCTCTTGAATCACGAATCGCAGCTCTCGGCCGCGAGACGAGCACGCGCGCTCACTTCAAACCCAGACTCTCTGAGGCGATCATGTCTCGTGTCTGGTAGCAGATCATGGACAGTCGTCAAGGTTTGTTGTTTATTGTTTTGTTGTCTCGTCTTGTCCTCGGTCACTGTCGTTTGTTGAGTGGAGCTTTCTGTTTGTTCTCGTCTTGTCCTCGGTCACTGTCGTTTTGTTGAGTGAAGTTTCTGTTTGTTCTCGTCTTGTCCTCGGTCACTGTCGTTTTGTTGAGTGGAGCTTTCTGTTTGTTCTTGTCTTGTCCTCGGTCACTGGCGTTTTGTTGAGTGGAGCTTTCTGTTTGTTCTCGTATTGTCCTCGGTCACTGTCGCTTTGTTGAGTGGAGCTTTCTGTTTGTTCTCGTATTGTCCTCGGTCACTGTCGCTTTGTTGAGTGGAGCTTTCTGTTTGTTCTCGTATTGTCCTCGGTCACTGGCGCTTTGTTGAGTGGAGCTTTCTGTTTGTTCTCGTATTGTCCTCGGTCACTGGCGTTTTG